>JAJLXN010000002.1:600000-1051987 GCA_030571295.1 [Candida] citri | reverse complement strand
TTCGCTATTTCTGCCAAACTGACAAAATGATTCCAGAGCTCGGAACCCGCCGAGATATCATTCACAAATTGCTCGGAGGTAACACTGTTTGCGCTATTCAAATTGATGTTGAATGACTGATTTCCAATTTGCAACACATGATCCAATAAGTGATTTCTGGAATTAAGGACCAGATCCGAAACTGATGATCCCAGTTTGCTTCGCTTGATACAACCTTCAAAGTAAACTTCGCACATCACACCTAGTAAAGTATTGTTCAAATCGTTGAAGAAAGGAATCTGATCAATGAGTTTAGTCCATTGAACTCTGGTTGCATAATTTAATTTCACACTCTCTTGTCGAGCTATAAGATCCACTAAAGTAGCTTGGACTGAGGTGAGAGTCAAATCATGAATAAACTTCACGTGGCTTCTAAAGTTAAGCAAGCTTCTTGAAATCGGACCCTGGTAATTGATTGGGTGTATGTTGAATTTATGCAAAGAAAAAATTCTTGCAACCAACGCGATATTTCTTGCCTCATCAGCCGAGAGTTCCTCGTCAGCTCCTGCCATCTTGAAGCTTTTCGGTACGCTTGGGAAGCTGCGATCGATGGAAAATAGATCGTAGCTTCTACTATTCAAAAGTAAAACAATTAGAGTTAACTCCTCGAGATAGCAGTCTTCGACAGTAGGGTTTAACTCAACAAATCTTTTGAGTAACTGAATAGGTTTGGTGATATTATTTGAACTATCAACCAAACCAAGTAGATAAATTGCTCTCAAAAGTGAGGTAGCCACCAAGTTGCTGGCTTCGATATGGTGGGCCAGTGCATCGACCGCATCGAGCTTGCTAGGTACGGCCTTGAAGAATTTTGCCAAGGTGAAATTCTCCAACGATGGCATACTCATTCGACTTAGCTTGGTGCTCATCGGAGGCGACATTCTATAATTCAAAGATAGCGGTTCATTTCTGAACCAAAACTCTACCTCAATTTTTTTCACTTGATAGTAACGCGCTAAAAGTTGAGTGATCAAGTTGAATTGTGCCTCCCAAATTGACTGAGTTGCTTTCGAAGTGATGAGACGCTTGTAACCTTCACTGAGGCCACTCTCAGAAGAAGGACGGATGTTGTATGTTCCCAGAGTTATAGACTCAAGTAACTTAAGGGGAACAAGACCAAGTGATTGATACAAGTAAATTTCAGGTGGCAATCTTTGAGAGATGACATTGTGAATTTCAGTCGGAATTTGAATTTTTGAAGTCAATTTACCCTTCTTTGATGTCTCATCCGAATCAGCAGAGTCAACATCTTCAAGAATATCTGATTTGTCAAACAAACCTAACCTTAACATTTCCTTCGAATACAAGTCGACATTGCCCTCAACATTTAACACAGGCATGTACTTCAAAGCCGCATGTCCTCGTAAATACAAGGGAACAAGAGACCGATCATTCAAGCTCGAAACATACCCATAAAGATTGGGGACAGATCCTCCGTTGAATGAATTGTACTGATAGAAAATATCTAAAGCAATCCTGAAATAGCTCAATTGTTGGTGCGGTGACATGGGACTTGGTTTAGGTAATGGTGGGAGATTCGAAAAGGTCTTTGGTTGAGCCGAACACCCCACCATTAAACTTATGTCAACAAATTGCCTTTCTGTCAAATTTAACTCATTCAATACTTTTTGCTTGTCCACATATCTAAAGTCTTTCGATTGGAATTCCATGCCCAAGATGAATTTGTCTATCTTAGTCAAAAGCACATCAGTTGATCCGTAGATACAGTCAATGAGCTTTTCTTGATATAAGTAAGACAATTGAAAAGATGCATCGTATGGACTTATCATATAGTCAACACCGTTGTTGATAAAGCATTTGATCAAGTCGTTTACCATCGGACGAATTGGCAATGGGTCAAAATGCAACCTGAATGACTCGCTTAGATAAACGAAGCTAGATCCACTGCTTCCGGAGTGTTTCGAGTAGAGCTTATTCCACGTTGTTTCCATGTGCTGCTCTTGTGCCGTCAATTCGTTGGTCTTGAGCTTCGTATCCTCTGAATTAGGTTGCAATCCAGGGATTACAAACAAAGGACGAATATTAAACTCTTTAAAAACCTTCAAGTCCGATTGTATATAGCTTTCTAAAGAGGATGGGACGCCACCCATACCGAATAGAAATTGTTCCTTTTTGAACGTGTAAATTCGGCTCAAGTAATGTTCAACATCAATACCAATTGTGGCATTCTGAAGTATCTCAATTGAGCTCATGCTGACGAGCTTACGCTCGAATAAGAACGATTCCAAAGACCTAATGGGCATTGTTGGAATGAAGCTTTAATTAGTATGTCAAACTGGTTCCCCAAAGAAACATAATATGTAACAATTATCTGCAGGCAAACCTACACATAAACAAATTTATGTTCCACAGTAAAGTGAGCGCAGCACATCCGAATATTTTTTTCTCTCACTCAAGTTGCGAGTTGAGACCAACCTATTGCGGGCTCACACCAAAAATTTCATGGACATCGAATATTGAATATCCTTTAAAGGTATGATTATTCAATTGGTGAAAATTGGCTTTTAGTATAGTAGAGTAACGGAAATTTTGCAAAAGGCCGTGTTGAGTGTGGTGCTACTATCACGTTCTAACTTAAATTCTGGGTATGCGACTGTACGTTTTAATCGATATAGTCAGATTTAAGTAGAAATTGACTACCGGGGAGAACGCGTCACCGACACCAATATGCGTGAAGCTCTCAATGATGCTTGCTTTAGTGTGCTCCTTAAGATCATAAGAGCTGGATATAGCCTTGCTCGAATGGATAAATAAAGTTTATCAAGCAACATGTTTTTAGAATATTCAGTAGATTTGCGATGTACATTAATCACCTAGTTATATCAATAGATGTTGCTGTTAAAACACTCTCTTGTGCTCCGGGGTGGAATGGCTCATCGGCTAAAAAATCACAGCTAAAGTTAATTATATAATTTTGTGTCTATGTAATTTTTCCCCAAGAAAACTCAAGATTTCATATTAAAGAGCACAATTCTCACCTCACACTACTTCCCATAACAATTGGCAACAGGCATACTTAAATACTCTCTAATCTTTCATTTGAAGTTAAGTAGGGAACTTCTCACATAAGTGAGAATGAAAACACTTATTAATATATAATCTGAGATTATCCATACATCCATTACATTTGAACATACTTCACAATCCTTCAATCACTGAATCATCGAAAAACAATAAAGCGGGTAAAATATGAGATTTGTTTTCCGTACTATCAATAATGGACCACAAATATTTTGCTTACATCACTTAGGAAAACATATGGCGGTACAATACCAATTTATACTAACTGAAACTTCAAAAAGAGCTGTAAAAAACATTAATATTTAGCTAAAAATGATTATTTTAATAAAGAATATTTTATAAAACAGCGCTTCATATACTTGTAAGTATAATCGGCAAATTCCAACATCAATATTTGGCTTCAAGTAAATATAACTTACATTAAACTCTCACCATTAAGCTCTTAAACAGCGGAAGCAGCGACGTATTACAACTGCTAGAAAATTTTATTCCGAGGAGTTATAAAATATTTATGAATATGCTCTTCGAATTCAAATTCAAATAGTTCATAGAGAGGCTCCAATCTTAATTGACAAATTGTAAATTCTAATTCGAAATGTGAATTATTTAGCAATTAGTGATTCTATTGTTTAGGTTGATGCCATATTATCTACTCTGAAGAACACATCATCCTTAAAATTAACACCTGAACGAAACTGATATTTATTTCGTGTGGAATAGAATCGTAGCTGCATTCATAGACATTGCAGTTTAATTGGTGTATTTGAGTCCTTTGTTCACTTAGGCTAATTCGAAGTTACTACATTTGCAATTCATATCTATTTTGAGTGGTGAAATAATTGTATAGTGATGTTGAAATGAAATTTGGATGACATATTAGAGATTTGGTTCGATATAATCCAAGAGCTTTGATGTGGCTATCAAAACGCATTAAAATTTGATGGATCTGTTAGTAATCTGGTGCTGATTCGCAGCTCACTCAGCTGGTGTGAATAAAGAATATAATGAAGTTTGTAATTGAATCACTTTGCTGGTGATATTTATGAAGATGAAGTAGATTAAGATAACTCACAGAAGACCTAAAGTATGCCGACCACGCAATGAATATAAGTAAAAGAATGATGACTGGAATCCATATTTGGACATAACTTGAGTCCTATTTTGCATAATTTGAATCAGAAAGTATGATTTTATTGTATCGGTGCTGGATACTATACCTTGTATTGACAATAATTTGATGTAGATAGGTATATGGAAACAGTTATCGTGAATTTGTGAATTTTGACACGTGTTTGTTCCAATTGGATTTAATTTCTTAACAATGTAAGGGTGAAATACTTGTGCAAGTGGCAATTAGGGGTCCTTTTGAAAGGCAGGATTTCTCTCGCAAAGAAATTAAATATAGCAGATAAAGCTGATTTAATAGCTGCAATGCGTGTGTTTCATATTGAAATTAATAGGTATGATATAACTTCTACAAACTCTCAACCTTTAAACATCATCAAGTAGCTATCACTGACTCCTAATACTGTTAAAAACATAGCAAATACACTTAATAATCTATATAAACGGTTCGGTTAGGGTCTAATTTCATATAACATATAGCGTAGAGGATTATTAAGATTCAATTAGGCGTCTAGTTGGTAATTTGCTTCAAATTTCGGTTTTAGGTAATAGGTGCTAAAAGCTAGGCCCCCAGATTTTTCAAGCATAAGTCAATTTGTCCATAAAAAAATCGAAATAACTCAAATCAGAAATACTCTCGTTAACAAAAGTGGTCTTATCTCTTAGTACACACAATAGAAGTTCAAGCTAATGCCGAAAAATTTCGACATATATAAGAGCGACTCTTGGAGTGCACTGACAAGCGTGGTGAGAGCAAGCATAGATTGGTGTACTACTATTACGAGTTTTGGTGTAATCGTGAGCAAATTTTAGCTTTTAAATAAAATGTCGGGGTAGCTTAGACGCGAAATTACCCAAATCATTTGGGTCTTCACTTAAATTTTTAATACCTTACGGTTGAAAATTATATATGGGTGTAATTACTATATTTGGCCTCATGATATGTACAGTTATTAGGCCAGAGTTCTGTTGGAGGAAGAAGTTTCGTAACCCAAATAGTGCCAAAGTCGGTCCCACTGCCCTTTTTTGTGCAACATGGCTAGCACTAGAACCACTGGGAGCTGCCATACAGAGCACCAAAAAAGTTTTCTCGCTTGGATGCTAGCAGCTTGTATCGCAGCTTGTGACGGTGTGTGCCCGGGGGCGTGGTTTATTCTTTGTTGATGCCAGAAGCGATAGGCAAGAATTGTCATCCAGAGATTTGCAATTCCTGAGTCTATTTGAAAGAACCAATCAGTGACATCAAAATAACTGAGCCCGAAACAAATTGGGAACATCAAAAGAGAATACCGCAATGCAACTCTAGCATTCAACTTTGGGTTTTCAGCAGCTGTCATGACGTACCCTGCTTGTTTGTACTGGTCCGCTATGTTGTGGGACAAAGAATTGAAATGCGGAAATTGCCAAGCGTAAAGCAAAGCTGCCAAACACCAACTTCCAGGATGGGCAAGAGACGATGATGCAGCCCAACCCATGAGAGGTGGAATTGCCCCGACTACTGCACCTACCCAGGTATTAAGTATCGACCGACGTTTCAAGGAGGTGTAAATCCAGGCGTAAAGCCCAATGTTTATAAAACCCAAAGAAGCAACAGTCGGGTTGACACCAAGAAATAAAGTAACACATCCCAAAGCGCCAGTCATAGCAGCAAATGTGTAAGCCTGTTTTGGGGAAATGAGACCGGTGACAACGGGACGCATGGAGGTCCTTGTCATTCGCTTATCGAACTCGGGTTCTCTTCCCATATTGATGGCATTAGCTGAACCGGAACACAAAGCAGTTCCGAGTGTTAGGAGGCCCAATTCGGTGATTGAAACTGAGTTAGGCGAAATCGCATATGAACAAATACAACTTAGAGTCACTAGCACTGTCAAATTTGGCTTGGTAAGTTTGAGATAGGATTGAACTAGGCTTTGCTTGCTTAGTTTGGCTGCCGACCCTCGATCCGGGATTGTCTTTGGGACAACCTCAAATGGAATATGTTTAGTAGCAGAGCTCGATACCAGGTCTCGAGGGGAACCCACCTCCGATTCCTGACAGGAGAGTACCTTCCTGGCAACTTTATTGATCGTGAAATCTCTCGGTATTCGAGGTGACGCATCGCTGGCTCCTGTAAGCTGATTTTTTCCTCTCGAAATTAGAAATTCATTCAGAACGAAATTGTGACGAACTTTAAGAAATGTCTTCGAGTTGGAATAGAAAAAGTTTAAGTTGCCCACTAAGTTTAGTCTTGGTATTGTGACTAATCTCGTCGACATAATCTTCCCCACGAAGTATTTAAACACCTGGCTCTGTATGCCTCAAGCTAAAAATCGATTTATTCTCATATTAGCCAAAATACACGACTAATCTAAAATCAACATAACCTCACAGAATGACGACTGCTCTATTCGTTGGCTGTAGACTCAACCCCCTCTGGCTTCTTCTCGTTCAATTTCTTGTTTTCCAACTTGTTTTCTATGAGATCGTGGAAAGCGATGATGGATCTCACCAAGGTACCGATATAAACCATCATCAACTCGTCATTGGTCTTCACCGTGAAAGCTGTAGCAAGTGGATTTGACGAATCTCCGACAATGCTGCGATCAGCAAGCGCCTTGTCAGTCTCGCTTTCTTCATATGACAAATTAGGAAGCAAATTGAAAACATTTTGCAATTTTCCCAAAATGGAGTGATTCATCGGCAACTTTCTCTCGTAAACCTTTTCAAGATAGGCAGCAATTTCCCTTAACTTTTGATGCAATCCCAATAATGATTGATAGCTTCTGGTAACTCTCAATGATAAATTTCCAGCTGCGTGGTCCCTGATATCTCGCAACAAATGCTCCACACCAATCTCTTCCGCCTCCTCGGCCTCAATCAAGGACGGAATATGGACAAATGTCCTCTCAGCTTTCGATCCATCATGTTTTATATCATCAACCGCAAAATAAGCATCCGTTGGTATACCTACAGAGCGAGGCTGAACATCAACAATGACCAAAACGGGATTGGCTGTATACTTCTTGAAAACATCGTTGATCTTCAAATCGGAGGCTTTCAATTTTGGCCCTGAGTGATACCAACCAATCAATTTCTCTTTCGCATTAATCTTTTTGAACATTTCCCCCATTGACTCGATGAAATTATGGTCTAAAAACCATACTGCTGAATTCTTATCATCCTCTTCGAACGGGATGGCAAAGGAATTTGTAACTCTGATCACCTCGGAACTGTTGTCTCCTAAAAGCACACCGACGACTCTTTTCTTGGAATCTTTTGCGACTCTATTAAAGTGGTCCACCACAGACAAAAGAACAAGTGGCGATACCGTCACCGTTTTCTTCAAAAAAGCTGATTCATTTGAAGCGGCTGGCATTACTGCTTATCGTTGAGTTGGTAGGTGATATCCGCACACATGAGTTACATTTGCCTCCGTGATGCGTGCATGTACCATCACACAGCTCATGAATTTCGGCAGCACAATCTCATCTTAACTAACGTCATGTTTGGTCAAGTCGTCATTGGTCCTCCAGGATGTGGTAAGTCGACTTATTGCTATGGAATGCTGCAATTTCTCTCTGCAATAGGCAGAAAATGCTGCATTATCAACCTTGATCCAGCTAATGAAAGAGCACCATACCCCAATTGTGCGTTGGATATACGAGACTTCATCACTGTCGAAGAGGTCATGAGCGAGAATGATTTAGGGCCGAACGGAAGTCTTATGTACGCATTGGAAAGCATGTCTGAAAACTTCTTGGAGGCATTCATTTCGAAGTTGCGTGCTTTGAAAAATCGTCAAAACTACTTCCTTTTTGATTGCCCAGGTCAAGTTGAGCTCATTACTCACCATAATTCACTTCTCAATATTTTTAAAAGATTAGTGAGAGAGGAGGATGCAAGGCTTTGTGCTGTATTGCTTGTTGATTCCATTTACCTAACAAGTCCATCGCAGTACATCTCGATTCTCCTTCTTAGTTTAAGATCCATGTTACAACTTGACCTACCGCACGTTAACGTTGTTTCTAAAATTGACTTGATACACACCTACGGGCCATTAGCCATGAGACTTGATTATTATACTGATGCCCAGGAGCTTGAATATTTGACACCTGCTTTGATTAAAGAATCACCCTCCGTTCTTGGTAAAAATTTTGTGAGGCTTACAGAAATGATAGGAGAACTTGTCGAGGGCTACAGCCTAGTATCTTTCGAGGTACTCGCAATTGAGAACAAAAAGACGATGATCCAATTGTTGAATGTTATAGACAAAGCGAATGGGTATAGTTATGGAAGCACGGAAATCGGTGGCGATCTGATTTGGAGCGCGGCTATTCGTCTCGGAATGCCATCAAATGTTGCGGACATCGATATTCATGAGAGATGGATCGAGCACAAATACTCTTATGATGAGCTCGAGCGTAAAGAAGATCAGAGCCTCTCAAATTTTGACGAAGATCATCAGGACGAAGAATAGCGAGCAACAAGGTGTTTAGGGAATCGATATTTTTGGCTTATCTCATTAAATGAGAGCTTTAGCTGCAGTTGTATCCTCATCGCCTGAATAATTTTGTAAAAAGTCGGCCAATGCTTGTCTATGTTGGCTGATTTTGCGGGACATCTCTGGAACCATTCTCTTCGACTCCTCGTAAACTTCAGTTTGTTTTCCAATTTCATATGGATCAGCACCTTTAGCCCTCATTTCTTCTAACAACAGTTCCTGCTGAGCAACTTCATCAATGTACAATTGCTCTTCTTTCAAAAGCCTCTGGAGTGCTTTAGTTTTGATCTGCAAGGATGTTGGAGACATTTTCGTTTCTAGTAGGGTTGACGAGAATCCTTAACGATAACTGACCTTATATAATACATGTATATGAAATTGAATGCAGGAAACACACAAACGTAAACATGGCCGACAAAGTTTCACGGACATTTTACCAATTTTATCTTGCCAATAAGCCTTATGGTAACAAATTTTTGAGCGAAAATTATTAAGAATAATAAGCCTTAAAATAGAGGCGATAAAAGGTTAATCGAAGAAAAAACTGACCTTTCCTATTTTGAACATGCTCATTTTATTTGCGATTTTGTAGTATCTTCTCAAGAATTCCAAAATTTTGCAAAACTTCTTGTATTTTGAAAGCTTGATTTCATTTTCCTTGCTGGTACTACTTAAACGCTGCAATGTTTTGTTTATCCTCAAGGGATGCAATATATTCTCCTTGATATCACGAATAGCGTCTTAAAGTAAGTACTTGAAGGACCCTTTCGTGGCAATTTGCGTGGTGCATAGCTCATCGCACTCACTTACTACCTATCTCACTCATCATGGACGACCAAGAAACAACACAAGAAGTTCGTGTCATCCTTGAACAATCTTTGAAAAGGTTGAAGGATGAATACAAAAACCTAGTTGAACGAATTTCCGGATTGAAAACTCTCAAAGCCAAGATAACCGAAAATGAGCTGGAAGACAAGAGGATGATCACCATTGGTGCAGACTATTATGTCACTATGTCAAATGATGAAGCAAAAAGATTTCTAGATAGGCGAAGAACCCTGCTTGAGAAGGAACTCACAGCTTTGGCGGCGAAGATCACTCGAGGAGATGACATGATCAATAAATTTATAACTTACCTGGACGTTGCTCTTGCGCAAAAATCTGATGATAACTCCGGGGATGACTTGCCCATAATCGATATTCAAGAGGAGATTGATGAATTTGGAAATGTTAAGAACGTCACCCTAAACTCTGAGCCAGTGAATCGTGAGTCAATCGAACATAGCTCGGAAATTTTGAAAATAGGTAAAGGTGATAGAGAGCATAATGAGGAATATTCAAGGTCCACCACAGCTTCCAAGTCTGTCAAACTTGAAGAGGACATTGAAGTCGACTCTGTCAGAGATCTCTTGTCTGAAATGGAAATTGTCAAAACAAGTTCTGGTCAAGATCAAGGTAGTGACACTATGGAACACGTCCAAAAGAATGCACATATTGCGGAGGCAAGCAAGCAAAATCAAGGTAGATCAATTGATGGCAATGCATTTTATGAATTAGAGTTGATTGCAAGGGATATTGATGGAGATGGAAGTGCGACGCATGAAATTGAGCCGATTGATGAGGATTTCGATTATGATTTCGATGAAGTTGATACAGATGAAGTCGATTCAGATGAAGATGAGACAACTCTGGAAGACGAGCTGATCGAGAGAGTACTGCTTCTACCAAGCACCAGCTCTGCTAGAGGAAGATTCTGGGAAGAGATTCAGAAGCTAAGAAATGATAAGATTGAAAAGAAAGACGAGAAATCGAAGTCTTCCAAGTCGGTTCGGTTCAGCAACACACTTGACATAAAAGAAATTGAAGATGTGAGTGAGTCTTTAAAACTGATCGAGCATAAACCAAAATTGCTGAAATTCAAAGAAAGTAAGATTTTATCTAGAGGGCTTTTCAAGGCCCCAAAGGAGCAAGAGATCGAGCCACAGAATGATCAAAAAACGACTCCAGTGACTACGGATATTGTGGAACGCGAAGATAACACTAACATCCCAACAGCTGATCTTGAGAAGGGCAGCGAAGGTTCGATCATCAAATCACCACGGAGCGTCCTGCAAAAGTCGGATGTTTTAGAGATGTCGTCAGATGCTGACATAGTAGACATCGAGAATGACGATGTTGACAAATTGCAAGCAGAATTGGAATCGAAACGTCTTAAAAAGCAGGTTTCAAGATTTAAACAATTGAGAATGCAAGACCCACTGAAATCGAAGAAGGCACTGGGTGCTAAAACTCAAATTCTTCAGCCTCCCGAAAATTTCTCGAATCAAAATGCGCATGTCTTATCTACCACACCATCAACACTACCCTCAAGTGAAATGAAAGTCAAAGAGCTAAATTTCGACTTAGAAAATTTGCAAGATGATATGGATTCCATGGTGCAAGCCTACAATGTTGGTATGTTTGATGATGATATGGATGTCTCAGGACCAGTTGTTGATAAGCTTGAGGATTTTGAAGTCTTGAATAACCTAATTTCTTCGATGCCATCGAAAACAACTTCAAAGAACGCATCGAAGAAATTGAATGACGCGGAATTCCAGGTGGATGACACAAACGAAATTGGCGAATCGAGTGACTCCGATGAGGAAGGTGAGATAATGCTGGAATATATCGTTGAGCATGAGAATCTCGACTTTATTGAAGATTCAGAGCTTGGCATGAATGATGACATGGTGCAGCAATCTGTTTTAGATAAAGAGATTTCAGAGGGTTACCATCGTCTACGCGACAAGTTATTATTTCAGAACGCCTCCTCTGAGGACAATCAATTTGAACCATTGGATGGTTCCATAAGGCAAAGTCGGTTTAAAGCTTCTAGACAAACTTGGAAGTCGCCAAGGTAAATCACTGAGTTGAGCAATAAGTGTTTAATTTTGGATTTGTGCTACAGGGCCAAGCTATTGTCTTACAAGGCTGGCCACGAAATTGATCCTTATGGCCGATAGTCAACCTACATATTAGATCCGTGGATATTTGAAAAAAAAAAAAATTGATCCACGAAGCGCTCCGCATCGCTAGAGCATATTATCATGGTAGACGAGTAAGATCCTTGATATTTTAAAGAGAGCCCGAGGAAAAATTAATTACTTTTCAAGAATATTGCTTTATTTGATTATTTAAATCGACTCGCGTCGGTAAAAGCCTTCGACAAGCTTCTCGGAAGATACAGGTGTCTCCCCGGATTCACCCCACAAAAATGTTCGGGAGGCCCCACAAGCTGATCTGATAACGCCATATATTTTTACATGCTGAGTTGGCGCGCTTCTTACAGAATAACTCGCGATATGATTCGTGCAAATATCCTCCGTTGAGCTCCTGAATATTGGGCCACTGTGTCCCGCAAAGTCCGAGAACCGGATAATCAGAAGTGATTAATATAGACAAAATCGAGAATTTAAGGAGCCATATTTTCAGCCAGTTTTAATCCGACCAGCCACAACAGTACTGAATCTCTTGAAATAAATTCTCAAGCTAAATCAACCGGATATAGTGTCTCTGGGACGCCTTGAAGACGAATCCAGACTGCACATAAACATGCATAGTAACTACGCCGGGTTTACAAGCTCAATATAAATACGAGTCGGAAACTCCTAAAAATTTTTCAACGGCTCCTATCGCTTACCGACAAACACTCGCATCCAAGCTGCTAGTTATTTGTTCCAATTTATCAAAATAATTGTACAGGAACATAGTCTACTGTTTATCAATCATAAATTGTTGGCTTACCCAAAACTAAACGTTTATTTTTTTTTTTTTGGACAAACCTGCATACCTGTTGACAAAGGTTGTCCCCTCGATTACACAGATATAAGGGTCTGATCAACGCGCTTTCGCCGATAAAACTTTCAAAAATTAAATTCTGTCGTCAATGTCCGCAATTTTGAAACAGAGAGTGAGATATGCTCCATACTTGCAAAAATTGAGAAAAGCCGAGGAATGTATCGAGCTTTTCAAACACGGTCAATATCTTGGCTGGTCTGGTTTCACGGGTGTCGGTGCACCCAAGGCTGTTCCCCATGCCTTGGTCGAACATGTTGAGAAGAACAATTTACAAGGAAAATTGGCTTTCAATTTGTTTGTTGGAGCATCAGCAGGTCCCGAAGAATCAAGATGGGCAGAGCATGACATGATTCTCAGAAGATCTCCACATCAGGTCGGAAAGCCAATTGCTAAGGCTATCAATGAAGGAAGAACATTGTTCTTCGATAAACACTTGTCAATGTTCCCACAAGATTTGACTTATGGTTACTACACTAAAAACAAGGAGAATGATTTGCTTGATTACACTATCATCGAGGCTACGGCAATCACAGAAGATGGTTCGATTATTCCGGGACCGGCTGTTGGTGGCTCTCCGGAAATGATTTCAGTCTCCGACAAAGTGATTATTGAGGTCAATACTGCCACTCCATCCTTTGAAGGTGTGCATGATATCGATATGCCTGTAAACCCACCTTTCAGACAACCTTATCCACACACAACTGCAGACTACAGAATCGGTCGTACATCTATTCCGGTTGATCCATCGAAGGTTGTAGCCATTGTGGAGTCCACTTCTCGTGATAAGGTGCCTCCTAACACTCCTTCTGACGAAATGTCTCGCCAGATTGGAAACCATTTGATCGAATTCTTCGAGCACGAAGTGAAAATGGGTAGACTCCCAAGTAACTTGTTGCCTTTGCAATCCGGTATCGGTAACATTGCGAACGCAGTAGTCGAGGGTTTGGCGTCCTCCAATTTCAAAAATTTGTCTGTGTGGACTGAAGTGTTGCAGGATTCTTTCCTCGATTTCTTCGACTCTGGATCGTTGGACTTCGCCACAGCAACTTCTATCAGATTGACCGAGGCAGGCTTCGAGAGATTTGATAAGAATTGGGATCAATACTTCAAAAAATTGTGTTTGAGATCTCAAGTTGTTTCCAATTCCCCAGAAATCATTAGAAGATTGGGCGTGATCGCTATGAACACACCCGTTGAAGTTGACATGTATGCTCACGCTAATTCTACCAACGTCATGGGTTCTAGAATGTTGAATGGTTTGGGTGGATCCGCTGATTTTTTGAGAAACGCTAAATTGTCAATCATGCATACGCCCTCGGCAAGACCATCTAAGATCGATCCAACTGGTGTGTCTTGCATTGTTCCATTCGCTCCTCATGTGGACCAAACCGAGCATGATTTGGATATCATCGTGACTGAGCAAGGCTTGGCTGACTTGAGAGGTATGGCACCACGGGAGAGAGCTGTCGAGATCATTAACCAGTGTGCCCATCCTGACTACAAGGCTCAATTAATGGAATACTTCGACAGAGCTTGCTTCGAAGCCAAGAAGAAAACTTGTCTTCACGAGCCACATATCTTGAAGGATGTGTTCAAGATGCATTTGAACTTCCAGGAAAATGGCACCATGAAATTGGATTCTTGGGACCAGAAGTTTTAAACTATTTTAGTAGTGTAGTCTATCGTGTATTTAGAAATGCGTTAAAGCGAAAATACTATTTTGAAATAAGTCAATCCTGTAAATGATCACGTGAATGTGATTATTCTAGAAAATTTCTTTGAGTAGTGAGTGAGACTTAAGTATGGAATAGAAAGCTACGAAGCTGCTCCCTACTTCATCAGCCAATTTCCACATCATCTTCGACTTGAACGCAACTATTTATTGAGTACATTGGTAAGCAATGTTTAATGCTATAAAACGGCTGACAAAGGGTTTGTACCTTGCAAACCTCTCAAAGAGCGTCTGGCATCGCCACTTCCATTCCTCCTCAAGAGCTTTGATAGACTTTGATCCCTACCAGATTTTGGGAGTTGATAAAAGTGCAAGTTCATCCGATATCAAGAAGGCTTACTATCAGCTTGTGAAGAAATTCCATCCTGACGTCAACAAGGAGAAAGACTCCGAGAAGAGATTCCACAAAATTCAAGAATCCTATGAATTATTGAGCGACAAGACCAAGAGAGAACAATTTGATCAATTTGGAGCTGGAGCTTTTGACTCCAATGGTAACGCCAATCCATTTAGTGGAGGCGGCAACCCCTTTGGATCTCATGGTGGAAATCCATTTGGAGGAGCTCAGGGTAATCCGTTCTCCGGCATGGGTTTCGATTTTGAGGACCTCTTCAAACAAGCGTTTAATGGCGGTGGAGGAGGAAGAGCTGGAGGAGGGAGAGGAGGCTCTTTTGTCACAGAGCATGTGGGTGATAACATTGAAGTCTTGAAAACTATCAGCTTCAAAGATGCCGTATTTGGAACCAGCGTTGACGTCAACTATAAAGCTGTCGATTCTTGTGGGTCATGCAAAGGTTCAGGTTTGAAAACTGGAAAGAAGAAGAGTACATGTCCGTCATGCCATGGTACCGGCCAAAGTACGCACATAATTGGCGGCTTTCATATGGCATCTACATGTAATACTTGTAACGGCTCGGGTGTGACGATCAAGAAAGACGATCAGTGCTCTACATGTCACGGAAATGGTGTGGAAGAGATTCCAAAATCCACTAAAGTGGATTTGCCTTGCGGTATTGCCGATGGCACGAGGCTCAGAATTCCGGGTGGGGGAGACGCTCCTTTCATCACCAAAGACCCATACAACCAGACAAGAAATGGTGATCTCATTGTTAGGGTTCATGTCAAGAAAGATCCCGTATTTGAGCGTTCGAAAAATAATATCATTTTAAATCATGACATTTGGATGACAACAGCAGCGCTTGGAGGAGAAATCATCGTCCCAACGATCGACGGACAAAATATCAAGCTTAAAGTAAGACCTGGAGTCCAATCCGGAAGAAAGCTTACCATACCAGAAAAGGGTGTACCAATCAACAGAAACATGAACAACAGAGGTGACATGGACGTGATTTTGAATGTGAAGACTCTTATTCCTGAGACTCCCGTACAAACTGCTTTGTTGGAAGCTTTGGCAGACGCATTTAACGATCAAAATGCGAAGAGAACACACGCTGATTGGAAATTGGACATAGAAGGGGAAGGTACCAACCCAACCGAAACTTATGACGAAAATTCTCTTCACCCTTCCAAATTGCAAAGAATTGGTAAGATGCTCGGCAAGTTTTTCAATCTAAAGGATTCTCCGGAGGATAAAAAGTCAAGCTAGTCAATCATATGGAGATAGGAGAGGGCACTTGATTAAGTATAAGTAAGGTAATTTGGATCTTGTATATAAACGTTTTTGATATCTATGCAGAGAATGTAATGAATTGCAGGAAAACGGTTCGCGCCTAAGCCCAGAATGATGCAATAGATCTCAACGAAGATGCGTAAATACTCAGTGTTTACGCGACCTGTGCACAAGAAAACGCGATTGCCAAATACTCAAACTCCGTGGGGTTTATACCGAGATTTTGACGGCTTTGATTGTATTCTAAGAATTCTCTTTTTTTTTTTTTCAAGTCAATACTCTGCCATTCAGAGATTCTACACCATAGTGAAGAGAATTCTCAATTGGACGGGTACATATTTCCTTTATTCAATATCAATCTACTAAATTATCAATTGTCACGGATGTCAAAGCAAGGGTTGCAAGAAATCGATTTGCTGATGGACATGATCCTCTCTGGACATAAGGCAAAAGACAAAGGCATTATCAAATCAGGTAGTTCAAAGAAATCGCCCAATTATGAGATGGTGCTATCAATGGAGAAAACACCATGGCATTTAACACCCTCCCAAAGATTGCAATTGAGGAAAGATCAAATGAACAAGAAGATTTCTAGCCTTCAATTTAATCAAAGAGGGCATGAAAAGCTACCAAACTATGATGACATGGAGATTGATTCCGAAGACGATGTTTTCAACTTACCCATGGCCTCGACAATTCCTTTGACAGAGGCGAGGCGAGTGAACGAGTGTATTAATCGAGTCAACCAATTTTCATCTGGACCTACTTCGAGCAGATGCTCGTCAATCTTCAGTCAAAATTGCAAAGACACAACAGAGGAATTGCCAGATCCAAATAATGCAGAATTGGGCAATGACGCAGCTGAATTTATTCCCTCTTATTTCAGCACAAGTCCGACCTTAGAGGCTCTAGAGTTCACATTTCAATTTAGTAGGAGCGAGAAATTTCAGATTATGGAGCAAGGCAGGAGGACAAGGCATTTTCTCACTCTGATTCTCACAGGAAGCGAAAGGGGGGATGTTTTGATTGATCATTCGATCAAACAAAGTGCTCGATTGTTACACACGGGCCAACAGAATCCCGAAGAATCTGCTGGCAGGAATACTGGAGGGATCAGTGAAAACTCACCGGTCACAAGACCACCTTGGTTGCCCCCCAAAGAGGCATATTATGAAATGAAGCACAAAAAAGAAATCAATGATGTTATTGCACGGGCAATCGAGAGGGATGCTTTCTTTGAATCTAAGAAATTGGCAACTCTTGAAAGACTTCAGGTCTTAAAAGGGCAAGATAAAAAGTTATGGGAAAATCTAAACTTCCACAATCTACGTCAAATGCCTTTTGATGCCAAATTTAGAAACATGTACTGGCGGGGCATCCCTAAAACTGCAAGACCTCAAATATGGTGGGAGCTTACTAACCAAGACAAGTGCTTGTCAAAGGAAACTTGTCAAAAATACTTTGCTGAAAGTCGCGAGATACTAAGTATTGGGGCAAGCAATTCAAACAAATGTCTTGACCATCAATGTCTCTCAGAGCGCATTGACAACGATTTGCAGTTCACGTTCCCAGACACTGAAGTGTTGAGGGGGGCTAATACAGCAATCAATTTGAAGGAAATGATTATTTCCTTCTTGATCCATTTCAACAACACCACGTTCAGACATGTTTGTCCGAATCACAGAACCTTGACGCAAACCTTGTCACAAATCTATTTTACTGGTTTGAATAATCTATGTGCCTTACTCCTTCTTACCTTTGAAGACAAATTTATTGCATTTCAAATATTGTGCGCAACATTTTCCGACCACAGTATGCTTG
Organism: [Candida] citri; assembly: GCA_030571295.1. Lineage (NCBI taxonomy): Eukaryota > Fungi > Ascomycota > Pichiomycetes > Serinales > Metschnikowiaceae > [Candida] citri. The sequence continues at coordinate 1,034,275 of JAJLXN010000002.1, read as the reverse complement.
CGGCTCTTTTGACTTTGAAGATGGTCGACAGCGATGCTGATGCAAAGCTGACGATGATCCAATATCTTCAATCAGCCTACTTTGACAAATTCGATAAACAAGTTGCGGAAGAATTACCGAGTTTATGGAGGCATCTCAAATCAGTGGAGACAAGAACACTTGAATTTAGCCACATTTTGCTCAGTTTGTTTTCCAACATCTTCAACCTTGAAATGAGCCTTCAAGTTTTGGACATTTACTTTTTCGAAGGCGAAGAGTTCTTGATGTCAACATTTTTAACATTATTGAAAGTCGTCTCTCCCAAACTTTTCGGAGGGAAAGAAGAAATATTAGATGAATTGGGTGAAAAACATCAGCAGAACATGAACGCGTGTAACAATAGTGTCTGGGAGCCAACTTATCAATACTTGAATGTTGGCCATCTGCACGAGTTCATGACTAGAATCCGGGAGTTCACCTCTTAGCATATATTTCTGGTCTCTCACGTCTTAGACTGATTCAAAATATCACATAACTTCTTACCGTCTTCTGAGGTCTTCACCTTAACAACATAAGTTTCAAGCTCACCCGACGCATTGACAGCTGGAATTCTGACAAGCGATCCGTTTCCGATAGAAGAATAGGTCATATCCTTCAAAACTGCAACATTAAGAAGAACCCTCAAACCTCCATCAGCTCTAATCAAAACTCTAGTCGACGATCCCCCAGCGCTTGAAAGGACCTTAAGCTCTCCAACACCAAGGTTCTTGTAAGGATCTGACTTATTTTGAGAATCAAACAACATGAGTTTAGATTTCCTTTGGAATAGAATTGTCTCATTTTCTTCACCAGTGGTTGCCAGCTCAATCTTCTCGTCACCTAGAGATGCAACAGGAGCAAATTGACCACCAGTATCCTCTTCTGGGGCTTCGGTCTTGGACTCCGCGGGGCTCTCATCTGACTTAGATGCGCTGGGAATAGAAGTCGTCATTCCGAAAGGGGAACTTTTTCCCGCTTCAAAACCTGTTGAGGAGCCAAACGATATGCTTGGGGTAGCTTTGTCTTTCGAGTTTTGTGCGTTGTTATTGAAGGAGAACAAAGGTTTTGAAGCTTCTGTAGTGTGTGTTGCTGAGCCAAACAGAAATTGAGTATTAGTGGATGGTCCATTACTCGTGTTATTCGAGGTAAAGGAGAAAGCATTTTTCTTCGCATCGTTAGCCTGATTTGAAGCTTCCGAGTTACCAGCATCAGACGAGGGTTTAACGAACGACGAAGTTGAGGATGCAAACAGAAAAGCAGGTTTTGTCACTTCGGCACTTGTGTTATTTGATGGCTTGCCAAAAGCGAACCCACTTCCGAAAGGTCCAGCAGCCACACTTTTTCCTTCTTCGGAAGCGTTTGCTTTAATGGACAGATCAATTGATTTGTCTGCCAGCTTTGGAATTGATGAATCACCTTCTTTATTACTCTCGCCAAAAGTAAAGGGAGATGAAGATGATTTGTCAACCTTGAACACTGGGTCCTTAATACTTTTGTTGAATGTGAAGGTGGGGCCCTTTATCTCGATCTCAGAGTCGGAAGAATCGTTCGAATACTCTGTCTTTTTAGCTGCACCAAAGGTAAATGGGGAATCCAGAGTAGTCGGTTTGGCTGATAATGTGAATTTAGGGCCTCCAAGTTTGATAGGCTTCTTGACCTCATGGTCACTGTCACTATCACTTTCGCTTTGAGGCTGCGGTGCTTTCCCAACTGGTTCAGATTTTTCAGGCAATGGTTTGGAACCTGTTGACAATTCAGTCGACTTAGCAAACCCAGCCGCGGAGAAGGTGTTTTGGGTAGGCATTTCACCCGATTTACTTGCTGAAGAGAGAGATGCAAACGAGTTGACTGGTGCCGATGATGCTGATTTCATTAATTTTCCCGATTCAACAGCATCGTAGTAATCGGTATATTTCTTGACGACCTGACGGAAATCAGCAAGCTTTGCACCTTTGGGCGAATTGACAGCATCGAGGAATTTTTGGTTTAAAGCTGCAAGCATAGCATGCTTATCTGAATCATCATTTTTTGAAGCAGAAACAGGAGCATTGAAAGTTGGAGTGCTTTTCACGGATGGCGCTATTGAACCGAAGCTGAAGTTCTTCCCTCTCGGCTTCAAAATCTTTCGTTTAGACATGACATCTGAATTAGCCAATGAAGGGGCATGCGATTGAGTGCCTTCATCATCAGATATTCCAGCATTGTCCTTTGTTATTTGATTGTCGGCACCCCGTTTTGCCATTGCTTAATGTCTTTATTATCTATTGCTTGTGATGAGAACCATCATGCATGGAGGTCCCCTTTGAGGGCTGATACCCTAATTTCACGAGATTTGCACATGTTCTTCAATCAGGTGATCATGAGAAAACCTTTCCTGTATATTTCACTAACTTGCCCTAGTTAGCTTGCATAGCGAAGACACATTAGCAGGTCACGTGCACTGCTTGTGAGGATCCTGGGAAAAAAATGAGGGAAAAAAATCTCTTCGAAAGAACTTTTTCTGAACTACTACAGTGAATCAAAGTATGTAAAAGACTTAAACAAAATTGAGGAAACAGGCAAAGACATCTGATCTTATCCCATCCATCCACATAATTCAAAGAGATCCAAGATTATCCCAATGGTTTATCCCTCATTTTAGTCATGATACCATCATTCGTCCCAGCGTTTTGGTAGAGCTAAGAGTCTATCGAAAGATCACTTATGACCACCGAAATATTTTAAAAACATTTTGATGTTCCTCAGCTCACACCCCAGAAGATCAAAGTTTCCCAATTCATTCCCTGTGTTATCATATACTAACATTTCAAGATGGCTCCAAAGGTTCAACAAACTAAGGCCGCCAAGGCTGCTGCTGCTTTGGCCGGTGGTAAGAAGGGTAAGAAGAAGTGGAACAAGGGTAAGGTTAAGGACAAGGCTCAACACGTTGTCACCTTGGACCAAGAGAAGTACGACAGAATCATGAAGGAAGTTCCAGGTTTCAAGTACGTCTCTGTCTCCGTCTTGGTTGACAGATTGAAGATTGGTGGTTCTTTGGCCAGAGTTGCTTTGAGACAATTGGAGTCCGAAGGTGTCATCAAGCCAATCGTCAAGCACTCCAAGCAAGCCATCTACACCCGTGCTGATTAAGTTACTTATCCAGTATCTTCTAAAATTTATAAAGTTCACATAAGTAATTTTCTCTAGCAATGTACATTTTACGTGTTAATATTCATCTGAGGAGCTTGTAGTTAACTACTATATTTTGTTGTGCTACACTGCCCTGCATTTTGACTGTACAATCCAATTCATCATCGCTCATCCATCTCTCCATGCTACGTACTCCACTCCTCAACTATTATCCTAAAAGGACTCTTTTCAGCTTGGGTGGCTCAAAAGGGTCTCAACAAGCCTATAGAGTTACCAAGAAAGTAAATGTTCCTCCACAGCTTCTATTTGAAGTGGTATCAAATGTTGAGAAGTACGAAGAGTTCGTACCCTTTGTGACGAACTCGTTCATCAATAAGTTCCAGGATGGTACCAAATTACCTACAGAGGCAGGTCTTCGTGTCGGGTGGAAACAGTATGATGAGAAATTTGTTTGCAAGCTCACTTGTACGGAAAACAAACAAGTGATCGCAGAATCTGTCACAATTCTGTTGTTTGATAGCTTGTACAACGAATGGAACTTCAAAGAGATCAAAAACAGATTTACTGACGAGCTGGATACCTTTGTGGAGCTCATTTTGAGATACAAATTCAAGAATCCCGTGTACAATGCCGTCTCTTCGATATTTCAGAACCAAGTCAGTGAGACCATGATCAAAGCCTTTGAGGAACGTGCCTTGCAAATGAAAATTAAGTCAAAATTACAGCATAAAATGCCATAGTTCAATAATCGTGTACATAAAATTACAGAATATATGGTTAAATCGTGAGTTCCGTTAATAATCTATATGTCTTTGGGAATCAAAGAGTGGGAACCAACGACGTACTCTTTCAAATTATGATTTGGAAGTCGAGCCAACGAAGTATCGGGGAGATTGAAGATACTATCCCTTTGAGAGATCGACTTTTTTCTCGAGTTGTTCAAACCGTAAAGATCAAGATTAGAACCAAATGCTAAGCTCGCCAATGAGGAAGAACTCGAAGTTTTAGAGTCTGGACCACTTCCGAAATAAATGCTTCTGATGTATGACAGACTCAAAGGCGAAATGGTGGTTGGCTTCATAAGTAATTTGTTGACCCACGATTCATCAAAGTTGAGAGCTTTAATGCATTTAAAGCAATTCCTCACATATCTTCTGTTACTTTCACGTTTTTTCAATGGTCGCCATTTATGATCTCCTTCAGCGTAGGATGAAACATGCGTGTTCCTTCTAGCACCTCTCGGACCAAGATTGGAAGGTAAGAAGAAATCCAGGTCACCCTCAAAATCGGCATCAGCATCTATATCCAAGTAAAACTCCTCTTCGTCATCAGATCTGTGAAGATCGCTCAAGTTTTGTATGTCATCATCCCCATCGTCATCAAATGCAGCTTGTTCTTGGCTCAAATGTGAGACAGAAGGTGTCATTTGATCATCACTTTCATAATCATCTCCTAGTCCTGCAAAAGAGAATGTAGCGAAGGTGTTTGATCGAGTTCCTCGCAGTGTATTCAGTTCCCTCTGAATGCTCAGAGGTGATATTTCACCCACTGGAGCATGAGAGTTTGCAAGTGTGGATCTCACAACTTGGCGGAATTGCTTCACTTGTTGTAGTTGTTGTTGTTGAACAGTTTTGTTTCCTTGGTGTTTTAATGCTCCAAGATTTGTTTGTGACGAGAGTTTAGTTTTGAACTTCGACAACTTACCCCTTATCCCTCCGTTCATCAAGAATTGAGAGTCTGATTGCGCCCGATTCCTTCTGGTCACCACTTCGTGATAAAATGCGGTAGAGCCATTTAAGTAGCTTCTTCTCCGTCTGGGCACAGTACGGTATCTAGGGATTTCCCTTTCTACCAAGTCCATTGCGACGTCTCTCCCGATAGACAAACCTAGATTCCACTCAATGAGTTCTTCGGCACTCGCAAACTTCAAGAGGAATTGCTCACTCTCCAACCTTAACCTTAGCACATTTGGCTTCTTAGTGTAGTCACTAGCCAATCCGATGCGAGCATGCTGCAACGAGTAAGACCTTATCAATCTCTTGTTACGGTTTGCTCTCAACGCCTTTGTGCTCAACACATTTGGTGTACTAAAAATCGAATTGAGCGCATCATCATCCTCTTCATCATCTGGTGGACTGTCGTATTTGAAGAAATCAATACCATTGCAAAATCGTTGAAATTCAGCATCCAGGCTGGTAGTTACAAGAGATTTGTAACAAGGATCGATAGCTCCCAAATTATTTTCACCTTCATTTGATTGTGACATAGCTTGACTGAACCCGAGAAGGGTACTTTCCACAGAGCTCGGAATCTGATAGAGATTAACTTGCGTCGAATTCAACTCCAACACAAAATTTCTCCATGACCTTGCTGGGGATGCTTCGTATGGGGACAACCATTCAAGTTTCCTTGAAACAAGGCCAATTTTGTATGCTGCAGGGGTGTATGATGGGAGTTTCTCCTTTCCAGCGTGATCGTTCATCACCGGGAATCTGGGGCATCCGCCAGGAGGCAAGGTATCATATTCAGGCGGGTGAACAGGAGATGGCTCCATGAACAGTAAATATTCCCGTGACAGGTCTCTGTTCGAATTGTCAGATCTTTCATCGATTGCTGCACCTGGTCCCCTGATTTCTGCCGCTGACGCTTTTTGCTCTTCTAAAGAGGGAGAGTCGGGAAGTGACCTTACTGACGGCGACGTCTCTGGTGTACGAGGAATGTACAAATCTTTGTTGTAGACCGATCCCTCTCTCAGAGCGTCACTTAGAACATCCTCGCTTTCGGAACTGGAGCCTTCTTGTGCCTCAGACTTTAAGGATATGCTGCGAGGGACAGCGGGGAGAGAACTCTCCACGATAACGTTTTTGTCGAATCGATTGACGAGTGAAGGGGCTTCCTTTGGAATGACCATAGCTGTAGACATGATGGGATTAGTTATCAAGTCAGCTAGTGCACATGAACACAGTTGGTGGAAGCAACTGGATTAAATTGGCGAGTTAAAATGCTTGACCTAGTTGTAAACAATAGGATGGATTGGTGGTTGACAAGTATGGCAGGAAATTGCCATGTGTTGGCCTGGAATTATTGAAAGTATGTAAAGAGACCAGGTATGATGCCTTCTGGTAATAGGTCGATCGTTTGGAAGGGAATCCGGGAAGGCACGGAATATCTATTGAAAGATAAAGCAGAATCAACTGATAGCTGTGAAGTGATCTAATCCAAGGATTACAAATGCCAGTTCGGTCTTAGTAGTCGGCGATGGTAGGTAGAGTATAGGATATCCGAGCCATTTTACGTGCATGGTGAATAGGAGATCAGAAGCAAAATTGCGATCGAAAAAAGAAATTTCACAGTTTGTTCTTCCGATTGACCGCTGATTGGCATATACCGATAACTGAGCCTCGGGTTAGAATTTATTTATATATTTTGCCACTTTCGGCCTATTGTCAAATATTTGAATGGTGTGATGGTGCCGAAATCTTGTAAATATTTTGATGAAAGTAGATTCCTCTATCTAACTGTCTGAGAAACGGTGCCTTATCGGATTTTGCGGGTGCGTCACTCACATCGTTTGAGTGCGAAATCTTCATGTGACGGCTCCTGGCAACTGACGTGGAGGCATATATGAAAGGCCGGGTGACATGTGACGGAAGTGTTTAAGATTATTCTTAATCTAGTAATTCACAACGGTGTAAAAATTTACGATACTAGAAGTACATGTGATGGAATTTCAGTGTGACAGGTTCCCCGAAATGTCTTGGTTTTGGCTTTTGGCTTCGCTTGATATCGATAAACTGCATATATGACGCTGATTAGGGACTTGCTTCTAGGAACGACAGGGAAGTGCCACAGATAAGGATAAGGTCTGTCATTTTTCTGAAGGCATACTTCACTATTCTAAATATGAGATTTTCCATAGTATGGGAATCGGGAACGTAGCGAATTTCTCCGCTCCTCCACACCTCTCCTCATAAACTTCCCCTTTCGCATTGTTGTGTCTATAGGTTACAAGACACACGAGTGGGGGATTCCCGGCCAATAATATCGGCCAAAACGATTTTTCCGTCCAACGAGGTATGTGACATCAGAACTCCCGAAGAGGAAACTGCACGGTTTTGACTGCAAAATATCAAAAATATGATTATTGTCCCGAAAATCTTCAAAGGAGTTTTGGATCTGGAGCTATGGTCGTATTTGACAACGAACGATCTTTTTGTCTATTTTTAGGTGACAAAAGGAGTTTTTCGAAATATTCGCAGCGCCTCAAAACTACATTCAATAGGTCAAACAGTTACCTCAATGCCGTGCAATGCTCAAAGTCATTTTTGTTCGAAACAGAAAGGGTCACCAGTCTGACATATCATGTTTGGAATATTTACTCAGCCACATCAAACCTATTTTCCAAGATGCAAGTCACTTATGTGGTATCATGATAGAATTGAGTAAGCACCAATTCCTTCTATGGTGATGATAGAATTACTTTTTTGATGCATCTATTATAAGGTGACGGGCTCAAGGGAAGAGCAAACAGTATAATTTTTTTTCAAGAAGTAATTCGAACTCTAGTAAGAAGGTCTCAAGACGGTATGAACAGCTTCGTTTCTTTCTATTTTCTGCCTAGAAGACAAGAGTTCGCGACTGAGGAGCGATATGGAAACTCTACGAATGGTCAACAAACGCACTCTTATTTGTACCAGATGACTTTCTTTGAACCTGCGTTCACAACTCACATATACGCTTGGTCTCGTAAAACGTGCTACTGAGTTATGGAAGACAATGCTAAAGATCTTTTTCAAAGGATAGGCATCATCTGAACTACATGCATACAATAAAGCAGTAGAACGCAGAGTCGCATTTTCTTGCATTCCGTGAAGGTAGACTAAAAGTCCTAAGTTCAGGTTTTTCTGTGTAGAAATTTGACACACTTACACAGCTGCAAGATGCGGGCAAAGGTAATAATTTTCGATGTGCGAATATGCGCTCTAATTGCAACCGTTGAGGATCACCATGCTGCTTGCGTTTGCATAGGCATAATGCATGCACATTCCTCTGAGAATGCCGATCTTGAGAAACAGCTATTGTCATCGGCATCCAATACGAATGACTCAAAAAATAACAGAGACTCTTTATTCCGTAAACCATATGAACTGAACAGCTCAGCAGAATGGAAGTAGCTTAATTTTGTTCGTTAAGTCTTGCTTCTCTTGCCAAGATTTTTTGAGTTTCCAGCACCAACGATCCTCGCGGTATGCGTAGTGCTAATTGCGTCACTCATTCTTTCAACTACGTGGTAGACAAGCAGCAGACGCGGTCTATGTAACATCATTCATGTAGCACCGTTAAAGCTTCTTCTTGACGATCTCTCACTACATGATGACTTCAAGGAGCAGCGAAGCAGCCTCGTATCCTCCCCACGTTGCTCGCATCTTTCCAACACGATATTTGCTTGCAACGCCTTAGGGCGTTATCGCTTAAGTCCGGCGTTACTCTTAGCATATTGTTGAAAATTCCGTTACTCAAGTCAAAAAATAATCTCGCAAAATGGCTGCTAGCCTTCATAGACTGCTTTACTCGAGATCCTACTCTATGCCATACCTTGATATATAACCAGCTAGGAAGCCTTCTAACCAATGCATATGCATAGCACGGAACCATACACTCGGATACTGGATAATATCTTGATTACTTAATTCTCCGTGTCTCCAGCAGGGAGTTAGATGTAACATAAAATGTCCTGTCTTGCTTTAGCATGTAACACTCACATAGCCCCATGCGTTCGTATGGATGATGTCGTTGAGGGCAGAAATGAGAAAAAGCAATTTCCCTCATCCAAGTACACGGTTTCCGCTCTCTTCTTTTCCCGGTTTTCTCCCTACTTGTGTCCTTGTCTTCAGCTACTGAGACCTAATGAATTCCTCACCATTTGACTGCAAATTGAGACCACACTTGATGCAAAAGACCTGCATTCAAAATGTCATTTGATACAACACGTGATCCAAAAACTATGATTCATATTCTCTCAACAGTCATTGCAGCATTTTCACCTTAACAAGAACCTCGTGTTAAAAATGTCCTCCAAGACTTACAGATCTACGCGTAGCTCCGAAGAGCAAAGCCTTTCTTTTGAAGATGTTGTCATGACTGGTTTGGCTAAAGATGGTGGTCTTTACATCCCATCCCAGATCCCAAAGTTACCATCTGACTTCTTGACCAAGTGGAAGGACTTGACTTTCGAGCAACTCGCTTTCAACATCATGAGACAGTATATCTCTGAGACTGAGATTCCTGATGAGGATCTCCAAGTCTTGATCACAAAGTCTTACTCCACTTTCAGATCATCTGAGGTCACTCCAATCAAGGAAATCGATGCTAGCAAAGGCTTGTACTTGTTGGAGCTTTTCCACGGTCCAACTTACGCTTTCAAGGATGTTGCTTTGCAATTTGTTGGTAACTTGTTTGAATACTTTTTGGTTAGAAGAAACGCTGGCATTTCTGACCCAGAAAAGAGACAAAAGATCACCGTTGTTGGTGCCACTTCTGGTGACACTGGTTCTGCTGCCATTTACGGTTTGAGAGGTAAGAAGGATGTTTCTGTGTTCATCTTGTACCCAACTGGCCGTATCTCCCCAATTCAAGAGGAGCAAATGACCACTGTTGAGGATCCAAACGTTCACACTTTGTCCGTTAAGGGTACCTTCGATGACTGCCAAGACATCGTTAAGCAAGTTTTCGGTGACAAGGAGTTCAACGAGAAGTACCACGTTGGTGCTGTCAACTCCATCAACTGGGCCCGTATCTTGGCTCAAATGACCTACTACTTCTACTCTTACTTCAGCTTGCTCAAGGTCTCTGAGGCTTCTGGTGCTTCTGAATTCAAGCCAAGATTTGTTGTTCCATCCGGTAATTTCGGTGACATCTTGGCTGGTTACTACGCCAAGGAGATGGGTTTGCCAGCTGACAAATTGATCATTGCCACTAACGAGAACGACATCTTGGACCGTTTCTTGAAGACTGGCAGATACGAGAAGGACGGTGAGGTCAAGGCCACTTACTCTCCAGCCATGGACATTCTCATTTCTTCTAACTTCGAGAGATTGTTGTGGTACTTGGTCAGAGACAACGCTGCCGGTGGTAACGATCTCGAGGCCGGTAAGACCTTGAACGACTGGATGCAACAATTGAAGTCCACTGGTTGTGTCGTCGCCCCAGCTGCTGTCGCCGAGGCTGCCAGAGCTGACTTCGACTCTGAGCGTGTCACTGACGAAGAGACCTCTGCTACCATCAGAGCCGTCTACTCTGCTCACCCAGAAAAATACGTTTTGGACCCACACACTGCCGTTGGTGTCGCCACCTCGTTGAGATTCATCGAGAGAGACTCTGCTTCCGGCGCCAAGTACATTTCTTTGTCCACTGCTCACCCTGCCAAGTTCTCTGAAGTCGTCAACAAGGCTTTGCAAAACATCGATGGTTACTCCTTCGAGAAGGACGTCCTTCCTGACGAATTGAAGGCTTTGTCCACCAAGGAGAAGAGAATTTTGTTGATCGACGAGGCTTCCTTGGAGAAGGTCAAGGCTGCTATTGTTGAGGAGTTGGCCAAGGAGTAATCAGGCATACCTTTAATTCACAAAAATACTAAATAGCAAATACTTAAGTTAAGTTCAGACCTGCTTCTTAAGACTGACCTGCCCTTCGACGACCTCGACCTCATATCCGACTTCCTGTAATGCTTTGTCATCGACCACTTGCTTTGCCTCTAATTGAGCGACAAAGTCTTGGTTCCCCTTATTGTTTTCTAAAACAAACCTCAAACAGAGAATGGACCTTTCTTTGATGTAGGGATTGTGTTCGTCAATAATGCAGTTCGATAGGATAAGCTCCAAACCATGCAAATTTCTAATCTTTTCCTGTGTCTGGAATGACTTGTGGCACATGTATGCCATTATTTCAATGATCAATGATTTCACATTAGGAAACGATTTTTTGTTGTCTGCAATCTTCGCTGGCTTGACCTTCAAGGTGCTGACTTCAGCATTGTCTTGAGCGGCCCTGAGTAGCCCGATGAGAGGCTTCAAGGCATCGTAATGCTCCAAAAATTGCTTTGCAGAATGAAATTTTGCAAGATCTGAAATAATATCAAGCACAATGGTCAACTTTTGATTGAGATCTTGAAGTTCAGCTTCCTCATAAATTCGGTCAGACAAAATCTTAATTGCTTTGTCTGCCCACTTTTGAAAGTATGCATAAGTCCAGCCCATGATTATGGTGCACTGTTGATTGTCCCACTCTCTTTCAAGAGTGGCAATGAGTTGAGAGAGCTTTAGTAATGACATGAAATCAGGGTCATCTTCTCTGCTCGTGAGCCATTTTTGAAAGCTTTTGTTCGTAATTATTTTTTCGAATATCGAGAGTATCTGGTCATCGACCTGGGTGAGATCACCATTTTTGACAATGTCTAAACCGTCGTTAATGATGAATTCGAGCAAGCCATTTGCTTTCTCTTCAGTCAAAAGAGCCGAAACATTTTCTTCGTCCTGTAAGCAGTTGTCGAAAAAAATGAAAAATGGCAACTTCAAATTCCGATGCTCTTTGATAAGTGGTAGCTGCGAAGTAAAGGTATCAGCAACAAATAGAAGCTTGCACTGAAAATTTTCACCTCCAGCAGTACTGAAATTAGCGAGTATTTCAATGTAGGCAGCCAAGCAGCTTATGAAAAACGGATTTGTTCGATTAATCTTGAGTACGAAGTGTTGGATACTGAGTAGGAAAAGCGGGATATCAATGATGACTCCAGCGGTAGCCACAAGGTTCCGTATTAGGAGGAGAACACCCCTGAGTAATCTCACATATAGCACCTCATCCTCAGGACTCTTGATGTTTTCAAAATTTGAGTTGGAAATAGTATTTATGCAAGCTTCAACAAGAGATGCATCTTTTGATAGACCGGTCCGTAACTGTGGATCTTGACTGGATCTTGAGACTATAGCACCTAGACTTTGGAGTGCCAGCGAGAATTCACTCTGATTACCACCATTTTGGAGAAGTTGGGAACTTAATTCCACTGCCAGTTTCGCTTCTTCCATTATGGACTAGGCCATCTAAGTTGCCTGCACCGCAGCCAAAGGTAGGACCAGCGTCAATGTAGTGCACACGAGGACGCAAAATTGGAAACGAGTCAGATTGACAAAATCTCGTAAAGAAAGATTAATTGAGATATTTTAAGATCAAAGAAAGCTTCCAGAAATCAGCCCATGAAGAGGAACTTTAACCCCGGAGTAGTTATGAGTTCCGACTCGCTCCGTGGTTGCATTTTAACTTCCCACACGTCGAGTAATTTACGTAAGATTTTGTAAGGTGGTTCTGAGTTAAGCCTGCTTAATTGAGGATCTTTGCTATTGTGATAGAGGCACAGAACCCTTTTTTTCAAAGCAATGTTTTACACCTCTGTGTGCGCAGGGCCTGGGACCGTCAAATTAAGGGTGTTCTTTGTTGCGTGCTAAGTCGACTAGTGATGCAAGACAGCAAGTGCTCTGGGCAGCATTTAGGTGGGAGTGCCGCATGCTTACTGATAGCAAGCAGATTCCATGCATCTTCATTTCAGGTACGGATTTCATCTACAAAATGTTACAGCGCATTAGAAGGTTGGCATGATTCGGAATCATTTCGCCGCCATGGGGCTGTAACATCTGGAAATGTACCTAGCCTCCCACAATATCTGCGTCTCGGTAATGACGTTCTCCCTTACTTGGGGTGGAGCTATAATAATTTGTACTTTCTTCTAGTGGTCACACCCACTAGCCAACAATAAGAGGTTCGCACAAAGTAGAAAATCACTCTATTGTCAAAGCGCATTTTTAAGACAATCCTTCATCGGAAACGTCAACTTAATTCCCTAAAGGGTGCCTGTTCTTATTTGGAAAAGCCTCAAAATTGAGATGTGTGTCTGTTATAATATGAAGAGGCACGTTAATGCATGTTGCAACACTGACCGGGGTACTTTTCTGGGCAGGGCTGTTAATCTGGGGGTGTAAATCCGATCAGTCATGCCGTACCGCTTTTCCATCAGCGAAGCCATGTATTCTTGCTCGTAAGAGGTACCTAAAAAATTTGCGCCAATTTCTGCATTCACAATAGGGGGCCGAGATCAGTTTGTCTAGTAAACTTCTCGGCTGAGAGCTGGGGCCATAACAGACAATGCCAGAATAGACCCTTTCACAGATACCCTTAATTGTAAGCCACACGGATGGCACTCGGAGCAAATATTACGGTCAAAACACAATAGAGTGGTTGCGTTAAGATTCTTGGGTTTTAAGAACAGCTGCTGTTTTTCGAACAATAGAAACATGTATGTACGTCTGCACGTCTACACCCATAACTTTTTGACAATCTTGCAGTAAGCGGAGAACGAGCTTACATGGTAGACTAGCTTAACCTTAGGAGTACAGCAGAGATATTTTTTGTCCAGTGCATTGAATGTAATTGCTATTGCATGTCATTTGAAGAAGCCTCTTGTGATATGGGATGTCGGAATTACGTTCAATTCCGGAAATGTCAATCCCCTCGCCGGAGCTAACGATTGTTCAAGTCGAAGGATGTACGGGTGCGTGTCTTGCAAGTGATGCCACATTTGACTCTTGTGCTCAAACTGCGGAGGGTTCACTTGTAGTAATCTGCCGATGCAGCCACTTCGACGGGCAATTTTGACTAATGGCGTTAAGTATCAAAGCCAAATAGCGCCTGTGCTATCACGTCGCAGCCTTCACACCGCAAATGCCGATACTTCAAACCAACTTATACTGGCCCAGAACGATCTTCGACTTCGTCAGCTATTCGAGCAATTCTCCACCGATGACATTGATTACGCCTTTGGTTATGGTTCTGGTGTCTTCCAGCAAGCCGGTTACGGTTCTTTGAAGCCCCAGATCGATGTAGTTCATGTTGTACGAGATCCTTATCTGTTTCATGAGCGCAACTCTTCAAAATACCCAGATCACTACTCGGGATTGTTGTCTCTTGGATTACCTTTGGTATCTAAAGTCGGAGAAATCGGCGCAGGTGTTTATTTCAACCCATATGTTGCCATGAAGGACCATATGGGTAATGAATCAATGATAAAGTATGGAGTTGTCTCTACAGAGACAGCTTTGAAGGATCTTGAGGAATGGTCCACACTTTATATCGCTGGAAGACTTCAAAAACCAGTGAAACATTTGCATGGAGATGATAGGCTTAGAATTGCCAACCAGAAGAATCTTGATGGTGCGTTAAAGTTGGCGCTTTTGCTTCTTTGCAATAAGAAGAACTCACAATGGTTTTCCACTACGGGACTTTTCGAGAAAATCGCCCTGTTGTCATATATGGGAGACCCAAGGATGTTGGTTGGAGGAGAAAACCCCAACAAAGTCAAAAACATTGTCAGCAAACAGTCGGAGAATTTCGCCAAACTCTATCAGCCATTTATCGAACAGGCATTGGAGAGAGGAGATATCAGAAAGTTTAAAGATGGCTTCGAAAATCATCTCACAGGTGAGAGAGCTGCTGCTATTCTTGCCACGTTGCCCGTAATGTTCCGTAGAAGGCTCATGAACTTCTACAAGAAGAAATACAGCTCCAAATTGGACCAAGATGAAAGCGCCAGGGCGATCCTCGGAGGGGACAAAAGCGAGATGTCACCGGGACCTTTCCTCGATAGCATTCTGACAGACTCTGCACTTCGTCGGAGCCTAATAGCGACTATACTGAGCACTATTGCTTATCCGGCCCTAATTCAATCCCTAAAAGGAATCTTCACTGCTGGAATAGTCAAATCCACGAGGTATGCATGGGAAAAGAAAACGAAGAGCTGGCGAAAGTAACCTGCATTGCATTGCAGGATACTTGCAATCATGTATTAACGGAGGGCCCTATCCACATTCCAAAAGCATATATTTTGAGTATGTGCTTAGCTCCGACGGTGGCCACTAACTGGGTCGGTTGCAAGAATAACCGAATAACCGGGAAAGGAGGTCATGCCCAAATTAATGGACGAATGGGCGCTCCTAAACTTTACATTACGACATTACTTTTATTACATAGACTCTCATCATGACATGCATTTTAGAAGTGGATAATACAGAAGAGAAAAATGCTTTCTTGAAAAAATGCCGATACCAAACCTTAAATAACCCCGTAATCATATTCAACTCATCAAGCTCCGAGAGGTTTCGTGAGGAAGCTGGAAAGTAGAGCCAACTGGCAGAAGAAGCTGGCTGGCTGGTGGGAAACGTGGTTTCCCACTAAGTGTTCCCAAATTTTCCAATTTAAGGATTGAATTTGGGAGCGAAGGAATTGTAATCTGTGGCTTCACAACTTTTGGCAGAGGCGGAGTGGCAATTGACAGCGTGGAGTTAACTCTCGAGACACCATAAGACGACACTGGAGACTCCCAACTATTTTGGGCGACATTACCAGATGACGCTGGTACTCTTGGCATTGGAGAGCTATAACTGGAAGATGCAGAAATTGACGGACGCTCTAGAACAGGCGTGGGATATGGCTGGCCGTAAGTATAAGCTGAAGGAGCTGGAACAGGAGCAGCAGGTGGATGCGTAGTCATAACAGGCCCGGCAGGAATAGATTGCATCTGCTCTGGGTAGCCATAGTACAGACCCGGAGCCCAATGTTGGTAATAAACAGGCTGTTGGGCCAGGTACGAGGCAGACAGTAATGGAACAGCACCGGACAGCACATGATATGGGTAGGCTACTGGTTGCGGACGACAGTAGTAAGTAGTACCATGCACTGGTTGATAAGCTGGATAGTATTGAGGCTCACCACGATAGCTCATAGCAGGAAGCTGTGGCTGCAAGTGCTGACTGCTTTGATAGCCTTGTGAGTAGATCTGTCTGCTATCAGTAGTGTTATAATGCAAGATGTCATTCAGGTACACGTTAGGGTCCAACAGTAGCTTTGACAACATGGAGTTTTGACTAGGCACATCGCCACAGACATGGCCCTTTGCCCGTTCCAGCGGGTCATAGTAAGCGATCAAATGAAACTTCTCGTTTTGCTTTGTAGTAAGAGAGAAGCTTTGCTTCACAAGGCCATTGGCCATAACGTTTCTTGTGTCGTCATGTTCTTGGTAGGTAAGGAAAGGACCCTTGACTTTAGAAGCCAGCCAGTTCTTTCCATCAGTCCAACGCTTCATTCCACATTCAGTTTCGTTCCATGCGAACACAGAACCAGCAGTGATGTTTCTTCTTTCAACATCATCAAGTCTTCTCTTCACTTTAGGAAGAATATTGAGTCGCGTTGCCTCCAACACCAAGAGAGCATCCTGGAGAGTGAGGATCAGTCCACGATAGGTCTCGTTATTGGCGGCTGAAGAGAATTCCGATATTATATGCATAGGAACAATCTATAGAAGGCAACCTGATAGAGATACTCAGTATAATGCGGATCTATATGGGACACAGGATACCGGAAAAACAGCAGTAGGATAAGAAGATGCTGATTATCAGTTGTCAAGTGAAGTGACAGTTGACAGGTGATGAGTGGATGGAGCAATGAGTGAGATGATATAGGCAGAAGCCAGAACACAATACCTTGAAGGAAAAATGTAGGATGGAGGAGTGGCAAAGGGAGTTGGGTGTGAACTTATAGCCACCAAGTGTTGGAGAAGTACAATCAAGCTTATTGTATCAAGGCATTAAAACAAAATCAGCATATGCATGATGCATGGCATTGCATTGCATTGCCGCGCATGGCCTTACAGAACAAAAATTATAATAATAATGCAGAAACGCAATATGTACAGTCTCCACCTGTCGCTTATTATATCCTGGCCTTATACCGCCCAGCAGATAACGGCATGATGTCCTCCTACAGGATGCCAAAGTTTTTGCGACTGTTGCCTTAGCATCGATCGCTATCGCTATCTGCTCCCTGTGCTACTTCGGCCTCAACTTCGTATTCGCGGACCTCATCGATTACCTCATTACTTTCACGTCTGATGTAGTTTGTGCAAAAATCTTCCTTTTGACTTCAGAATCTCGCCACTTGCATTAGTGTGATTTGCGCTGGCTACAATGTAAAACATACCTCGATTGGTACTTTGATTAGGTCCTGGTTGGTTCTGAGTTTTTTCACCTCTTCCCCGAATTAGACCCCTTTAAAAAAAATATGGAATCCCGAGATTTTCCTCGTTAAGTTGTTGAGCAAGCGGCCCATGTAAGAGAATGCAGAACATCATAATTCGAGACATGCGAATGCCAGATGACACCGATGTACGCACACAAAATACCAGATGGAAACATTAATAGGTGTAGACGCCGATCTAGGTGTGCTTTTTTTTTTTTCTCATTTTCTCTTTTGTTGTCATACATGAAAAAAAATAGAATATAAAACACGTTGGCAAGCGGCTAAATTTAACCCCGCCCGCGCGCAAGTACCAGTACTATGTATCCTCTGGCCGCAGTGGTTTGTCAACTAATGGAACCACGGCCCGACTTTCTATTAACTATTCCGCCTCGGGTTAGGTGCTGGTTTTTTTTTTTTCTCTCTTTTATTCCCTATTCGCTACAGTTACCGATCTCAGCTAATGCAAAGTTGGGCGACGCGTCGGTTTTCGCCCTTCCGTTTTGGCAATTCTGCTTTTCATCGATTGTGATTTGTGCCGTAAAAGGATAATTTTCTATTTTCTGTTTTTCGGGGCCTTCTCGAGACATCTCCGATTTTAGTGAGATCATCTGTCTCTCGGTTAACTCCTTCGGTCATCGTTTCCGTTTTCTATTTCTAGACATTGCGTGGTTTCTAGACCTTTCCGTGACTTCCTTCCCTCAAATGTAACACTGAATAAACCCGAACCATCCTCAACTTGTACGATTGTATTGTTTATCTCCGCGAAACCTTGTTAGTCGAGCCACTAGTGCCGATCCCATGCAAATGCCGTTGATTGAAACTTCGTTGAAGGTTCCATTCCTGCTCGGTAAGATTGCATTCATCGTAATCTGATTGCCTAACTTTTGCATAGGTGGCACTGGTATTGTTTGGACATGACTTATCTGCATCTTGACCGACATTTCACATATTGCGCACAGCTCAAGGCAGCTTAACAATGCGAATCTGCCTGTTTCGATAACGCTGCCTTTTGATTGTGTTGGGCTAAGCAAATTTTGGAAAAAAAGGGACACTTCGAAGCCTCCAAGCTTCTTCTCGAAACAATACAGCTTCTCCTTCCGTGCATTGTTCTTTTCGTCGAATTCTTGGATCATTCTCTACTTGAACACTGCCAATTGGCATCTGAAATCGCAGCCAGCCTGTTGGCATTGGGCTTTCCGTGTAATAACGGTATCTTATCATATACTTACTATTTACGCAAAAAATGTAAACATCAGACCGCTGATGTCAACTGCTCTCAAAACCACTACCACGGTGTTTGACATGACAACCGGAAAAACCGAAGCCCAAGGTGTCTATGACGAAAACTGCTGCAGTTTCTCCACGCCGAATGCAGGTGTCAATCTTAGGAGCACTGAGTGGATTCGAAATGATCTGCAGTACGCGGATCGAGAGTAAACCTTGATAGTTGAATTTTCTTAGTAAAATTATATGAAACTTGGTGCCGTGCAGTTTGAGCGTTGGCAACTAAAGAACGATTATACAGTTTTACGGGAAAAAGAAAATTCGGCGTTGTAATATTTCGTTTTTAGTAATATCTGACACCGTTTTCGATTGAGATAATCGATCAATAAAGGAACACCCGTACCTCCACATCAAGAAGGTTGTTCCTAATGCGCAAATGAACTCGGCTAATGGCACCATCAACTATATCCCCACTTTTCTTAAAATCCTAAATCATAATGCCTCCAAGGATCCAACCAAGAGACTCCACTTCAGAGTCCGAGTCCAAAACGGGAACTTTGTCGCGGGCGGCTAACAAGGCGAGAAATGCCGTAGCTCAGGCTGCCCAACTTGAGCTCCTCTCAAAGCATATTCACTCTAATGGACCCAACGACAAGCCAAGGGTTAACCCTCTGGACTTCCTTAGTCTTGACGAGGAAACCTTATATCGCTACAATCGTAAGTACGGCTTGAATCTCCCCAGTATCCAGTCCATCAACGATAACATCTTGCAGTCTGAGATTGGAAAGAAGACGTTTAGTTCTAAGAGAGCTGCCCAGAGCAATCGTATTTCGAAGCCTGAGTTCGCTAGTCATGTTCACAAACACTTTGTGGCTTCTCAATGCCGTGAGAACGAGCTTGTTGCAAATTTCTTGTACAAAGTCAAGAACGAGAAAAAGGACTTTAAGCTCACATTGTGAGGAGTCCGCCCCATTGTTGAAAGTGTTGTGCTGGTCAATATTGATGTCACTTATCGATAATTTAAACTAGCATTGCTTATGAAGCACGTTAAGCAGCTAAGCATGGTTCGGCAACGGATTTCTTGAGATGAGCGGGGGATCCACTGCAAAAGATAGGAGAACCAACATAAGGATCCCTAAAGGGAATCCCGATGAGTTCAAGTAATCATCGGAGCCGAGATTTTGCCTAGTTCCGAAATCGTTGCGGAATTCTGAGACAAATGCTTGGTTATGTTTTCGTGGGGCTTGGGCTGGATCCCAGAATTAAAGTCAACAGTGGATGAATGATGGCCGCCTTCCGAGATTTCCATTACGATATTTTTTGGTCCATCGTAATTAAATTGCTCTGCAAAAGTTGCCAATACTTTGTTAGCTTCCAAAGCGGGGTCCAACAATTCGAATAAGACGTTGTACTTCAGTAAAACAATGTCTTTTCCTTTAAGCTTTGATGCCCTTTAAGCAGATCTGCTTTGGACCAGATTTATGGGAAACTTATAGCGCACCTAAACTATAATCTGGCATTACCTTCCCTTCCCGTTTAAGGTTTCGATCTGCACTCGGGGGTAGGCTGTGGCAAATTTAGCCCCGCTAGCAGCAGCATGGTTGACATCAATGTTTCTGTCTTCCACATTAGTGATTCGCTGCATTTCGTTAGCGTTGCGAAGACTTCGGGACCTAATGAGATCAATGGATCAGGCTGACGCTGGCTACGGCTGTTTATATTTTCAAATAGATCAAATCGGGTTGATCTTTTATGATGTTTTTTAACTCGGAGTTCCGAACATTTTCAATGCGGAATGTAGCAAACCAAACTTAAGCATGGTAAAAAAAAGCAACAAAATCTCGAATCACTGCAAGTGCACACTTTTCATCTCGTAAAGGCTTACGTTCACCGATGGGATGGCTCCTTTGTGAGGCGCCTTGACTAAATTTCGGACTTGTGCGCGTTTTAGGACCACCCGCCCAGGAGGTACTGCAGACAACTGCTACTCGTAATGATCCTGCCTTAACGTGTTACACGTCTGGCTCTAGGACTGACAAAGGCAATGGATTCGGTAACAATCGCCGTTCATTGGCATGACGAAAATCAGCCGGTTTACTCGGTCAGTTTTGAACCCAGCAAGGGCAAGTCTCCGCGTCTCGCTACGGCTGGTGGTGATAATAATGTCCGTATATGGCGCGTCCTCTATGGCTCCGCAAAGAACCCCAAAGATATATCGGTGGAGTATCTTTCAACTCTCCGAAAGCATACACAGGCTGTCAACGTTGTTCGGTTTGATCCAAAAGGCGAAGTTTTGGCTACAGCAGGCGATGACGGAATGCTTATCCTATGGACTAAAGCTGATCACATAGTCCAAGAGTTTGGCCATCAGGATGATGATTTGAGAGAGAGTTGGGTCGTGAAACTGATCCAGAACACTCAATCGGAAATTTACGATCTCTGTTGGTCGCCTGACTCGAAGTACATTGCCACTGGCTCAATGGATAATGTTACCAAGATCTATGAGGCATCAACCGGAAAAAAGATCACAGAAATGGCTGATCACACACATTACATTCAAGGAATTGCTTGGGATCCGTTGAGCGAGTTCTTGGCAACACAAGGCGCTGATCGTGCGTTGCATATTTACTCTTTATCTAACAATTCTGCTGCAGTTGCAAGCACTCCATATTCTAAGATGATTAGAGCAGAGATTCCCAGTTGCAAAATTCTGACAAACCCTCAAACAGAGGAGGCTGAAGATTCACCTGTGAACTCAAAAACTCTGAGTCCAACAAAGTCACCCTCGAAAGCACCAATCCCGGATTTCATACTGAAAGAAGATGAATCAAAAGACTCCCCTACCCGCAAAGCTAAGAAGCTTAAGCGTTCAACATATTTGTACCACTCAGAAACACTTCAGTCTTTCTTTAGAAGATTGACTTTCTCACCAGATGGAAGTCTTCTATTGACTCCGCTGGGAATTTACAAGAATGACGACACAACTGACGATGGAGAGTCATCTGAATCTACTTGCTTGAACACCGTCTACATCTACATACGTTCGGGACTCAACAAGACCCCAGTTTGTCATCTTCCCGGCTTGACTAAGGCTGCTGTGGCTATTGCATTCAATCCGTTCCTATTCAAATTATCCACAGATCGGATTTCGGTGTTCAAACTACCGTATAGGATGGTTTTTGCAGTCGCTACACAAGACTCAGTGATCTTATACGACACGCAGAGTCTACAACCTCTTGGGGCTCTGACAAATCTTCATTTCTTGACTATTACTGACCTCTGTTGGGACACTGATGGTCAGAGCATTATTGTTTCCTCGGCTGAAGGTTTCTGTTCCGTTATTACCCTAGAGCCAGGCATTATCGGCGAACTTTACTCAGAGAACGGAGAGATTGAGCCAAAGACCGAAAAATCAACTCTGCTAGCGACCACGTCAATTTCAGAACAAGAGGATATCAAAGTTGTGATAAATGATGTTCCAGTCAAAGCCAACAATGACAATATTCTGACACCAAAAACCGCAGATATTGCACTTCTGCTTTCCCAATCGAAAGAAGTCAAAATAAGCCCAAAAGTTGAAGCTCAAAGTATCAGCTCGACCAGTGTGATCGATCTTACAAGTGATGATGCCGAGCCTAAGAATTCGAATTCAGCACAGACTGAGAGCTCACCTAAGCCAGAGACCGTCATCTCTCAGGACACCGGCGTCAAGAGTCAACCTGTGAGTGCATCCCTTCTCTCTCAATTCATGGCTCAACCGGTTTCAGTCGAATCGTTGAGCTCATCACAAACAGCTCCACAACAAACACGTCCTCTTGAGGAGGATAAGCTGGCTAGCCAGAAAAAGAGAAGAATAGCGCCTACGTTAATTCAACCAAGCGAGCCTTCATCATAATTAATCTCATGAATATCATCTCATATTATCAACTATACTCTTGGTTTCATTGTCATGAAGCTAGAGAGACTAGGCAAAAATGAACCTCCAAATGTGAGATCATCTTACAGATACAATGTATGATTTCTTGACAATCTGAACCTGAAAATTGACCTGAAAATTTAAACTCGACATTTCGACAACCTTAAAGTTTAAATCAAATTAATCATCAATCAAATCGTTGGTCAAGCTTTTCTCCATACGTCTTCTGGCCTTGAGGATCATTTCCTCCCTTCTTTTTTGCAACAACTCAACACGTTCACCTTGGTCTTTACCCCACTTACCCTCGATCAATTCATCATCATCCTCAGCGGTCTCGGTCTCTTTAACGCCATACTTCTCAAGAAGAGTTTGAGGCTCTCCAGTTGGCTTAACATTATGCGACTCCTCATTGGTAGCAGCAGCAGCAGCAACAGGAGCACTTTCTCCTGGTGGGAATGGCAAACTGCCGTTCTCCATATATTGCTCCACGGTAGCCTCAACGGAACCGGTTCTTTCTAGACTGTATCTGATTTGAGACACAGTGAGTTGTGGAGCGATAGCTTGTACAACCTCAATCATAGAGTCAGCCACCTGTCGTCTTGGACGAGATCTGCTAGCTCTAGCTTGACTTGATGAGGTCTCAGCGGTTGCTCTTTGCGGATCAGGAATGTTGAATTCCTCTGGCACAGATTGTGGAATTGGAGAGATCAACCATCTCAAAAAGACAAACGCCACGACCAAAGTGACAATAAAGAAAATTGTGGAAGAGTCCATTTTGAATCAATTTCTTTTTGATCTGCTTTATCAGCTTTCTAGAAGAAATGCCACGCTCCACGACTCGCTTAGACAGACTATCGACAATCTGAGGGCACTCACGTGAGAGGTCATGTGCTCTTTGAGAAATTGGATATGGAATAAAGATAGCCGTCTTGACTTTTAGTGTGTTTCAAATACAAGACGTATGATTTGTCAGTTTTTAAAAGAATTATGTCGTATTTTGAGCCGTGTTTGATGCGAGGTCGTTGTCGTTGGCTTCTCCGCATCTTTGGGCGGGTTCTCTCACCTTCACGTATCAGTCTGAACGCCAAAATGATCGACACAGCCTGTCTCCGTAATAATGCTAGGCATTCCGATATGAAGGTTTTGGGAATTTAGCAGGGTGTCTGAAAAAATAAAGAGATTGCATTCGATCGAAACAGGTTGCAGCTAATGTGCTTGTGCATCGAGATGGGAAGAGATGCGGTGCATTGCCTGGCATCTACATAGGATCGAGAGGACCGCCTAAATGCGGAGCCAGGAAAAGAAGACTAATTAGCCTACATGAGTAGTTCAGGTCATGGCTGCATCTGTCCGCATATAGGTACGACACCAAAGAAAATGAAGCGACTTGGAATGATGCGCTTCTCCCCGAAAAGCTTAATTAAAGGCGCGCAAATTCTTGAGACAACAATGAGCTCAGTTCCAGCCCTAGTGGCACAAGCATATGACTAACCCGAGTTTCCTGTTCATCTTTCATTATTCAATCCATGACAGGAAGAGTGCCGCATAGGAATCTGCAGGTGTCCGATGCAAGATCGTAGCTGCATATACTGTTCTGCACATACACGCATATGGGCGTGCACCTCACTGATTACGGGAAAGACGTTTTCACCGAGCTCAGTCAAAGGACACACCTAGTGGCGCAATATGGCTTATGTGCGACATACGCACTCCTTGCAATATGCAGGGGTCTTTGTTCTGTTAATGTGAGCCAGCCTACGGCTTCTTACTGTCGCTTACAGGTCTTTCCAAAACATTGTGTCATGGACCTTAAACATAACCGAGACCTTAAGGCCCTCATGGATACATTTGTGGTTCTAGACAGAGACTGCATTTTGTCCACCGACTCTGAGTGTACCGAGCTGGAGCAAGAGGAATTGAATGGTTCCTTGCCCCCTATGCACAGAAATAATACATCAATTGCGCCAAGTGGAGACCGTGAAGCTTTCGAATTACAGCCGAATGGATGCCGCACCCCACCAGGAGCGTCCTTAAATGCTCAATCACCCGCCACTTCAGACCAAAGCCATCGAACCGCCCAGACTGATGATTTCTACGCTGACTACTGCACCAGATACTTGCATTTCACGAACAATAACCCTACCACGTACCATGCAATTGAGTACTTCTCAAATTGGCTCCTGTCGAACCATTTCCTGTATCTCCTGGAGAAGCAGGCGTTCACTATAAACCCCAATGGTGGCTTATACTACTCTGTTCGAGATGGGCAGTCGTTAGTAGCCATTGCAGTCGGAGGAAAATGGAAACCACTGAACGGATTTGGCATTATTGGAAGTCATGTTGATGCCTTGACTGCGAAACTCAAGCCAAACTCAACAAAGAACAATGTCCATGGATATGAGCTTTTGGGGGTAGCTCCTTATTCAGGGAGCTTGAACCATTTGTGGCTAGACCGAGACTTAGGTATCGCTGGAAAAGTGCTTGTTCGCGATGTGATAACTGAAACAGTCTCCTCGCATTTGGTTTCTTCGGGTTCTCATCCTATTTGTCGAATTCCTTCGCTTGCGCCCCATTTCGGTTCTGCTTCGCAGGTTCCATATGGGAAGGAAACCCAAATGGTTCCAATTATGGGCTTCGGGTCCAAACAAGCTCCTGCTACTCCTGACGAGTCAGCTGCCCCACTCTACGGTAAACACTCGCTTTCGTTGCTTAGATACGTCGCTACTTTGGCAAAATGTAAGGTGGAACAGATCGTATCTCTCGATCTTGAATTATTCGATGTGCAGACTGCTACAAGAGGAGGTATCGATAACGAATTTATGTTTGCCCCAAGAATTGATGATCGTCTTTGCTCATACAGTGCAATTTTCGGCCTTACAGATGTTACCTCAACCTTAGATCTTGCCAACTACTCTGGATGTTCAGTGGTATACCTTGCCAATAACGAAGAGATTGGGTCAGGTACTCGTACTGGAGCACGGAGTGAATTTTTGAATAGTATGTTACAAAGAGTGAGTGCCAGTTTTGGATACGGTCAATCTGATGTTATTCAAGCATTTGCCAATTCTATTATCCTTTCCGCTGATGTCACTCATGCGTTGAACCCAAACTTTACAAGCGCATACTTGGAAGGCCACTACCCGCTCCCTAACACTGGTCTTACTTTGAAAAAAGACGCTAATGGTCACGTCATGACCGACCTGATTGGAGTCGTCTTGATGGAGACGATTGCTGCCAAAAATGGATTAAAAATGCAACAGTTCCACATTCGTAACGATATGCCCTCTGGAGGGACTATCGGGCCAATACTTGCAATCAATACTGGTGCTCGAATCATCGATGTTGGTCTCCCACAGCTCAGCATGCACAGTATTAGAGCCACAGCTGGTTATAAGGAGACAGGAATTGGAGTGGAGACATTCGCTGCATTTTTTAGAGACTGGAGGGATGTTTTGGACGGGATTGAGTATCTGTGATACTTTTTTCCTCTCTCGTTTAATCTCGTTTAAGTCACACAATAAACAATTTATTCATGACCACCGTATCTGCTGTAATTGTTTGCATATTTCCGGGTGCACTTGCTATTCTTCATAAAGTTCTTTCATTCTCTGAGTAAGCTTATTTTACCGAAGAGCTATGTTTTCGCCTGTTTTGCCACATATCTTTGTGAGTTCTTTTTTACCGATTTGCATTGGGGATTTGCCACAAATGCAACTCATCTCAGCTATGCTTACTAGTGCAGACGCCTCGCAGAAAGATCGTACGTGTTCTTCGTATTCATGCATAGGATATAAGGAGGGCGGAAATAGGGTCTACCTACAGGGATTTATTCGGATATTATCCTTGGCTGGTAATTCTTTGAGCCTATCGGGAGATGATTCCCGCATCAGAGCATATACGTCGCTGTAAGATCTAGGAGAATAAGTTCGCACAAAAATGCAAAAGCCCTGCCAGTGAGTATCGCATTCAACATTCCAAAGCAAACAGTGACAAGTTCCGTAGAATCATGTAATTACCGGTGTTTGTGAAGATCAGAGAATTTTCACTAACATGAAAAACGCCGGCGAATGTAGGTAAGCAAATGCAAAAAAAATAGTAAATTCCGCTTTTGAGGCTTAACTGAGCGGAGTTAGATGGACATGCACCATTATGCATACAACGTCTCG
Source organism: [Candida] citri (assembly GCA_030571295.1). NCBI lineage: Eukaryota > Fungi > Ascomycota > Pichiomycetes > Serinales > Metschnikowiaceae > [Candida] citri. The sequence goes on along the minus strand of JAJLXN010000002.1, from coordinate 1,007,707 downwards.
ACAAAAGTTACCAATATCGGGGATCGCCATGAATAGGGAGCCTAGCGAGGTTGCATTACTCTTTTTGTCATAAATCCGTGCGAAAAGAAGTAAATTTTCTCCAGCCACTCTTCCATCGGTAACATCGGGATGCCCCCGAATATCCCGAAGCTCAAGCTTTAGCCTCGAAGTCACCACGAGGGCCAGCAAGGCTTACCCCAATGAAACCACTACTTGCTTTTTATGCATAAACTACTTTAAGCTCACTACATTGACAGATGTATTTGGACTAAAAACTTAGTAAAGTCAAAAGCCACATCCTCTTGAACGAGCTCATAGGCCCTCGCGCTTCCATAGTTAAGAACATCACGAGCCACCACCCAATAAATTCTTCTGAGCCACTGGGACTATGGTATCATATTCACGTGGGTTTGATCAATTCTGTAGCGGATTACTTAACCGATCTGAGATTTCCTCGCCGAGATAAGAGGCTGAACTCTCTCTAATGCAAAGCAAGGTGTGTTTCATCTTGAATGTGTCAGCGTGGTATCTCGCGTGTGGTGCCTCGCCCCAAGCATGTCTCGCATTTCTACATCAATGTGTTACCGCTCAAATGTGTTACCTTCGCGGACCGACCACAAACAAGCGGTCCGCTAGTTACCCCACCATACATAAGCATTCTCTATTGCGAGCCACTTTTCGTGTATCTCCCGAGATAGCCGCCTCTGCATTCATAAGTTAGCACTTAGTGCATTGTCCGGAAATGTAATTAGAGTTGATTTTATAGTAAAAACATCAACACGGGCTTCATTGACGCTACTTTCGAAAGGTAAAAATTAGCTAACTCGAGAGATCGATTCATTTGCCGATCTGTATGCAATTTCAAGTGGAGAAAATGTCAAAAACTCGGCGATCCTGTCATGTGAGAACTTTCAGGCACCATGACGACATTATTTACAATGTGGCCTAGGACGACATAAACGGCCAGATTCGTACCGGACCCGGCATGAGAAAGTGCGGACCAGGTGAAAAGTGCCGTACCGAAGCCAACCGATCCCCCAGCTGCCAACCCAGAGGCTTAAACATTATTGCAGATCTAGTCGTTTCAGGCTTTCATCGTTCTTGACCAAACTTGTCTCAAACTCATCTCTACAATAAATTCTGAAATGACATTAATTCTTATTTTATTCCGTCCATCATGTACCACACGATGGTTATTTAACCCAAAAAAATCGAGCGATCTGCAGCGTCAGAAAATTTTTCTCACACCACAACACCTAATCCAACGGATGCCATGACAAATGCCGCAAGTAGCCAGCTACTCTTATTGGCTGTGGCCTTGTTTCCGGCACTAGAAGACCCCGACGAGGTGCTTGTGTTGTAGGACATCGAATAGGAAGAAGCAGTGGCAGCATCGTCCATAGTTAAAACCACCGACGAGTTTGAGGTGGTACCATCATTTCCTTTGTTTCCCAAACCTGCGGGTATGGAGGTCAACTGCTGAAGACCCAGTAGGAGAGTCACTGTTGGTGTATGTGTCGAGATTGTGACATCGGTATCAAGGAGGAGCGACATAGTGGCTTTAATGGGTATGGGAGGGTATAAATGGGGAGGCTGTTGCAGGGTATTAAGCCTTGTAATTAAGAAAGACTTGCTTTGAAATAAAAACTGAAGTGAAACAGAAAAACACTGCGACAAGTGGTCTTGAGAAAACGCTAATTTATATAGGCAGCTGTCGGCACTATATACTCTATGGCGTGCTCTTGTCAAACGTTTCATGAGGCAAGTCGTGTTTGTATGTGTGCATATAATGAGGATTTTCATGCATGTATATGCATGGTACCTGAGCATGTACCGGCACTAGTGCGCGATGACGTTCACATACCGCTAACGAACACATGATTGGCGCAATTGTGCTTTAGACTCAGGGGTATGTTGATTCGTGACACATGCTGTCGCGTATGTGGATAAGGTTTCAGACACGTTAATATTGGTCTGAAACAGAGCTATTCTGAATATGGCAACAACTCGCCCGGATTCGGGGTTCGTTAAACGTTCTCTCCCTCAAAGATGAATTTTAATGACTATATTGTCAGAGGCAGGATCGGGTAACCGCACTAATTGTATCTATCTGTAGGAGTAGTATTGTCCTTGGTGAAAGGGGAATGCGACATCGAAGGCCGTGTGTGTAGAAGGATTTGTTGACTTTGTTTATATGTATCATAAACAATGTGGGGGTCGCTGATTGCGCGGAAAGAGATATTCATTAATTACTATTGTTACACCCCTAGCAAATTGCGTTTTGTGTATTTGCAATATTCGTAGTCCGTGCCTAATTCAAAGCCTCGTAGTCTGCTGATTTCTGTTGCAATTTCGAAAACCACGACTGGGCGTTTTTCTTGCGCTTATACTCTAAAATGGCCTCAACCGAGGGTGGGTCGGTAACGGAGTCATCGTGAAGAGATGACACTTCCGAGGCCACCGGTTTAATGGCGTCTACTGGCGGGTTAATTGACGGAATTGTTGGAGTACCCGTAATGAGTCCATCCATTTCGGATCTCCGGGAAACAAGTGGGTTTCTGGCCATTTGTGCTGCAGTAGGACGAGCCTGATTCTCTCCAGAAATGACCGAATTCTCATGCAAGCTGACGCGGCTGGAGTCAGACTCTGCAGCACCATAATTGCCATTATTGCCTGAGTTGTATCCAGAGTGGAAGGAGAATACCGATGAGCTGTCATCGAAGACCAGACCCATGTCCTCTAAGGTCAACCCCTTCGTTTCAGGGAATAAATAATGGACACAAAGGAAGGACAACACACATGAAAAGCCTGGAATCAAGTATGTACGCCATTTGATGAGATCCAATAAGATCGGAGTCATCTCACCAACAATGAAATTAAAGAGCCAATTTGTAGCCGTTGACATGGCTGCACCCTTCGATCTGACCGAATTAGGCAAAACTTCATTCATCATCCATGGAATTGGGCCCCAACTGGCGCCAAAGGCAGCATTGAAGATAATGACAAAGCCCACCACGACCTGCGGAGTGTAGGTGTCATTCAAAAAGAGCGAATATGCAATGGCAAAAAGGGAGAAGCCCATGACGACAGCCCCTGCCATCAACAATGGTTTCCGTCCCCAGCCATCGACAAGGTACCAAGGAGGAATGGTACTGGCGACATAGACCAATGAATTGATTCCGGTCATCAAGATGGCAGATCTGCCAACCCATCCGGCACTTTCGAAGATCATAGGTGCATAGTATGACACGATATTAATACCATTCATCTGGGCAAACATCTGAGAAAAGCATGCCACTGAAAGTCTCTTTGTGTACCTTGTAAGCATGTATCTGTACAGTCTTTCACCTCCTTCGACTCTAGCAATTAAGATGTTCTCCTTAATTTGTCTAAATTCCAATTTGGCCACTTCATCCTCAATTTCTCCATCGGCGTACAAGTCGCTGATGACGATCATACCCTCGATGTCGTGGTCATGGTCCAACAACCATCTTGGGGTTTCAACGATAACGAAAGTACCCAAGTAAAGCAATAATCCAACCACACATTGCAAAAACAATGGTGATCTCCATGACCAATCGTTTTCAAGGAAAGAAAATCCATAATCCACCCATATACTTGTAGCATAACCCACAATATTACCTGTGAACTCCAAGCAAGCATAGAACCCACGATCGTCCGGCGGACTGATCTCTGACTGATAACATGGAATGATAGTTGTCAAGAATCCAATGGCAATACCACTGATAAGTCTTCCTGCTCCCAAAATAATAATGTTTGGTGAAGTAGCTTGGATCAATCCACCAACCACGAAGATAAATGATCCGTATCTAATTGTTCTTCTACGACCAATCTTATCACCGACTTTGCCGGCCTCAAAACTCGAGAAAAGAGCACCAATCTCCAAAATTGCAATCATGGTACCAATTGCCGCTGGACTGGGATCATTGTAGTAATGCTTGAAATATTTGTTGGTCAATAACGATGACATCAATCCTTGCTCAAAGCCAAAAAGGAAAACACCAAGGGAAACGAAAATCGAAGTGAAATTCAAAAGTGCCCTTCCAACGAGGAAGGACTCCTTGACCTGATGATGAGCCATTTCGAAGCGAAAATCAATTTTATTGATCTAGGAGGCCAAAGTTGCGGTATCAGTAATATTCAGTGGGAGGATTGGTTATCATCTCCTGCATGGTGATGGGCACATGACGTATTCAAGGAGGGTCTATCAAGGAAGGTAACAACAAGGTCAATTATTAAGTTGTAACATGAAATCGATAAAAGCTTCTTGGTTGTGAGGTTGAGAGATAAATCCGATCTCAAGAATTATTTTTTGCTTTTTTCCGAGCAGATTTCAAGCTGTCATCGGGGCCACATTCCGGCAAGAGATTCTATCCTCCGCGGTGCTTATACATGGACCCCCACTGAACACTTAAAGTAAACAATAAAACGCAAATTCTCTGACCAGCAATAAACAATGCTGGGGATTTTCCATATTGGAACAGGCTTGGGAATTTGCTAGTATTTTTAATTTCCATTCTTAGAACTTCAATCCTATTGTCTCGATGAATTGGGGATAGTTCGTATTAGTATGATGGCTGTATACCAGTCATATTCTACATGCAGTATGTTGTAGACCCTGTACGATGGAGGACCCGCGAAAGAAGGTGCATAGTAGGCGTGAAGGAGCATTACCACCTTGGTGGTGATATGACTTGGCTAAGTTCATAACCGCAACGGCACTATCTAACCAGTACCAAGCCATGATCGGCTCTAATTTATGTGAAGGAATATCTCAAAGAAGAAGTGGCTTTGCACCCCACCTTGTCTTACAAACAATATAATTAATCAATTTATTCAGAAACCATATTCATATTTTGTATCATTATTCCCTTACAACAACAAGGCACCAGCGGCGACAACAGCACCGAATGCAACCTTCATGTTGGCAGCACCAGCCTCAGAGGTGACATCTGGGACCTCGGTGGAGGAACAAGCGTCGTCGGAGCAGGAAGTGATAGTGACCAAAGTAGAGTCAGTGTTAGTCTCAGTAATAGTAGAGTTAGAGAATGGAGCAGCGGAGGACTCTGGGGCCTCGGTGGTCTCTGGAGCCTCAGAAGTCTCAGCAGCCTCAGAAGTCTCAGCAGCCTCAGTGGTCTCAGCGGCCTCAGAAGTCTCAGCAGCGGCGGAGGTCTCAGCAGCGGTGGTCTCAGCAGCAGTCTCAGTGGAGTCGGAGTTGGCGGTGTCACATGGGTACAAGTCAATTTGGATACCGTTGTCACAAGAGAAACCCTTGACGTACAATTGGTCACCATCTGGACAAGCCCAGAACTTGTTAACGTTTTGAGCACCAAGTCTCAAGACGTTGTTGTTGATACCCCATGGGTGGGAAGCGGAACCCTTGTCCTTAACAACGAGACCTTCAGATGGCTCAGAGGCAAGGTAACCGTCACCGACAGCCAAGTATCCATCTGGCTCGGACAAGGTGAATTGAGCGGAGTCACCACCCAAGACAAGCTTGTCATCGACAACAACAACGTCCTTGTCAATAGAATCACCCTTGGCGTTCAAGTAGAAGGTTTGGTCAGCGGCGACGTAAGCGGCGAGAGTGAACAAAGTAGCGAGTTGCAACATTATGATATTAAAATAAGGTTAAGATGATGAATAATAAAAAAAAAGTGACAGAGGCTTGAGGAATCTGCCTCCTTTTATTTACGACTGGGTTGAAGTCAAACTGCAGAAAGAGGAGGTTGCAGTTTCCCAAAATTGCAGTTTGTTGACCTAAAAAAATTGTTGCAACGCTTACATCTGCCAATTCACGTCATGTTGAACTGGGGTTACAATGGCCTCCAAAGGGCAAATGACATGTTCCTTGCTCATATGCAGAACGTTAATGCAACATCGCGCCCGTTGCGTGACTTAAAATAGGAAGAGCCTACGAAACGCCGAAAATCACAGTCTAATAATAGAAGTGCTGGTCGGTAAAAAACCAGGCTTTGTTGCTATTTCATGTGGGGTTGCCTTGAGCCCTTATTGTTTATTAGTTCACTATGCATAACCATCTCTTCACCTGATATTTTTCAACCGCGTACTATTGAGGTGCACGTTTATGTCTAAGCGATCAGCATCCTCTTCAATCTTGCGCAATCTCTCGTTCTGGGCATCGACTTCCTGTCCCATGGTCATGGCAGTGTTCTTCAACTTCTTCGAGAAGCTTGAGATTTGATCCAAGTTCGATGCCAACTCTTTCTCCATTTCATCATCTTCTGAGTCGTTCTCAAATTGGTATCGCTGCGCCTGCTGCAAGTATTTCTCTCCTTGATACTTATTGTAGGTCTCAGAGCTCGTGGCATTGTTGGTGATTCCCTGTTTAAGACGCTGCTCGCTCGCGTACATGCCTTGTCTGTTTGTTTCTCTGAGGTATTTTTCTTGCTCCTTCTCTGTTTTGATTCTCATTTCCTGCTGGCGCAACCTCAGCTTCTTGTTGAACGGATTACCTGTTGCAGGTACGAAGATTGACCGGTTGAGTCTCTTCAATTCTTTAACTTTTTCATCTGCGATTTTTGTTTGTGTATCAGCCAACAATAAGTTTTGCTCCGCATTGTACAATCTTTCCGATTGGGATCCCAACACGCCCAAAGTGTTAGTTCCCGAAGCGTCGGCCTCCTGTGCCATTCTTAACGTGTTTCTTGTCAGCGCGAGCGACTCTTGTTTGGTGAATCGAATATCTTGTTTAATTGCCTCAACCTCTTCATCCTCGGAATTGACTTGTTCCTGTTCAGGAAGGAAATCGTCCACTTCCACGTTCAAGTCCTCTTCCTCGGGCAAATCATTCAAGTCTAGGTCTGCATCGTCTGCTGGCCTGCGGATAGGCTTCTTCAACTGGACCGGTGGCTGGCGAGACGGAATTACATTCAAATCGAGCGTCAGCTCGTCATCTCTGCTGGCGCTTGATCTCAGTGGTCTCGCATATGGGTTGCTAGCCGACAGTGACGATGGCCCAGACCCGTAGCCATTTTGTCTGCTGGATGAGTTGCCATAACTGCTGCTGGAAGAAGCTTGATTTGGTCTAGTTCCGTATGGATTGCTTTCTTGTCTCAGAGTAGAATAACCACTGTTTGAGCCGCCCCGACCGCTGGCATAAGGATTAGATCCTCCTCTAGATGCTCCGTACGGATTGCTGCCGCCTTGAGCTCCGCCATTGGCGCTATTGCCACTCAAGTTGCTGCCATTGTCCTGTTGGCCTGTTGATCCTCCGTAAGGATTGCCTTGACCGTCTTGACCGTTGCTTTGGGCGTAAGGGTTACCTTGCGCGTTATTCATATTGGAATATGGATTAACTGGAGCCATACCAGGTCTGGCGTTCTGTCTTTCTTGGGCGTATTGCTTGAAAGCACCGAACTTCTCAGGACGTCCATTTACTCCTTTCGTAGAGATTCCAACTTTCTGCATCTCATCAACCAATTCCTGCTCGGTTGGATCTTTCTTCTTAAACATTTTCTTTAGCCCCATTTTGACCTGTTGGTGTAATTTGACTAGTATATATTTTCTCTATGGGAGAATGTGAATGATCGTCTCCGTGTTACCTGCAGTCCGTCTTTAAATAGGTCTAGAGACGATGTCATTTAACGAGGCGGAGGATACACATGACAGGAGAAGAAACGACAGGGGCTTATGAGATTGAATCTAAGTGAATTGTAAGACTCTAGAATCCATTCCTCTTTGTATTTTTGGGGTAGATCATTAGGGTTCCACGACACTTTATTCCTATATTTCCTAATGCGGAAATGATCCACCTTCTCTCGACGTTCTCTACTCCGACAACCGGGCTAAACAGCACAAAAGTTCGTAGAAAAGCTTTAAATTTGAGGATGACGCGTCTGTAATTTTCTAGCATTCTTCAGGATTGACTACGTTCAAATAATATCGAGGAAAGTATTCCCCAGAGTTCACTGCCATCCCAATTCCCCATACTTCATCTCATTCCTGCAGTATCACAAACACCAGGCACTGCAGGTCATCATCTGTCAAGTCTTCTATTTTTTGGAACCATCTCTTTCTCCATGGATTCAGAAAATTTGTTTTTGCAAGCGCCTGAGGCAAAGCGTCGGAAAATCTGCAACGATCCTCTTGACGGAGTTTCTACTATCACGAAAACCGGAACAGAAATCCGTCAAAACGGTACTATGACGCCTACTTTAAGTAGAGACGAGGCAAACGAGGCAAGTGATGCAATGGACACGGATACAAAAGCACTGGAATGTCCTTGTGGGTTCCTTCATGGACCTGGAGCACATAATTACCATGATATTGCTGCTGTTGGGTTCAGTGCCAACGTGATGAGAGGGCCAGACTGAGAATTTAAATGGCTTGTTTTATTGGAGTAAGAATATCAGGCTGTTTAACTTTTATTTAAGTTATGAGAGCTGATGTTCTGCTTGTTCAAATTGACGAGCTAATCTTGAGCTACAGGCGTGGAGCTTTAAAGTACAAGGTCGATGAGGTCCGAGATGCGGCTTTCATTGTGCCAGAAGAGGAAAGAAGAGATGAAGAAACGTGGAGGTGAAGTTTCGGAAAAGCTTGGAAACTTCAAAAAAAACAATGCCAAGGAGAAGCAAGTCATTTGGGTAGTGGGTGCCGCATGTTGTGCAACCATGAGGATTAATTAATGAGGTAAGAATATCAGCTCGGAAGTTTGAGGGTTTTTCACCGAACAACCATGAAAATAGTTTTTAAATCCTGGAAATGGTCGGTTTGAGACAATCTTTTTTGGACAACGACAAATGGCACCTTTCAAGACTTTGAAACAATTCATTTATCCCATTAAGTGATATTCGAACAAAAACCCGAGTTTAATCGGTCATAGCATTTCAGACATATTAAACAGTGTCTGTAAAAATCGGCAACTTCATTTTTGTTGGACATTCTCTGTAATGTTTCCAGCTGGGAGAAAAGGCATTCCCGATGTTTTCCCTAATACCTAATGTTTGAAACAAAAAAAGCATACGGTGGATCAGTTCGAAACTGAAACTTCGTAAATTTTGGCCAAGAACTTCCCCGATGCAAAAGGAAAATTGCATGCTTAAAATCATTTTTTTTATCTTGTTTAATCATTGCTAATTTAATTTACGATTTCTATTTATCGAAAACAACAGAAAACCTTCGAAATTTCTCTTCAAAAATTCTATCGACAGCTACTAGAGGAATTTACGAGGTATCCCAGCCTGAGGTCAAAATTTGAATCTCAAGAGAGGCTTCTTTTTATTTTTTACAACTGTTTAACGATTTTAACATTTGTGTAGGTCCGAGAAACTGTGGAATCGCAGAAAAATTACGCTTGGATCCATTGAGAAATGCTCAAAATGAACTTTGACTGCCGAAGGAAATTCAAAATCAAAAACCCTGAAAAGAGATACAACTTGACAAACAATTGAAACTTTAAACTTTACGGAAGTAGAAGTCTTCATTTGATATAAATTCACAGGCCCTTGTCTCCTCACCTTCTCAAATTCACAGTAGATTCAGCCGCACCTCCGTATATTTCCGTAATACTTCAATTCCGGCAATTGGCGACCGCCCAGAATATTTGTGGCAGCTTTAACCCAAGGAAATAAACTCGAAATCACGTTTCTAAACACTAAAATTCCATTTGCTTGCATAATTCTTAAACTAAAAGTTGTGGCTTGGTCACGTGAATTGTCAAACTTCACGCCTATCATCTCCACATAGTTGTGGCTGCGAATTTCCCATGCAACCACAGTAGCCACAATATGTACACATTCATATAAGCGAAGCTTATGGAGCAACATGATTGGTTCAGATGTGCATATTGGTGGCGTGCTATTCTTACTAATCTGCGGGATTTGGAAATATTTTTCTTATCTATAGCAAATTGACCACTCCATGCAATGCTAATTTAGACAGGGCGAGCTCGCAATCGGACACAATTACATGAGCCCGATCCATATATAATGTAGGGTTCTGGTCCTTAATTGATCCAAGTCATTAGTTAACAAGATCATGGGAATTTGGAAAACGATTAAGACGGCCCTTGAAGGTCCAGAAATCACTGAATCTTACAAGCGTAGAGCTCAGCCTGAGAAACTGGCTTCCTCAGATACTGGCTCTTCCATTGAGAAGACTGACAACTTGGAAGTTCATGAGACTGAAGTTTCAGAAGATCTCCCATACATTGATATCGAGTTGGAGTTGTCTCCTGAGGAAATTGAGAGAAGACAAAAATCTAAAATATTCAGAATTAAGAAGTTCTTGTGGGATGGAACAGGAAAGCACCCAAAGGAGCAGAAATATTTGATGAAGCTTGACTTTTTCTTGTTGAGTTCTTCTATGTTCGGATACTTCATCAAGAATTTGAACCAGTCCAATGTTGCTACTGCCTACGTTAATGGTATGGACGAGTACTACGATATGAACAAGAACCAATATAACTACCTTGTCACTCTCTGGACTGTGGGTTACATTATTGGACAAATTCCATCAAATCTTATTTTGCACAGAATTTCAGCAAGATACTATTTGGGTGGCTTGGAGATTCTTTGGGCCTTGTTGACTGTGTTGATGATTACTTGTAAGGACTTGAAGTCTATGTACGCTTTGAGATTCTTCCTCGGTTTGTTGGAATCTGGATTCTTCCCGGGTATGGAATATTTGGTCGGAAGTAACTATTCTGCTTCTGAAATTTCTACAAGATCTGCCTATTTTGCTGTTGCTGGTAACGCTGCTGGTTTGATCTCTGGTCCTTTGCAATTGGCACTTTTGCGTCGGTTTAAGCATTCTTCCATGAAGCCTTTCAAGTGGATGTTTGTCTTCGATGCTATCATTTCTTTACCAGTTGGTATTTACACCATGTGTGTTGATCCAAACACTCCAAGTACCACCGATGCTTGGTACTTCTCTGAAGAAGATCGTTTGGTTGGTTTAGAGAGAAGACGCAGAATTGGAGCACAATTGAACACCCGTGAGAGATACACTTGGAAGAAAATCAAGTCTTTCTTCAACACTTGGCACATTTACGTTTTCCCGGTTTTGTTTTTGGCATACAACAACTCCTGTTCCGCTAGCGGTCAGCCTACGTTCACAAGTTGGATGAAGTATGACTTGAAAGTCAGCGACTATGTCTATAATACCTATCCATCCATTTTGAGTGCTTCTGCTATTGCTGCTACTATTATCTTGGCATATTCACATAATTACATTGGAGGTGAGAAGAACCATTTCTACGTTCTTGGTTTCTTTATTCTGATGATCATTGGATGCTCTCTTTTGGCACACTGGAACCTTCCAAGAGGCCTTCATTGGTTCTCATACTGGTTGATTGGGGTTCCTCCATCATTTGGTCAACCTTTCATCTTCTCCTGGGTCAACAGACTTCTTTTCCAGGATGATATGAAGAGAAACTTCGTGGTGGTGTGCACCAATACTTTGGCCTACGTTACTGGCGCTTGGGTCCCAATTCTTGTTTGGGATACCTCTGACAAGCCAAGATACTTCATTGGTTTCACTTACACTGCTTGTTTGTGTGCAATGGGTTTCATTGTCACCATCATCGCATGGCAATTGACTATGAGAGACAAGAGAAGAGAGGAGGAGAGACTTGCGGTCGAAAAGAGCTTTACTGGATCTGAGATTATCGAAACAGATTAAATTGGTTAATAGGGTTTAAAACGTTGCAACAGTTTTTGGGCTGCAATAAAGTGATATAGAGCTAGTTTCTAGAAATATACTACATCTAATGGTGAATCTTCTTCATAGTATGAATCCTCTTCAGTACATCAGTACATTTAAACTCGATAATTATGCCTATATTTTACAAACAAGCAAACTTGGTTGCCATGCCATTTGTTTTGCACGGGAACTCTCCTCCCGTTAAAGAAAAACCTCTCCACATTTACTCCAAAGCCTTGACTTCCTTGACGATCTCATCGAAGGCCTCTCTGTACTCATCGGTCTTGTCAGCGTTCTTCTTAGACTTTCCTCCGCCTGGGACAATGAAAACACAGGAAGTTGGTCTCTTGGTGGCACCAGCGGAACCCAAGTCCTCCTTGGATGGGATAAAGACAAATGGAACACCAGAGTCCTCACAAAGAACTGGGATGTGGGAGATAACATCAGCTGGGGAGATGTCACCAGCAATGATGACAAGACCCTTCTCACCCTTTCTCAATGCCTTGACGACCTCCTTAACACCTCTCTTGACGTGCTTAGCCTTGGAAGCCTTCTTGACGGTTTTAAGGACCTTCTTGTTCATCTTCTTTGGAGCAAGAGGCTTGGCAAATGGCAAAACAGCAGCCATTCTCTTGTCGTAGTTGTCCTCTCCAGAGTCCTCAACTTTATCCTTCTTAGCCATTTTTTTCTGTGTGGGTTTCGTCAGTACTACAGAAAAAGTTGATCGTTTTTTCGGGATGAGATGAAGCCTGGTGTCTGGGTGTGATGGGTCACGTGAGTTACAGATATGGATTGGCTATATAGATTTGCTATCAGTTGCAAATTTGAGGAGGAGGAGTGGGAGAGAAATTATTCATGAGCTTCCTTCGATATATCGATCCTGTTTAAGTCAATATAGGTTTTTGGTTTTTATTGAAGTCATAGTCTTGTCTTGTTTGTGTGGCCCTTCTTATCACTGTGGGTTAACTATGAGCACCATATAAAGAGCAAGGCCAAAAGGGGCATACACCAACGAGGACAAGATCAAAGTAAAAATTTATCAAAAAAACACTTTCATTACATCTTTCACTTTTTTGGAACGAAAATATCTCCTTCTCTTACTCTTTTTGATATTCCATCATGGTCTACTTTGATTCAATGACCTACACATAACACTCATAGTTAAGCACTCTTAGTGCCATAATTTAACATCAACTACCATGTCTGCCAATTCTCGACCTAATAGCCGATTTGGCCGTAAAAGACGTCAAGGATCTCCTGCAGTGCAAAATGAACAGAGTCATGCTCTTTTGTTGGAAGATCCAGCGCCATTTGTTCCTCCTACAGACAATGTTGTGGATGATGGAAAAGTGAAGCAATATCTTAACAAATTGAGTATATCAGAAGATCAAAATAAAGCTGTCAGCATCAAAATCGTCATCTGTGACTCTGAAAGTGACTACATAACCCTGGAAGTCCAAGAAGAACTCCAAGAAGCCTTTGGAATCACATCAATCAGTATATCTGACAAGCTACCCCAAAACATCGATAGATTCGTCACAGTTTTCGGAGATTTAAAGCAAGCACTGTGTGCTGTGCTATACATTGCATTCTTGTTGAACAGTAAGGCCAATAACATCGTCAAAGCAGAGCCATTCACGCTCAAATCACAGAATTATCACTTGGATGTTCTAATAGAGTGTTCAGAGGCTCAAATAAGGAAATTGGCGGCCCGTTTCCCGCTGCTGGCCATAGATTATTCTTCTTACGATCTGCATCTTTCTTTACAAATGGCCACATTGCTGGGAGACTTCACTTCATTGTTCAATAGTTTGGTGTTTATCTTTCTGAGGTACTCCTATGACAAGTTCTCAAATGACGCCGAAATTGACCCATTCCCGATCATTGGAGTTCATGATGGAGACTACTTATACAAAAGATCAGAAGAAGATGATAAGATCTTGTCCAAAAACAAGGATAATGTGTTGAACTTCATATATACCAAGTCATTTTTAAATACGGCAAAACAATAGACTGAAAGTTTTATTTGATTGAGATTTTGTTTACCATAGCAACATAATTAGAAATAGAAGAATGCTTTAGACTTTGACGGCGTTGGCCCCCTTGTTCTTCCGGGATATCGAGGCAACACGGTCTCCAAGCGACAACGCCAAACCTTGGCCCTTGGATCTGATTCTAACATGACCAATGATAGGTCCGTCTGCTTGTTTTTCAATGCACAAATTAGCCAATGCATCCTCACCGAATGAAGAGCGTGAGTATAAGTTAGCAGCCAAGAAGTGACATTCCTCTCCGGCAACTGCTCCTGGTGTTAAACAGTTCATGTTGGTTCCAGCCATCAATTCTTCCAAGTACTCCTTCAAAGAGCCCATTTGAGACTTGATGGTGATCTTGTTTTCCCATTCGAACTCGTTCCACATCTTACGGAAGACGCTCTCTGTGCATGTAGCTGGCTTGATGTAATCCATGATGTCAACGTGAACGTCGTTCAAAATGACAATGGTAGACTCGTCCGAGTGTTGACCATCGTAAACAATGTTACCAAAGATGACACCAGTGTCAGCGGAGGTCACCTTGACGGTGACAGAAATCTTGTGGAAACCGTGAGGTCCGATGTTAGCGGTAGCTGGCTTGTCAACGACCTTCAAGTCACCCAATGTAGCAAACTCAACGGACAAGTTTCTCAAAGTGGTGGTGGTTTGGTTAACCAACAACACGTCCAAAGTGACGTCGAATTGGTGGACCTTGACGTAGGCTTCAGCGTAGATTGGGTCGGAGAAACCGGTCAATTGCAAGATCTTGTTCAATCTGGAAGACAACTCCTCAACCTTAGTGGCAGTGCCAGCAGCCAAAGTAACATCATCTGAGTCAGCCTTAGCAGCTGGGTTAGAGATCTCAAATTGTCTGAATGGAATGGCATCGTCAACTTGTTCGGCGTTCTCGTGGAAGTCCTTAGCCTCAGCCTTGAACTTCTTCTCTTGCTCACTCTCGATTTGAGCCTTGTAAGCGTCCTTGGTGTCTTCCAAGAAACCTTGTGCGATCAACTCACTGTCTTCATCGTCAGTCAAGAACTTAAGACAAGCCAAGATTCTGTCAGCAGAATCTTCGTCGATCTTCTTGGCAACATATGAGGATTCACCAACACGCAAGATAGAGACCATAATGAGCAAAGCCTCAGCCTTCAATGCGTTCAAGAACTTGGCAGCGGTCTCAAGAGTAGACAATCTCAAAACAAGCTTGACCAAAGTAGAGGACAAGACAGCACCCAAGTAGAAGTCACCAGCAATGATGAGCTTTCTGATACGAGCGCTCTCGTCGTCTTCAGAGGAGTTAATCTCAGCAGTCAAAGCGTTCTCAGTGGCATAAGTACCATCTGGCAAGACAACAGGTCCCTTCTTTGGCTTACCGGCAGTCTCATGTTCATCCTCATCTTCTTCTTGTGCGTCTCTTGGCTCAGAATTCTTCTTCTCGCTGGCCAACATTGGGATTTCACCAATACTGGATCTGATGAACTTCCAGGCCTCCTTGATGGAAGCCTCGTCGGTGGAGTACTCACCCAAGATCCACAAAGCACCACGGTAAACCTTTCCGGACTTAACCTCTGGCAAGCTTTGGATCAACTTGTGAACAATGGACAATCTCAAGTCTGGGAACTTCTCAACAGCCTCCTTGACGAAAGAGATGACATCGTAAGCAGCACTGGTGGAAAGATCACCAATAGACTCCAACAACAAGTCAATGACGTTAGTGGCAACTTCACCGAAGTTGATAGCAAGCTGATGGATGGCATTGATCAACAATTGTCTGTATTCGGAACCCTTGTCCTCTCTTGAGGTAGAAGATCTCAGCAACTCCTTCTTCAACAACTTGACAACGTCCTCAACGTTTCTGCTGGTGACCAATTGCAAAGTAACGTCAATGGCCTTTCTACGGACATCAATGTCTTGGGTAGACAAGACACCCAAGATATCCAAAGACAAGCTTTGCAAGATACCTGGATGCTTCTTGTTCAAGTCGTTAATACGCTCCAAAGTGATGATCTTCACGTTGTTGTCAGCCTCCTTAATAGCCAATTCAACAAACTTTGTACCTGCCAACAAGATGGACTGAGAAGAGGTAGACAACACAGTCAAAGTGACTGCAGACTCGTAAACCACCACATTAGAAGAACTCTCAATGATTTCAGAGATCAACTGGGTGTATTGCTGTCTCAATGAGGAAGAAGATTGAGAATCTTTTCCAATGAACTCGACAAAGGCCAATTGCAAGATTGGATCCAAGGTTTCAATTGCAGCAATGTTTTCTTGAATATACTGCAAAGTTGCCTCTCTGTTCAATTCACCCAAACAGACGAAAGCGTTTCTCTTACATACGGAATCGAACTCTTCAACCAAGAAACTGTAGATCAACTCAGGAGCATCCGGAATCAAATGGTCCGACACCTTGAAAATGGCGTAAAGAGCGAAAACAGCGTTCTTTCTCACGTAAGCGTGTCTGTGAAGCAAACATTGACGCACGTTAGGAACCAAAGTTTCCAACAATTCAGGCTCCTTCAATTTGCACAAGAATCTCAACGTGTTACCCCTAATATACTCGTTTGGATGTTGCAAATCGTGCTGAATGGCATTACACACAAGAATCATCTCGTGTCTCATCTTGCCATGCTCATCTAACTTTGGACAAACCTCCCAGTAGAAGTACAATAACTTCTTCAATTCCTTGTTCTTGGAAGGCATAACAAAACGGATAATATGCATCAACAAGTCAGGCATTGGGTCACCGTTGAGCACAGCGATGATAATACGCTTCATGGTGGAGATCTTGACTTCATCCTTGGATTTTTCCAATAGCGTCTTCAACTCACTAACTGAAGTTTTGGCCGCAGTGTTGGGCTCGTAAATTAACGTGTACCCGGCGTCAGACATGGCTAATTCTGGTCGGGGAAGGTTCTGAGTTAATTGGTGAGCGAAAAAACACGACTTTTCCAGGGAATTGGCTGACGGTGGGGTGGTTCTAGGCTCTGTGTTGAGTTTAACACTCTGGAGGAAACAGATCGAGGAAAAGCGCGTGATGTTTGATCACGTGGAGGGGTTGTTGGATACGTTTCAAGCGTGGGTGGTTGCCAGGTATAAACTTAATAGTGGATTTTGGAGGTACGGGTGTAAGTATTATTAGGTTCTAAATATCATTAAAGAATTGGCGTTTTTCCGCCTTAAATTATTCATCCGAACTGTAATCGGGATTGGCAAGGAAGAGTCTTGGCTTCTCTTCGGCTTCTTCGTCGTCTTCATCTCCGTAGTAGCTCATTGTGGCTTGGTCGGTGTTAGGACTGAAATTCTCAGTATCGAGATCGTCTTCATCACCGTGTTTATAGCCTGGATGCTGGTAGTAACCTTCGTTGAATTTTTCAGAGATAGAGCCGTCAGATCCTGTTGAAGACGCGTCACTTTCACGACGTGAAGCCCTGGATATGGAGTCTCTAGTACGCACACTGAGGTTATCAGTAGCAGTAGAAACAGATGCAATGGTGCTTGATCTGCCCATTGAGCTTTGTCTCGAGATTGCGCCAAATCCCATTGACGGAGTCGAAGATTTGGATGTGACAGGCGTGATCTTGGACTGATTCGTGCTTGATCTGCCCAAAGAGCCAAACTTATTGCTCTCATTTTCATCAACTTCCGTCGCAAGCAATCTTGGTTGCAAGTGACCATGTTTCAATTCCACACCACTGGCCTTTTTGCCGGATGCGGAATTGCCAAGTCTATTAAACCGACCGCTCGATTGCAAGTACAAACTCTTTTTGTCAACAGGCAAAATTCCAGTAGGAAGCTTCCATTTCCCTGGGCCCGTATCATTGAAAGATGTACCAGCATTCTTACGTATTGTCTGGACGTAGTTGGACCGTTCTCCCTCACCAGGACGGAGACTGAAAGATCTTTTGAGAGTTGCCAAATTGATATGTTTGTTCGAGCCGGAACTGGTTATCGAGCTGGTAGACAGCATTCTTGTATGGAATTTATGCATCAGAGCTGTTGAAGACAATGTTCTGTTCATACTAGACTCTGTTGATGTGAATGTAGGGGTGTGTTTGAGGGATGTTCGTGGCTGGGGAGTGGTAGATGCATTTCCAGCCCCAAATGAATAGTCTTGGAATTTTGAAACGGCGTCCAAAGATGATTCAGCCCCAGTGTAGCCTGTTTTGGTGGACAGAACTTCACTGAGCTCATTCAAATTATCGGAATGCTCGGGAATCCCGCCTAAGTTACCCACAACGCTCTTAGAACTGACCGTGCTTCCACTTTGGTGAATTCCGATCGTAAAGAACGCCTGTGGCTCCGAAAGAGAGTCATATCTTGAGCTGCTGTCGTCACTTTCATGTGCGCCAACAATCTGAGCATTTCTGTTCAGCGTGCCTGGCGTGAAGTTGTCATTAAGATTGGCACTAGGTGCTAAAGTCTGAGGATAAGAGTCTAATGCTGCACCAGTTCCTGAGACAGGTAGACTGGTGTTAGACATAGCACCATCTCTCAGGCTTCGAGTATGGTAGTCGCTTCCAGCGCCTCTTTCTGAGCTACTGTCAACTTCACCATTAAGTGCCCTATATGAATCTTGGTAAGAATCAATGAATGAATCCGATCCAAATCTTGGATCTGACTTAGTGCTGAATTCAGGAGATTTCGATGCTGCATGACGAGAAATATCATCAAGTTCACTTTGGGTTTCCTTATAAGATTCCTCGGCCAGAACGTAGTGATCTTGGTCTCTCATAAATTCAAAATCATCCGAATTTGGCAGTCCAGCGTGAGTTCCAGAAGTTTGTCGATTCAAAGGACTGGGAATTTCGGGAATCGTAGACCCTTGAACGCTTCTTGGAGACGATGTATCAATTCTGTAATTGGTAATTAACATACTGCGACGACCATACCCATGAGCAGGCAGCAGGGGACCTTGAGTGATATCTTTTGATGGCGAAAGTAGTAGCGGTGAATACTGCTTAGGTGCGAGTCCAGCCTCAGGCGATTCCACTGCAAGATTCTTGCTTGAAGATTCAGGTTTCTGAGGTGTATTCAACGTGTCTGCCAACGAGTAACTTGGCTGACTTCTGTGGATTGTAAGTGGATCAACACATTCTGCCAGGCTTTGTCTCAGTGCAGAAGGTCTTTCAGTGGCATCATCAACCTCAGAAGCACCCACCATCATCAGACCAATCTCTTGTTCTAGTGTACCGATTATGTCAGAGAGATTTTCCTCTGCTTTTCTATTTCTCTCGCTCATTGGAGGCTGTGAACTCGTCAATGGCAACTCTTTCAATTGGGCAGAGTAACTTGTGCCATCTGAGTCCAAAAGTTCGTCTGGTGGAGGCGGTTTTCTCTTGAGTTTTCGAGTTGATGTTTGCGAGTATTGAGATTTTGTTGGAGACGTGACGATGATGTCGTTACGATTTGTGGTGACTCTTTCGGGAGTTGCTGGAGCATTTTCTGGCGTTCTGGAGCTCTCTTGTTCAACATTGAGGCGAAGTTTGTGTGGATTGCGGAGTGGAGCTTCAGAGAGAGGCCTTGGGGGACTTCCAGACGACCGAGCCGCGCTCAGAGAGACCAGGCGAGTGTTTTGATCGCTCTTATCGGGAACATGATGGTCGTTTGACGAAAATAGCGACGAGAATCGGGCGCCAAAGAGCCTGGTGGCTCTTTTCTCCAGGGCCATGGTTAATGGAGCGGACCAAGGGAAGTTTCAGGAGTTGGAAAGACGTGGGAAAGTCGATTTTGGGGCAACTCGTGAATCGAGGATGGAGGTTTTTAAACGTGCGGGTAAATCGACACGTTTATAAAGAAATAGCCCTGATTCCTGGTGGTAACTTGCTGCTTAACTAAGGGAATTGACAGGTATGGGCGTATGTTTGGTCACGTGACGAGAACAGACACGGGAAGCATGGCTAGAATGGGACGAGATAGGCTACGGAGACGAGGTTAAAAAACGGGAAATGGGACGATTGGGAATGTCAAGGCTGATAAAATTGGGAAACAATCGAATTAGACGAAAAAACCATTATTTCGATGTGGTATTCGGGTATATGGGTCTCCTGACGGCCTGTATTTGGGCATGTGGGTAGAGCCGTTGAGCGAGTATTTTGTATGGGGGGTGGGGTGTTAGTGAGGTACATAGTGAGGTACATAGTGGGGTGCAATGGGCCAGATCAAGATGACAGGTCAACTCAAAGATTCGAAAAAAATAGGAAAGGAGGAAAGGTAAATCCTGAACGCGTCTATAATAATTTTTAAGTCTTTTCTGAATTGAATTGAAACAAAAAAAAGATGATAAAATGTCGGTGCAAAACTGTCCATAGTTAGAGCTCCAGAGAGTCCTCATAGTGAGGGCAGACTACATAATGAGACCACATTCTGAGGGTCCGTACTGAGCCCCCATGGTTAAGCCACCATGTGGTTTTTTCAGCAGGTGAAAGGTTTAGAGTTGGAATTGGAAATAATAGAAATGTAAAAATAGATGATATCTGATAAGGTCTTCATTAAGCGAGATCAATGAGATGCTGATTCATTTGGAAGTACATGTTTAGGCGTTTGCTATGAGGCTCTATAGTGAGCATTTAAGTAAAGGTACATAGTGAGGTAGTGAGGCCTATTGACACAGCAATGGTCTAGTTCAAGTCTACCATAAGCCTATAAGATATTCGAGACAAACACAACTGTGTAAATTTTGTTAAGGGATCTCTTCAATTGGCTTGCAGAATCCTTCATGCAAATCTTTGAGATGATCTCCATGAGAAGTTTGAGATACCAATATAATAAGGTTTAAAGTGAGGTACATAATAAGGTACATGGTGAAAACAATAGCCAGTTTAAAAGTAAACTTAAAAATGCTTTTGATGCATTTCTTTAAGCGATTCCTCTAAAACCCATGATTTTTGTTTCTTCTCAAATTTGTTTTCTCCAATTAGATTAGAGCTCACTTGAACTGAACTCTCCAGTGGCTCCATTCTAAGTTCTAAAAGTGGAAGCTTGAAGTGACAGCAATGAAGATTAAAGTAGGGCAAGCTATGATTTTTCTATAAGAAAAATTTTCCTCTGTTCGAAATAGCTGAGGCAACTCATCTTAAGCAAATAAACTTGGTCAAATTCGAAAGAGGTCCATAAAAAAATCAAAATCTTGCTTTGAAGCTTGAGTTTGATCAATGCATGCAATGAAATATTAACAAAATGGATGCCATTTGATGTTTGCATATCAATTGGTTCTGAACTTGTCCCACAGTTCAAACGGTCTGGCTTGAGGCATTGAATTCAGAAGCTCAAATTAAAGACACATACTTCTCAATCAGGGTCGGAAATGTTGGAAGGTATTGAAATGGAAATTGAGAAAGAGTCAATTCTAACATGCGCAATTCGCTTCAGGAAGCTTTACCCATATCTGGCAAAAAATACCCTCATTTGGGAAAGTAGTCGCTGTTCAACCTGCGAAGGTGTACGCTTCCAAGATGCGTTGACAATCAAGTCAAATCCCCAGATAAGTGAAGCATAATGATTAAGGTTCCAAGAAAAACCAAGAACTTTTTCCTGGGGAAATGTAGGTGTCAAAATTTCCTGTTTCAGCTTGAGCGGAGATTTAACTCCCCCATATCTTTCGATTATGCACTGATGGACATTTCGACATGCAATTCACGCTCCATCGTGACCACGAGTTCATAATTAGCGGCATAAAGCAAACAGGCTGGAAGAATTACCTGAGTGGCGACACTCCCCCACTCACGGCATTCCCCTTTATCCCCAGCTTGTCCCCTTTTAGTGTCGATCTTCAATGTTGCATTTACGGCCACGATGCATGAGAGCCCCAATGGTCGATCTGTAGATCCATCAATGACGGAACAACTAAGCGAGCTTCGTAATCCAAAGGGGATCTGTCAGGCCATAATCGAATACCAAAGAAGTTCAGTGAATATACTTTCCAGCCTATTTGGGAATAATTCTTTTTTTCGTTGCTGAAGGGCCACCAGCAGTAAACAAGGTCATGCGAGCTGAGCCATATTCGTGAAAAAATATGCCCCGGAATGGCACCGTCCACACATTTACGTAGCCGATGCGTTTAAGTATTTTGTAGCCAAATTCGTTGAATGCATAACTGGATGCGTGAGTTAGGTCCAGTCCTCTGCGGAATTCGGGGTTATTGTTGCCGAGAATAATCTGTCTGGTATCAAGCGATTAAATGAGAAGATTTGAACAGCCTGGCTTGTTGAAGCTCTGCAGGGATTACATTGCATGAACGATCCCTTTCAAGCTGCACATCTGGCCCCAGACCTCGCATGATGCCAAGCACATCGACGCATGGCCGATCTTTGGTCGCAAATTACACGATACACTGGCTTCAAATGGTAAAGGGACAGATGCAGCGTGCAGTAATGAACTTAGATGCCATCTTTACCTACGCCTCTTAAGGTCTGATGTAAGAGGCACAAAAAACCGACGCACTCCTGTATTGATATTAGGCAGTAGGTAAGTAAGGCAATTCTGCAGCCTGCATAAGAGATAAACTTGGTTACATCGCATAGTGGTGCATAATTGTCTCACTAGAGCATACTTACGTTTGCATGAGTAATAAAAAATTTCTTTGAGCCTCAGTAGAGTCCCTTCCAAGTTCTGCATAGCCTCATGATGAGCTCGCATACGCTTCGGGCTCTGCTTACGAGCAGCAGATTACTGGCTCACTTTATACTCAAAATGGAGCATTATTATCTGCTAAAAGTTTGCTATACATTGGGCCCTTCAGTAATGTGGCTTGTTTGACATTGTGGCGCATGCACAATATAGACACCGGCGGAATTTACAGCTTGCTTTGAGTTATCGTTGCTCCAATGGCTTCGCCACACAAGGCATTCTCTTACATGACACGTTCTTACGTCGCTTCTCCTTACATCACAACGGGGGTTACTGATGCTCTCGCTCATGCTCGTGTAAGACCTCACCATGGTTACTGTTCATGTGTGTCGCCTAAATAAGAAATGTTAAGGTAGGGTTCTCTAAGATAATCTGATGAGTTTAAGTTTAATAATCGCTACAATCTGCGGAAAAATTGTGCAAAGCTGAAAGTAGTTCAATATATGAGTATACTAAGGGGCATACTGAGGAGATCTGTTGATCTTCTATTAAGTGTAATTAGAAGCGAAAGCTTGCGATATTATCAACGTGCGCACCTGTAGCTTCGCTTGCACATATGCATAAGCAACATATTATGTTGGATGCGTAAAAAATATTGATAACACCAGTGCTCAAATACAACCGTCAAAAGACCGTTGGGACCGATATTGCATCTCCATAAGGCCTGGCATCCTAAAAGAAGTATCATCGATGACGCTGGTGGAGGGACACGTCACGTATAATTCTAAAAATGTCCACAATTTCTTTTTGTGATGTTGCGGGCATGCATCGTCACATTGCTGAGATAGTTTCTTTTTCGGCTTTCAAGCCATGGAACGTTCTGCAGCCTCAGGTGAAACTCGACATTTTCTCTGGTATCTTTGCAGTTGTCCCTTAAACGGAGAAAAGGAGTCAAACTTCACATTCTCTTCATTTCTATTATTTCCGGTGAAATTACCGGAAATAATTCTTGCACCACAACTGATTACTGGCGTCATTTTTTAGTCCACTTCATGTATTTTTTAAACCTTCAAATGCACCTTCTTGATCTTATAATGCACCTTCTCGATTGTTCTTGTGTCGCTCTAAAATAAAATATTTTTAATGTAACCGATCATCTCTTTCCTTATTTTCTGTTCCTTTTTGAATTCGTCCTTTCTGTAAGTATGTGCTGTTCAATTCGGGTTTTGATGTTCTTCGATACTTGCTCAGAAAATAAGGAATATTAAAGAAAAGAGCCAAAAATAGAAGTGATGATTGGCCTTTAGCTTCGGAATCATTCCAAAATCTTCTAAATAATCCAGAGTTCCCAATTGCTACCGCTTAGTTGGCAAAATTTACTTGTTAGTGTGTTTAGCCGTGCCTCTAAACACGACACAAGATCTACGTGGGAACCTTGACACAAGCATGAAATTTCATGAGCAGTTCCTTCTTTACATATGAGAAGCATAAAACTGCCTATATCATTCAATCTATCGGATAAACTGTCTTCGGAAGATTTAAAGAAAAGCCTTGTTTCATTTAGGGACAGAATTTTTTCAAGCGAAATTATTATTTGAGGAGATAGAAGTTTTGAAAAACATTCATTTTCCAAGGTGGCCAAAATTTGTATTTTTCACATCGAATGACCCTGATTTAAAAGATTTTGATTGATTATCTTTTGATGCTGAAAGAGATTTTTATACTGAGAGTTTAAGCCACGGAGATAAGGAAAAAAAAGTTGGTTCAGACAATAGCATTGTTTATGAAAAGAGACGAACTTTTTTTTTTCAATCAATCTAACACCAAGTGTCAAAAATTCGCCCTCTGTTTCTCCATTCCTTAAACGATGATAGTCAATCGTGTGGTGGCATGGTTTGAACGGAGCAAATACAGAGGAATTTCATTAAGCCATCATCGAACGAGGTGAACCCGATGTTTGCTCTTTAACTATATCTTCGAATTTTCCCTGGAAATCCAACAATATTCTTACTGGTCATGATTGAGTGTAGCCTACTGAAGGTGTTAGAAGACTAATGTTGATTGGTTTTGCTCCGTGGGTAACCCGTTCACCGGAGTGGTCTTCAGGATGATTTAGATAAGGCTTTCAAGATTCCCAAAGTGCCCCAAGTTCATTCTAGAGTCAAAAAAAAAATCCTCGTGAATCAAGTCGTGAATTTATTTTCCAAAGTTTGAAGTTGATTTAGAAGAGAAGGCGGTGCCATTAATCCCTCTTTGTGAGATATTCCAAGGTTTGTGAGATATTCCAAGGCTTGACCGAATTACCCATTCACGAAGGATAAATAAGGCACCTTTGTTGCATTGTGCCTTTGGCTGAACTTTTAATGGTCTGGACTGTTCAAAGGAATCAAATTTGAATCCGTTAAAAGGGAGTAATGTACTAATTACCCTTATCTTCGAGATCTTTCAAGGCTTGAGGAAAGACAAACTTTTTCAAAGTTGACAAATGGGTACATTCCCCTGAGAAGTGTTCACGACCAACCTAATTAAGGTTCTTTAATCGCTGTATTGGATGTAATCAAAATGTTACTTACCTGCTTAACTACACACAATGCATCTATTTAACACCTATCCTTACCAATCCCCCAATTCCAAAAGAAATTCAAAAAACAAAACCCAAAATCGCCCCGCTTTATTCCTCAATTCTACTTGAGCTGAAATTCTTCAAAAAAAAAATCATCAAATCATTTTCTGATTTCGTACAATTATAAACCCCCAATTATCACAGATTCCCCTCCCAAAAACCCACTGGATGCGAAGATCACCGCCAGTAATCCAATGTCGCACCCGTACATCCCCATACATAACCAAGGCCAATGGAGATTTTCACCTCTTCACCATTTTGCCCCCGTAAGATGTCTACTCCAGCTGGTATGTTACCTATTTAAGACCATAAATCGCTACAAATACTGACAATTAGAACCCCAACAAGATTTCACCATCGCCAACTCTGACGTTGTCGAGAAATATAAGATCGCAGGTCAAATCGCCAACAGAGCAATTGCTAAGGTCAGAGCTGCCGTCAAGGATGGCTCTACTGTGTTCGAATTGTGTGAGATTGGTGACAACCACATGAACGATGAGCTCTCGCGTATTTTCACTTCCAAGAAGTCCAAGAAGAAGAGTAAGGGTATCGCTTTCCCAACCTGTGTCAACCCAAACAATATCCCAGCTCATTTGTCTCCAGAGAGTGCCTCTGATGCTGCTAACTTGACCTTGAAGAACGGTGACGTTGTCAACATCATGCTTGGTGTCCAATTGGATGGTTTCCCATCGATTGTCGCTGAAACTGTCGTTGTTGGTGAGTCCAAGGAGAACCCAATTACTGGTAAGAAGGCTGACTTGGTTCAAGCTGCCTGGAACGCTTCTGAGGCTGCCATCAGAACCTTCAAGATTGGTAACAAGAGTTGGGACGTTACCAACATCGTCGACAAGGTTGCCAAGGACTTTGGTACCGTCCCAGTCCAATCTATGTTGACCCACAACCACGAGCGTAACGTCATGTACGGACCAAAGGAGATCATCATCAACCCAGCCAAGGAGCACAAGACCAAGATGGAGTCTCACCGTATCGACGAATTGGACGTTTACGGTTTGGATATCTTGATTTCCACCTCTACTGAGGGTAAGGTCAAGAAGTCCAAGTTCAAGACTACTTTGCACAAGTTGACCGGTAACAACTACGCTTTGAAGTTGAAGGCTTCCCACCAAGCCTTGCAAGAGTTTAAGGAGAAGGTTTCCGGTCCATTCCCAGCTAATGTCAAGATCTTCGAGAACCCAAGACAAGTCCGTGTTGGATTGATCGAGTGCAGCAACCACGAGGTTATCTTGCCATACGACATCATGGAGGACAAGGCCGATGAGTTCGTCGCTCAATACTTCACCACTTTCGGTGTTACCAAGAACGGTATTGTCAAGTACACCAGCCCATCTTTCGATGGTGAATTGTACAAGTCTGACAAGAACGTTGACGAAGAGACTGCTGCATTGATCGCCACCCCATTGGTGGCTCCAAAGAAGACTGCTTCTGCTTAATCTCGCTTTTTAACGATAAATATATCACGTCAATCTTGCATACCGTAGTTTTACAGGTGTATGGACATCTACAACGTAAAAATGGACCATAGTAGTTTTGATGGCCATACAATGGTTTCGGAAATGAGACATAATGGCTCCCATTGTTTTTTCTCAATTTTGAAAGTCTAATTTGATGGAACTTTCTAGCCGTTCTCAGTGCATATGAAACACCGAGAGATGGGGCCACTGAGTTTAACGATTTTGACGCTGAAAATTAGGAAGAAAACAGACAAAAAAAAGTTGAATTGACATTAACCTGATTGAATTTCATTATTCCAATTTTTTCTCGAATTTTTTCCCGTTTTCAAGTCTCAATTCACGGGTCATACTTATCTATTTAGGTGTCTCAGCAGATACATCATTGATATGCCATCAAAGCGAGAGAAAATTCCTTCAAAAAAATCGAAATAAATTTAATGAAAAAATCCTATAACTTTTCAAAACTAAATTAATTCCTCTACCCCTCCTTTAAGCCCAAATCCCCCAAAATTCCTCAAAATTTCGAAGCGTCCATGCCCTGGTCAAGCCTCCGCGCATGGGAATCAAAATCCTCCATCATTTTCTTTGCAAAGAAAAACCCATTGGGCCCGCCAAAGTCGAGAACCCTTGCAAAAACAAACAATACAACAAGCGTCACAATCTTTGTCGTGTCAAGATTAGTGGATTTGCTTTTTTTCCCAATTTAAAAGGTGAAAACCGCGTGTAATTACCTCACCAGTTGCTCCAATCAACCGTGACCAGAACACCAATTGAATCTTAGGCGGAATGCCCAGCGGCCAAGAGAAGAAACCGGCAACAAGAGGAAGGGGCCGTCCGAGAACGGTTCGCCTAGATGCCCCATCGGAGCCGGTAAAAGAAAAGAAGAAACGGGGACGTAAGCCTGGTTCTTTGGGTAAGAAGACTTTGGCCATACAAAAGCGTCGATCGACCCGAATTGATAGCCGGTCGCTGCTGCCAAAGTTACTTAGCAGCCCTGCTATCAAGGATCACCATATTCTGGTGCTGCTGTTGCTTGCACTGCCACTTCCGCCAGATTTGGGCCTGGTGCCCAAGTTAGAACATGGCGATGCTGCAAATGGCACCGTGTTTGTGGAGCCTGAGTTGGCGCCACCAAAACCGGGATATTCCGGGTTTCCTTTAGAGGCTCCACCGCCACAGAAGGCCAAAAGACCTGCTTCTGGAACTGGCCGTGGACGTAAACCAAAGTCCGGGAAATCTACACCTTCTCCAGACGAGGGAGCCAAAGCGGCAGCGGAAGAGGCCGAAGTGAAGTATAGAGCAAATTTACAGACGGTGAAGCTGGAAGAACTCACGGAAGGTTCGGAAATACGAACGCCAGTATTGCCGATTGTTAAGAAAAGAGGACGACCTCCAAAAAACAAAACGGGCAAAGCTCCAGCGACGCCAAGAAGCTACAAAAGAAAATCAGAAACAACTCCCGGATCGAAAGGACCGAAAAGATTGAAAATCATCTCACCTCGCAAACCATCCCTATTCATGGGATCCACAGTAAACGAGCCTACGCCAGAGGAAGAGGATGCCAATAATAACGACGATTTTTGTGCCACTTGTGGAGGCACCGGTATATTCATTTGCTGCGATACATGTCCTAAATCGTTCCATTTGCTATGTTGTGATCCACCAATACGGGAGATCCCCGATGAGAACTGGAACTGTAATGAGTGCAGGGCTGCACAAGGTTTGGAGGTCAGAAGGCTGTGGAACGAGTTAGGTATGTTTGGAGGTCTTTTAAATGCACTTCATGGGAGAAATCCACTGGAGTTCAGATTACCTAAGAGACTTCGAGATGCTACTTTTCTCGACGTTAGCACTGGTGGTGACCACCAATATACTGATGCTCTGTTGAAGCCTGAATTGTCATACAGCAAAATCAACGGTGGCCAGATCGTTGGGTTCAATCGTAATGTCGATTTGGACATCGATCAACTATATACAAAAGATGGGAAACCATTTTTGTGCCACCGTTGTGGTGATTCAGGCCTTAATAGGCGAACACTCGTTTCATGTGACTATTGTCCACTTAAATGGCATCTTGATTGTTTGCCAGAGCCCGTGTGCCTGGCTAAAACATTAGGACTCAAATGGAGATGTCCTAATCACATTGAGTCGCTCATACCTTCCAATTGGCTGCAGTTCCGTAGTTTCAAAGACACCGCTGTCATTGACAGCTCATTGCATGGACAATTTCTCAATATTGTTCAAGCAAGCAATTTCATCATCAAGCATAACGATCAGCCTTACATCGCTGACAACCAAACACCAGTCTTACAGGAGTATCTACAGTACCAGAAGGAAGATTTCATTTCCAACAACTCCAATTTTGTCGAAAGAGCGAAAAAAGAGGCCGGAGACTATTCAGACTCCGATAATGACGAAGATACAGCTGCAGAATTCAAAGTGCCTGATTTCCTTCAGAATTACGCCGTTGATGGACGTATTATTGCAAAGGCATCTCGTCGTTTGGCAAGAGTGTTCCTCATGACCAATGCAGATGATCCAGACCAAAAGCCGTTCATTTACCGAGTACCGGAGCAACAAATTCTTATTGATTTCCTTTCAACAAAGGAAAGAACTACGAAAAAGGAAATCATGAAGGAGCTTGAGGAGTACGAAGATAAGTCAAACGCAGAAAAGAAGCAGGATCTGACAATTATTGACGGATTGGACCAGCTACTGAAGTCTGTTTCTGTCAAAAAGGTTCCGCTGCTTAACTTTGAAGAGTTGGTTGCCGCTGCCTCAGCAAAACTAGAGAAAGCAGATGATCGGGATGGTAAGGATAAGCCAGAATGCAATGGAGTCAGCCATACAGAGTCTGAGAAAGACACTGCACTCAACGGGACTAGTGACTTGGAAGAACTTCGCCATATAAAGAAGTTGATGGAACTCAAGGGACGAGACGTTCTTCTCTCATTCTTGCTGTCGTAAACATTACACTAAATAGCTTGAATAATGCATTTTCCAAGGGGTTTATATATACAAGTAACGTAAGTAGTGACTCTAAGACTGAGCAGTTCCAGGAGCAGCAACAGCGTTAATTTCAGTTTCGCTCAATCTCTCAGCTCCAGAAGCCTTCACGAGTCTATTAAGGATCTCGCTGTGTGTTGACAAAGCACAATCTATGTCGGTTTTAGTGCCATCTGCCTTGTGAACGATGATCTTGGTTGGAACCTTTGGAATGTCGGCCTTTTCGGTGGCTCTGACTCTGGTGACGACAAAATCGACGTTTTCGTTGTGGAACTTCAAAACTGGCAAGTTGACTCTCCAGAATCTCTTCAATCCAGCACCTGGCTTGAACACATTTTTGGATAATAGAATGAGTTCGATCTTCTTGATGGATGGACCAAACTTGTATGCGGTTTCGGGAGTTCCCGAGATGAGGTTCAATCTTGCAACTTGCCTTAATATTGGCGAAGTTGGCAACCCTTTAAACATTGGAGCGACCATTTTCAGTGGATTAACGGTTATAGTAGGAGGGTAGGTTCTTTAAAAAATCATCATTTTTGAGTTCGCGAGTATCTACAGGAAAGGTAAGAGAAGTGGGAGAAGAGGCGGTGGGGAAGTCATTAAAGGATAGTGAAGTTGAGGAGAAAAAGATTTTGAAATAAAGGAGGATGCTCCTTTTTTGTTGGTTGCTTTTTTCGTGGGTTTTAGGGATTCAGTTGTGACTTTTCGTGTACTCTTATTGAGGCGTGGTAAGTGAAAAATAGTGAGGGCCGCGAACGAGAGACTCGAAAAAGCATGAGCCTTTGAGTTGATGAACAATGTTGATATAATTTCATTTCTTTTGAAAAACATGATGAATGTTTGATTTGTCAAATTCAGTTCAAATCACATAAATTCTATTTCTTCTATATTTCTTGTATTGTCTCACGTGTTTGGCACGATACTTGAACGTGTAGTAAATCTGCCTTAGTTAAGGACAGGATTTCGAAGTTTCACATAATTGCGGAGTAAGTCAAATGCAAAGATTCGAAGTTTTAAAAAAACCACGATCAGCATTTGAAGACTAAAACTCCACAATAACACAAACTGTCATGCAAAATTTACATACTCCAGTACTTAAAATCATGATGTAGCTACTCTATGCTCACCAGTCAAAACCTTTATCTCCAACCTTTTTCACTAAATTTTTCAAAACACGAAGTACACTCAACACATTACAGTCACGCAGATTAACTTTTCCAGTGTCAAAATTTACCAAGTTAATAATCAATCGAATATTCTAACACCTACACCCACGCCAAATACCTGTTTAAATCTACCCATATGCCGGATTGTTATGTCAAGACCATCAGTTCTCTACTAGTGGGAGCTGAACCAGGGAGGGACCTTGGAAATCATAAAAAAGCCGAAATATCAAGATTAACTTAACACCGCCACTAGAAAAATCATATGCTTTGGCGATTTTTCAAGGTGTTTACACGGTGTTAAGAGGCTTCCTTGTGCTGGTTTCGGAGCTTCGATATGAATATGTGCAGGTTGCTATATGAGTATCTAAGTAGACAGGTATTTTGGTGACTAATCTCTAAATTATGGAGAGTGTTGGTAAGAGATACAATTTGAAGCCGATAATCACGTCCAGACTAATTTTTGGTTCCAAAATCTCCCTGTAGTATCAATTTTTCACTTCTTCAGTGCTTCTACACGTCTACCTCAGATACCAACCAGTAAACCTACCAAAAGGTCGGATAATACCAAAAAAAAAAGTAATCAGTCATAAGATTTCCCCTTTAAATTCCCCAATTTCTCCTCCCTACCCCTTATCTCACTCTCTAAGCTCCCCATCGCCCATTCTCTCCACCAATGCCTGCGCTTCTCTGACTCATCCTAATCGGGTAAGCGCGGTTCGCTATCTACCTCTAATGGACCAAATAAATTCTTCCAACCATCTCGTACTTCCCGACCACCAATGAAATTTTCTGTTCGGTTACTTGCTCCACTCTCCAAAGCTGAGAGATTCGTCCCAAAATCGGGCGTTTATCCTAAAGGTTTCGTCGTTGGAGGAATCCATTGTGGTGTTAAGAAAGATGGTAAATCTTTAGATTTGGCTATGCTTCACAATGTGTCTGGGAAACCTGCTGTGGCTGCCGCTGCCTTTACTCAGAACAAGTTTAAGGCTGCTCCTGTCCAAGTTTCTCAAAGAATCGTCAAGGAGCTGAAAGGTTACATCGATTCCATCGTTATCAACTCAGGTAATGCTAATGCTGTTACTGGTACTCAAGGTATGAAAGATGCCGAGGATATGGTGAAGGTTACTGATGCTGTTTTGGAAAACAAGGAGAACTCCACTTTGGTCATGTCCACTGGTGTCATTGGTAACAACTTACCTATCGATAACATCCTCCAGGGCATTCCTAAGTTGGCTCTTTCCAACTTGGGCTCTACCCATGAACACTGGGTCGCATGTGCTCAAGCTATTTGCACCACAGACACATTCCCAAAGTTGGTGAGCAAGCAGTTCGAGCTTAATGGCCACACATACACTTTGGCTGGTTTGGCTAAGGGTGCTGGTATGATTTGTCCTAATATGGCTACCCTTTTGGGTTTCTTTGCTACTGATGCACCAGTCACCTCCGATGCCTTGTCTCAAATCGTCAGATACGCCGTTGATCGTTCTTTCAACTCGATTTCTGTCGATGGTGACACCTCTACAAACGATACAATTGCTGCTATTGCCAACGGTGCCGCTGGTGGTCCTGTTATTGATAGCACTGCTGAGTGTGCTGAATCTTTCTCTGTTGTGAGAGCTGAAATCACCGAATTCGCCCAACAATTGGCCCAATTGGTCGTCCGTGACGGTGAAGGTGCCACCAAGTTCATTACCATCCGTGTCAAGGATGCTTTGTCCTACAAGGACGCTAAGAAGGTTGCTCTGACTGTTGCCAACTCTTCCCTTTTCAAGACTGCTATGTACGGAAACGATGCCAACTGGGGTAGAATTTTGTGTGCTATCGGATACACCGAGGTCTCTTCCGGCTCAGTTAACACTGCTGGAACTTCTGTTTCCTTCATTCCATCTGACGGTACTGAGCCTCTCCAATTGCTTGTTGATGGAGAGCCAGAGAACGTCGATGAGGCCAGAGCTTCTGAAATTTTGAAGCAAGAGAACTTGGAGGTTAGCATTGATTTGGGAACTGGTGGTGGTCAAGAGGCTCAATTCTGGACCTGTGACTTGTCCCATGAGTACATCACCATCAATGCTGACTACAGATCATAAAGCAGGGGAGATAAAGAAGGTGGTGTGAGATAGTATAAAATTAATAAAGATAAAATATTGGAAAAGGTAAATGTAGGATGGTTGTGGAGAAAAGATTTTGATACTTTCTCCTCTTTGAGTACTTAAGTATGATAACTATTAGTACTCTAAGTCTCACTATCGATATACACCAAAAGAGCACCAAACACCATTAAAATAAAATGAATGGAATTCATCTGGACTCTTCATCAATAATCTTAAATGTAACTTCATCTCAAAATTAATTTTTCTCTCTCCCTTCCCCAAATCTCCTACCCATCCCATTGCCTCTTCAGACCTCCTGCATTGACCGTATCAACCACCACGTCTTCTTCATGAATCATGCCAATTCTATCGATAGGCGACCGTTCTAGTTTCCGATCGTATGCTTCGGGAAACCTCTATGCCCACATTCTTGCATTCCGGGTTAACACCCAAAATTCCCTCGCAGATCTTGTGGTTACTGACTATACTTCCAATCCAGAGATTATAGACGAAAGGCTCCGACTTCCTGCCATAGAAGGCCTAGAACTTCCTCCAGATCAAGTTCTTCATTTGAATGTTCCACTACAGATGCTAATTGGCCTCGCAGAGCAGTATGAGGAGAACTTTTCCGAGGAGTTTTTCGATCGACTGGGTGCTAACTTGACACAGACAAATTGGATAGTTTTGGGGAAAAAATTCTGTCTTGTGAACATGAACGTGAGACTACAGAAAAAAATGACCCATTTGACGGGGTTGGTACAGCAAATGTGGATTCTTTCCAACCAACTGGTGGAGATTATGTCCTTCTGGGAACGCTTTCTCGAAAGGTGCGGTCCACTCTTAAGTCAGAACCCAAAACTCGCGTTAAAAGTGATTCATAGTTTGAGTCAGGCTGCAATTGATCGAGCTGAAGCAATTTTGGGTCCATTGGCGATCACATCGGACTCTACGAGCTATTCCACGAATGATTCTCAGACTCAAGTGAAAGTTGAGCATTGTTCAGACAATATGGATCTGCAAACGCGTCTCAAAGACATTTTAGAGCCAGTGTCTCAGCCTGCTCAACGTCAGAACCAAACACAGTCTCAGACACAGTATTTGACTCAGTTACAGACGTTGAATACTCAGAATTATGGTGCTTCTCCAACATTGCCAGCATCGCAGCTTCCAAGGGCTGAATCGTCACAAAATCCCAACTCAAACCATTCAGCCGACATACTTTTCCCCGAAACGCAGGAAAACCTGTCACATTTCACGTTGTCTGAGTTGAATAGGGTCCCATTGGAGGAGAATAATCGTGTCTATATGACTAAGGCATACATTGTCGATACGATCCCTCAAGACTTGAGTTACCTTTGTTCCAAGATATATGAGGCAAAAGGTGATCAAGTTCAACTCTCTGATCCTGAAATTGGCCTGTTTGAGTTGGTTCTTCTGGACTCGAATGAGAAACTTCTTTCTTCAACAAATTCACTAATCGTGCAAGTTCCACATGATCAAATCTTACTGTTTTTTGCTCTCCAATATACTGAGCAACTATATACGTCTTTAAACAGACTACAGTGGTTTTTCAAGCAAAGATCACTTAAATCGATCAATCTTGAATTACTGATTGAAAACATCAACGGATTACCTACGTGGATGACACGAAACCTCACATTGGCTCAGATTTTGACTACAGAAAGTTCAGGAAGTAGTTAGTTGTTCGCCTCACTTCAAGAATGATGATTTATCCTCCTTTCTGGATCACTTAATGGTCCATATTGGGTCTTGAAGCTTTCACACTTCTGTCGATTCCAGAGATATAACGAGCAGCTTCAGTAATGGGCCATGGTGCTGAGCGGAACATCGGAAGAAAGTTTCCATATAATGGGACTTTGATCTCACCACGTCTTCCTAATTCCAATGCTTTGATGATCCTTCTAGCCACATAATTTGCCTTCAATTCAGGAGCAAAAAACGAAGAAGGGGTCAGCACATCACGAAAAAGATCCGTCTTCATTTGACCAGGACAAACAAGCAAAGTTTTAACGCCATGAGGATTCATCAGTGGAGGTCCAAGCTCATAAGTTATAGACTCGTGTAATGCCACCAATCCAGCCTTGGAAGCTCCATATGCACTTAATCCTGCTGGAGACATGTACCCAAGCACAGAGCCAATTGTGACAATGTATCCACGGTGCAATTCAAGCATATCAGGGAGAAATACCTTGGCAGTATAGAAGCTCAGAAGGAGATTAACTTGGATTGTTCTTTCAATTTCAGCATAGTCAAGCTCCAAAAGAGTTTTAGCACCTGCTACACCTGCGTTATTAATCAATAACGTGACTTTTCCCAAGTCTTTTTGGACTCTTTCATGACATGCCTCAATATCTTCGGTTTTACTCACATCACACTGATAGTACATGACATTTTCGACCTTGTTCTCTTCTTCAGGAAGGCAAATGTCGAAAACAGCAACTTTTGTACCCAATTGAGAGAGTTGAGCAGCTAATTCCTTTCCTAATCCAGAACATCCTCCTGTTACGACTGCTACATCTCTCTGTGGATCAAAGCTATGGCCTACAAGTCTATGAGAGGCCTTTCGGACGTTTTTATGAGCGCGATAAAAAAGCGAAGAGGTGATCTCAGGAGTCATGAGGTCGACCTTAATTGTGGATAGCTAAAAGATGAAGAAATGGTACTGAACCAGAAAATGGGTGCAAATACATGGGCCACAGTTCACAATAGATCACAATGGTCATGTGACCAGATGCATCTTATCAGCACCTTCCCCAAATGTGGATGTACGGGTTCACAATGCACTACTCTGCTCAGAAGTACCCCATTTCTTCCAATTTACAGTGATAATGTCGG
This sequence comes from [Candida] citri, assembly GCA_030571295.1. Taxonomy (NCBI): domain Eukaryota; kingdom Fungi; phylum Ascomycota; class Pichiomycetes; order Serinales; family Metschnikowiaceae; species [Candida] citri. The sequence goes on along the minus strand of JAJLXN010000002.1, from coordinate 972,208 downwards.
AACCTCCACAGATTCTCCGGATTAAAAGAAAGCGTGGGCAGGACCCACTCCAGGCATTGATTTTGGAGGACCGCCAAAGCGTGAAAAGATCCAAACCTTCGAGCCCAGTATCATCAGAACCTCAGACGCCAAACCCCGAAACGAAGAGTTGGTATTTCCAATTGGCAAGAACTGATAATGCCAACAATCAACCTGATTCTGAAGTGATTGCTTCTGTGCTTTCAGAAGCTGCTGCACAAGACGAAAACAGACAATTCGTCATACCCAAACAGCAAACTGCAGAGGATGCCGTGATTCCTAATGAATTGGCCGATATGGTCGATAGTTACCTCAATGTGAACAATGATTCAGGTTCAAGAAGAAAGAGAAGAGGAGGTAAGCCAACGACGGAGTCAGAGTCTCAACATGATGATCAACAAGAGGATGATGACTTCTCCAATGATTACGTCTTTGATGTCTATAAATTGAGCTCTACAGAGCCATTGACAAATGCCAACTTCCCTCAGTCACAAATTGGATACATCAAGTTCTTTGATGATGACGAATATGACCTCATGCAGTCAGACGACGACAAGAAATCGGATGGTGCTGTGTTTTCAGATGACGAAGATTCTAACGCAGAGTCTTTCTACCAGAACGATTACCCTGAAGATGAAGATGCTGGAGTTCTCAGTGAGACCTACGATGATGATTCTGAGGACGAATTGGGTGTAGGACCCACAATTTTGGACTCTGCTGAAGCTGCTGAAGGTCAAGCATACCTTCGAGGAGATGAGCCTACGCAGGGTCAATTTGATGAGCTCTATGACGAGTTCTTTGACGAGGAAGGTGGAGACTCAAGGGTCGACTTCCTCAACGATGATTATTACGAAAACGAACAATCTTTTGAGCGTCAAAAGTTCTTTGACGATGAAGAAGATGATGCTTTGGCAATGCATAGAGACAGAATATTTGGCAAGCTACAAAACATGATCAATGAGCAAGATAATGCTTAACTATATACATAAATAATTCAACGTCTCATGAAAAGAAGTACTGACTGTCTAGCACGGCACTGACGTCGAGAGATCCCACTTCTGGGATCTGAGTAATGCATACCTTCACTAACAAAGGTGTATGAGTTAATGTACTGATAGGTTCATCAGCAGGTTGATACTGGTTTGTATCGTCGTAAATGATGGCTTCGTTGACCGAATTTTGTTTGAAAAGAAGCGTTGGCTTGAAGGTTTCCACTAATGCTTCAACATTGTGAGGGTTCTGGAGCTCCATTTTCAAGCATTCGTTCCAGAAATCTGATTTCTTGCGTTTTTGAATATCAAGATTGTCTCTAAGATTCTGTATTTCCTTCACAAATTGCTTGTTCTTATCGTTTTTCACCCATACTAATTGGTATGAACCACGATTGATGTGTTTGAGGTCTTCACGAAGATGATACATGATATTTGACTTGTGCAATCGAACAAACTCTTGTCTAATAGCACGGTTGAGTTCTTCCACGTCTTTTGGATGAGTCCAGAATGAATCATGAACAGCAGCGAAAGTGATATTGGAATGATGGCATTCTAAGCATGTCATGAGTAAATGAACAGCATCAAGAGAGTGAATGAAGTTTGGAGCCACTCCGTTGATCTGTTTGTTGCCATCAATTCTTGAATTTCTTGTTTCCTTCCTGATGGAAACGTTTTGCAAGACTGTCTTGACTGTTTCAACTTCACTTTTCTTGTAACGTTGTATAACAGGAAACCCAGCGAGTGATGTCCAGATCATTGGCTTCTGAGGCCTTTCAGCAAGAAAGTCAATGGACTTATGGTGCTTCAACATGACAGAATCATACGCAGAAATGCATCTGCGTGTGTTTTGAGTAAGCCATGTCTGTAGAGTCCTAGCACCTCCAAACAAATGAGAAATAGAGTCAATGACAAGACCAGAAACATATTTGGCAAGACGATTGTTCTCAGCAATATCATCATTGACGTTGTTAAGGTTATCTCTGACTTGTTTGAATGCACCAAATAATGTAACACCATAGACTGACGTCATGACTGTTCTCTTAATGAGAGTTCTAGATAAGTAGGGCTCAACGTCATGAGCCAAAGCTTTCATGTGCTTGTCCTCAGACACTTTATGTTTTTCAACGGTCTCTTTCACCACATCAAGCACAAATTCGTAAATATCTGCCTTTTCTTCGCTTGGGATGAGGTTAACTGACTTGGCACCTTCTTCATCAGCACCAAGAGCAGCATAATGCTGAAAACCATTACAAGTTCCGTCCATTTGAACTGGAATTCGACATCTATAATCTTCAACTCTTCCTTTAAAGTTCCAAACCTTGTTGATCTCTTTACAAAGAGAAAGTACTTGCCATGGTTGGTCACCTCGTATCCACCACCTTGAGCCATTGAGAGGGTTCTTAGCTGATTCTCTAATTTTCTCTTTATTATTTTCCACAAAGCTCAACAGCTCTTTCATATTCACAAACTTCTTCAAGAATAAATTAGCAAGTTGGTATTTGAGCCAGTCAAATCCATTTGGACCTAGTGGTTTTGCTTCCCAGAAACAAAGAAGAGACCGGAACAAATCTTCACCTTGGTACGATAAGAAGCCTGTGATCGGATAAACTCTCCCTCTGAAATCCAAACTCTGAGCATAGTAAATGATATCACCATTTTCAGCCAACCTTTTTGATAAGGTATGCGATAAGTCGTAGAAGATTCTGAGCGATCTCATTTCGTTTGATTTCTTCTTAAAAGCTCTTGATGCTTGTTTGTACTTATTCATTGCCATCTTGTAGTCTTCGCTGTCTTCGAAAGAAGTCTCTTCTGGCTTAATTGGAGCTTTCAAAGTCTCTAATTTGTCTAATGGACAAGGAATCGAAAGGAAACCATCAGGCAATTTCATGACCTCGTCAAAGACATCAGACATATCAGAATTCAATACCCATGGAGTATTAGCAAGAACATTTAAACTCTTATATGTGGAATTAAGTTGACCTGTGACATGAGCATGGTTCATGTAACGCTCAACTAATGGAGCATTAGTAGCTCTCACCAAAGGCAATGGGGTATTCAAGAAACCACCTGAATTAGGCGACGACCAAGGTTTTGGTGGGTATAACATAGGCAAATTGTATGAGCCATTACCTAAGATATCTTTAAAGGCTTCTGAACGACGCAATAAAGATGGGATGATTTTGATAACACCAGTTTTCTTCCAATCTGGGCCGAAATCTTCTGTTGTCTCGTAATCTTGCCAGAAAATTGAATTTGATGATTCCAGATCTCCAAATAGTTCACTGAATGACTCTAAGCTCTCGAAATATTCAAGCTTAGAGCTCTCTATGGCCACTTTCAACACTGCAGAAAACAACTCTATACTTTCTGTCCTCAGCATAAGTAGATTTTGGTCTTTAAACACCTTCATCAATCTAGGCTTTCTCCTGACCATACTCATGAAATGGCTGGATAAGTCTCCTGTCAAAGCCAAGACAGAAACTTGCCCGTTGATGCTCTGAGCGATTCTGGAGATCAATGTTGTGATCACCATAGATACAAAGGACTCAACCGGTACTAATGTGATATAAAATGCATGACGCTGAATAACCTCAGCTTCTGGAGACTTGATCTTCCCTTTTAGGATCAGTTCAAGGTTCCGACTCATTATCAGACAGAGAAGTTCGACTTCCAACAGTTTCGAAGCCGTCATGTTGTTCTTTTTGGCCTTATCCATAGTGCCTTCTAGTCTACCACGGATATCCTTCATATATTCCTCCACCACCAACTGTTTATCTCTGTTGAAGGCAAGGTAATCATTCATGAACTCTTCTCGTTCACTTTCGGTCAAATTATCGTAGATTTCGACCATTTTTGCTTCCTTATTTGAGGTGTATTTGGACAAATCAGGCCTCTCATCACTAATGAACTTGCATAGCAGTTCAAAATTCATCGTATCGTTCTCATCGAGGTACTTTTCGACATTCATTCGTTTCGGAAGATCGTCACTGTTTGCGATTGGAGCCATACTTCTGTTCCAGACTTTATTGAATTGTGGTATTAGCTCAATGGCTTGATCATTGAGAACACTCAATATACTCTCTTCTTTGAGTTTCAATCTCAAAACAACCTCCTTTATTTGTGCAACCATTCCAGCTGTTTGCATCTTATTGCCTGGATCAATGCCCAGAAGACTTTTTAGAAGCACTATCACCAAATGACTACGCAAGTTACGAAGTAAGTCCAGATGTTCCTCTGTGATGACTTGAGTAGCAGAAAACACCGATTTGATGACAAATTGAGCTTCTCCTGGAGAAATTGGTGCTGTTTCCTTGTTGGTAAGGTACAATAGAAAAGTCTGGATGCAAGAGGTGTACACTTCTATGTTCTTGGAGTGACTATCTTGGTCCCTATTGGCCTTACATTTCTTCATGAGCGACTCTAGTAGGTGAGTTGAGCCAGAGATGTCATTTGCAAATAGGGATTGTAGGAAATGATTGACTTTTATCCTTGTTTCGAAGTTTGTTCTCTTGTATTTCTTTAGGTCATCGTCGTGGTCTTTGGCAAGCTGAAAATGATCAATATTGAGCACATTTTGTGGATTCTTTCGGTCAATAGGGTAAGGAACGGGTTTTATTTCCGACGGTATAGACCATAGTGTCCGAAAGAGCCTGCGTCGTATCGAACGAGTGATCATGGAAGAAGCGCTAGGTCCACTATAGGTATAGTTATGTGCGACTGCATCAAGAGCCAGTAGAAATGTGGGGAGGTGATCTAAGTAGGAAAGAAAAAAGGAAGTTTTTCTTGAAAACTGGAGGAAAGTAGGAAACAAACTTCTTCAATTCGAATCTTGTTTTTTCCGATCGATTTGATGTGATTTTGGATTTTTTAACGTGACTTTTATGTATTTGGTTTATGAGAATGAGACAGATTTGACTTAAATATACAAAATAAGAAGGAGTATTTCCGAAGAAGTTTATTTGAGAGAAAAATTAATAAATATAAATATTTCATAAAAATCACAATTTGTGAAATTTAAACCAATTAAAATTTGCAAGAAGAATATGTCATAAGTTGAATTTCCCCTCTTACTTATACTTTCAATAACTGATGCATTATATATAAACTACATTGACTGAGATATATACCTCTAAGTAGAACTATCTTGGCCTCTGAGAGCAATTCTACTTGCTTACCAAGGTAATACTCGACCCGATTATAAGTTTGTTCTCTAAGATTCACATTTACTAGTCCTTTCGATATCATTTATGCGTCTTTTATTTCCTTGGTCGAGTGAAACAACACCTCAAGCTTTCATACCATTTCGTCCTCTTATAGCCACCAAAATCTATTTGAAACTTCACCAGACTAATTAAGAGCCATGTCAGCTTCTTTCTCAACCCCCATCTCTTACTTCATTCCCTAATTATTGATGGCAGTTTGAATGTTGAATGTCACCGATGGAAACTGAGAGATCTCTGCACTTGTATATGCTTCAATGCCAAAACTCAGCAAAATGCCTCGTATTATGCCACAAGGGAACCATAAATAGGCTCTAGCCTTATTGATAGAGTCTGGATTGCCCTTTCCACTGTTCAAATTGGTGATAAGCCTATAGTCATTGTCTATGAGAACAAATGTGCCTCTATGGTTCGTTCTTAAGTTGTCCATCTGTTTTCCGTATAAGCATTTCCACACATCACGGCAAAGAAACTTCATTATGTCTAAAATGTCCACAATTTTGGAGTTGGTTGCTGATTTATACATCAACACCTCTGTTAGCCGAAGACCCAAAGCATACCCGTAAGCTTCGATCCTGAGAGTGACTCCATCGGCCGATAATGATTCAGACTCGAAAACAGCAATCTTGCCGGGTAAATCATCTGCTATACTAGACAATTGAGTGTCTATACGGGTCTGAATGTCTTTGGACTCTGCTTGAGGAGGATCTTCGAGTTTCTGGGAGACTCTGATCGATGTAGGGACGATCTCCTGAAGGAGTAAGCTAAGGCAGACGTTATTGACGTATTTCTGGGAATCTAGAAGGTCTGACATGGCGATTGGGGTATTGACAGTGAGGAGAAGTAGTCGACTCTGAGTTGTAGCATGAGAGTATATACACACTATATGGTGGTCGATACACGGTTAGATAAGAGAGGTGGGGGAGGGAGTTTTGAATTTGATGGTTTTATTATTGAGTAAAAATGAATTGAGTAATTCAGACCTGGTTTTTTTTTTGCTTTTCTTCCTAAGTTTGTTAGTCATTGGTGGTGGTCTTCAGGTGTCTCTTTGTGAGCCTCATGTATGCTCAGATCAAGTCTCATTTGAAACTAGACGATGTTCACGGCTCACAGAGAAAAGGTCAATCTTAGTTTACCTGGATCACTTTATGATTTTAAAACTTGTAATACTTCTTCGAAACGTTCAAAAAAGGTCGGAAGGGACACAGATTCCGTCAGGTACTATGACTCTAAGTCTGTGCTTAGAGGCACACCCAAGAAGACCAATAATCCCAGTATTGGCGGAATTATATCTTCTGAGTGCGTTTCAAAAGTTAAGAAAGTAATTTCAAGCTTCCAAAGAGTTAGTATGATTAATTTTAAAGCGGCGAAAACCGACCTACCTGGCTCTTTTGACGCAACTCAAATACACCACGATGAACCCACTCAACACATCCATAGAAAATCACCAACCATAGAAATTCTCAACTTTCACCCGCCTCCTTCAAATGGTATCTCTTCAAAATCAAAGCTTCTTACATCCCCTGAAACTTCTTCACCATTCCCAGCATTTTCATTCTCTCCAAAATATCCAACTTTGGCTGCGAATCACACAAGAACCCTCTATCTACTAAATGAGCTCAAAGAGACCGAAGCGTCGTTTATCGGGTCCATGAAACTATTGAATAATTACATTATTGAACCTGCCTTGATGCGAATGGGTCATTTGAGGATCACAAGCTCTCCTTTACTCAAACTAAGTGGACTGCTTGAGTTGATTATTAGGAACCACCAAGAACTCTTGATCTCAGTCAGCGAAGCCAAATTGGAGAAAATTTTTGAAGCAATAGACAAACTCATAGATGAAAATCTCTATGCTCAATATTCCGGAGCAGTGGAGTTAGTCCATTATTTGATGAACAAGAAGATTAAGCCCTTTGAGCTGGTGTTTATGGAGAAGGTCCAGTCTTTTCTTGAGAAATCCCAACCAGGACAGCTCAAAATGGACTTGACAGTAAAACTGCTTCTTCAAAAGCCTCTAGCTAGAATTGCAAAGTATCAATTGTTTCTTTCAACGTTGGTACAGCTTCATCCAAACTTAGATTTAGCTGATCATCTCAAGTCAATATGTGAGAAGGTTTCTAAGGTTGACAGGCAGCTTGAAGACGAGCAAGCAAAATTTCAAAGACTTTTAAAAACGGAAAAAAAGGCGGACCACCTGAAAACCTTTGGTGGATGTCCACATTACTTCGGGTATTTGGTCTTCGAGTGTAGTGCTATGGTAAAATGGGTTCGTACACTGGCAAGAAGAAAATTCAAAGTTACTTCAAGCATCATGCCAGTGATGTGCTATGAAAATCATATTGTCTTGGTTGAAAAGCAGAGGAGGAGCTTCCGAATATTTTTGGTGCTTCCATTTGCTCAATGTCAGATGGTGAGAGTTGCCGAAGAAAACAATGAGAAAGAGGGTCAAGAAACTCTTAAGACCAAAATTTTATTCAGAAAGGAATCTTCAGTCTACGAAATTGTTCTAAACTTCAAAGAAATGCTCGATTTTGATGCATTTCTGCGTGCTTGTTCAGAGATCAGCCAAAGCGCATTAAGCTATGTGAATACCAGCACCAACGACTGCTTTGTATCGCCAAAACTCGCCATTTTCGAAATTGACACCAACAACCTTTTTAAAAAAGTGAACAAGAAATCTATGTGTTATTTTCGACGAAATTTGCTAGTGGTAGAGGGTGATCAGAATAGCCATGCATAATAATAGATAGTCATACGGTAGAGAACGTGAACAACGTGAAAACACCTCCCAAAAAAAGGAAAAAAAAAAGACAACATTCACCAATTGGCAACAGAAAGCTCAAATTTACCCTTCAAAAAAACAAAATGTCAAAAAATTCTCTCCTTTCCATCCTTTTACCCAACCCTCTCTCTATGCGCTTGATGCGCCTGATAAGGATAAGCCATGTATGGAGAAAACCTTCGGAGCGTTAAAATACGGGCCGTAGCCGATAAAGCAGAAGTGCCAAAATTAAGCCAAACGTTAAATTTCAAACCAAAATAGAAAAAAAGGGGAAATTTTGATAGTCCCCAATTCCTCACTTTAATTGTCTAGAACAAGTAGAGCCAGCCATTGGGGCCAAATGGGCCCAGCCAGCCATGTCGAGATTACCTAAATGAGATGAATAAGGTCTCACAAAGAGAAATGAAACGTCACAGAATACGAGCCAAAAAAGGCCAAAAGAGAATTTCAAAAATCAATTTACGAAGTCCAAAACCACTAGTAATTTTATCGAAAAACCACCCCCCAATTATCGCCACCGCCACCTCCACAGTCCCTAAACCAAACCCTCGAAACGTAGTCCCTAATGTGTGCAGTCTAGACCAACGGCTAACGTTTCTCTACAGGCTAGAATGAGATAGATAAACCTCAACCTCATCACCGAAGCCGCGGCACCGGTAGGTTAAAAGCCGAGTTTAGTAGAATACCAGCCACACCACCAAAACCACCTCAACCAAACTGAAACGTATATCAAAAAAAAATAGCCAGCCAAGACCATTAGGGGGTAAATTCGACTAGAACATTGCTGGCTGTTGGTCCCACAGTTACCGAGGTGCGCACCTCGGCGAGTACATTTCGGCACAACCCCGGTGGCGCCAGCCGCACTCTGATTGGCCGGTTTCAAAATTCGAGGGCGTGAGCATGGTACCCGCACGCTATTCCGGTTGGCAGGCGAGTCGGAAGAAAAAAAAAAAAACATCAACTAAAATCCTACAACTGACTTTTCGCCACGATTAACTTGTCATCCCATCCTCGAATCTGCTTTGATATCCGAAACTTCGAGTTCGTCTCGTTTCGAATTTCCCATATAAAAACTTAAAGCTGCCGCCTTAGCCGTGCTATCAAATTCTGACGCTGTTTTGGTGTGAACCCTTAGTCGGTGATTTCCTCCGTTCGTGTTTACCATTGGCCACTGAATTTAATTTGAAAGCTTGCCCTCCCCACATTGCGCGCGTGGCCCAAAATTCTGTCCCATTCCCTTTTTTCCATCTAAATTTACTTGGCTGTATCACTTTTATTGGTGTCATCTCCCCAGATTTCCACCTCCATCCATAAAATGTCCTCCGAGGCCAACGTCCTGTTTTCCTCCAACGGCATGCTCAATCCGTTGACTTCCAACCTAACTACATCGACAAACTTGGCCGGTGCGCCCTTGTCGGCAACGTCGTTGCTTTCGCCTACATCGTTTGCCTCCCAGCCTCAGTCTTCCGCTCCTCAGTCCCAGCAGCTGCCTAGCGTGCTAAAACTCACCAACTTGCCTCATGACTTGACCCAAAGAGAAGCTGCCCTCATTTTTTCCTTGGTGGTGGACGACATTGTCAACATCGAGTTGAAAGACTACGCCATCACTGCCCACTTCAAGTCCTCGAACACCTGCATCGCCACGGGCAAGTTGCTCGACGGCAAGTACATCTTTGGTAGTAATTTTGCCCCAGTTAAAATTGACTACGACGCCTCCCTTGGTATGGCAGCCACCAACAATGCATTCGAATCGATGAGATTATCGAACCCCGGTATTTCTCCACCATCCTCGCATCCACTTCTGCATCAACCTCTGCATCCAGTGTCTTCGCTGTCACTGCAATTATTGTCTCAGCCTGCACTGCTGTCTAACCAGCAGCAGCCACAGTCCAGTCAGCAGCAGGCCCCAGGCACCGCTCCAGGCTTCGACAACTTCCAAAAGCGTAAGTCGGTTGGAAACCAGCGTTCTCGCTTCTTGTTTAGCGATCCATTTTCGGGCGCCACCACTCCAACAAACCCAGCTGCTCCTGGTTCCATCGATTTGAGTGATCTTACAGGAAAGTCTTTGCTCATGATGGAATCTCAAACTGACGCCCGTGAGTACGAAAACTTGGTTCGTGATCCTTGGGGATCGCAAGCCTCTGCTTCGATGGCTTTTGGTTCGAATCCTCACACTCCTGGTTTGGCCACTGTCCACAATAGCTTTGATTGGGGCTCTGGCTCTGGTAATGCTGCTCCAGGATCTCAACCATCTCAATCGCAACAGCAAGGTCAGCAATCTGCTCAACCTCAGCCTCAGCAACAGTCAGCACCTTCTTCACTGCAAGCAGCCGATAGGAGAAGATCTACGATCTTCAACGGCGTTGGCAACACCCCACAATCTTCTGGTCACCAGGGTCAACAGAATCCGCAACAGCAACAGCAACAGCAACCACAAACTGTCGCAGCGATCCTTTCTCAAGGCCCAACCCAGTCTAATGGTTCATTGGCTCCATTAACAATTCCTTCTGGCTCTGCTGCTCGCAATGGTCCACAGTCCTCCACATCTTCAAGTGGCGGTCTCAATTCGGCTCAATCAACCACTGCATCGACTTCTCAACCTGCTTCGGCAACAACTCCAACCTCCTCGGCCAGACTTCCTGCCAAGGATGTTCCAGACTTGTCTTTGCTTGCGAGAGTGCCACCTCCAGCCAACCCAGCAGACCAAAACCCTCCATGTAACACTTTGTACGTGGGTAACTTGCCTCCTGATGCAACAGAGGCCGAGTTGCGCTCGTTGTTCTCTCCTCAAAAGGGGTTCCGTCGTTTGTCGTTCAGAACCAAGAACCAATCCTCTGGATCCGGTTCAGGATCTTCGAGCCACAACCACGGTCCTATGTGTTTTGTGGAGTTTGAAGATGTTGCTCATGCAACAATTGCATTGGCGGAGTTGTATGGAAGAGCATTGCCAAGACCTAATGGAAGCAACGGTAAGGGAGGTATCAGACTTTCCTTCTCGAAGAATCCTTTGGGTGTCAGAGGCCCAGGTAACCAAAGAAGAACGTCCACTAATCAACCGGGCACTTCAACTGGCAGCACCAGCAATGGTGTTGGCAACTACGGTTATCTGAACTTCCACAATTAATCAGAAGCTACTATCTCGTCATTCATCCCAGTTCTGTCTCGGCAGACTGGACGCATCCATTAATCACGTTCACGGTGTCACATTTTGCTTTTGTTCGTTTTCTTATGTATTATTTGCTCTCATTACTCTCATCATAATCGATCACGATTCACGAATTTTTTTTTTTGGTTTTTCCGAACACAATCATGCTCTCTTTTTTTGTATAACAATATGAAATAAGTTGGTCCGGTAATAGTTGTAGAAATATCATCTCTTAAATTGACAGGTCTGATCGCTGCGAGTGAAGGTGCACGTCGGTGCATGATGATGCACCTCGGTTTTTCGAACTATGGTCCAAGAATAAATGGGCCAATATTATGGAAAAGCGGGGAGGACCCCATTGATCCAATTCACAGTACTGGAGAATGTGCATTGATCCAAAGGGGCTTTGAAAGAGCCGAATTCGGGATCATAATGGCAATTTCATATCCAATTAACGGCTTTCTATGATCTACACTGGCCAATTTGACCAGTAAAGCCATCGATCTAACCTCGAAATGAAGCGTTCTAGACCTATATCCGTCCCTACACCATTCTCTATACCCTACACTAACCCATAACAAACCTTTTGTTCATTCAAACTTAGATAAATCGAGCGAATAATGTACAACCGCAAACTCGTAAGTTTAACACTAATAGAAATGAATACCCACCAAATTAACCAACAATAGAAAAAAGTCCCTACTTGGGAATCAACTTCAACAAGTCCTTAGGATCCGAATATACCTGTGTGAGCCAACTTGATTGTAAAACTTTCTCAGTTGGAGCTCTCTTGTCAGGATTAGGATGGAGCATCCCAAGTACCTGGATCCGAGCATCATAGTGAAGCTTCTTGAAAAGCGACATGGCTGGATTCACCGACGACGAGTAGTGACGGTCGTTAAGCTTATCCGCAAGACTAATCAAGTGTTTTTCGCTTTCTGGATAATGTTTGATATACTTCTCAATTGGCATACTCTTCTCATGACTGTCGACATTGGCATGTGGCCATGGAACAGACATTAGGTACAACTGGAAATACACAATTCCCAAAGCCCATACATCTACCGCCTTAAAATTGATAGAAAACGCATCAATTGGCTTGGCAGCCGCAAGATCATGCTCAATTTGGAACAATTCAGGTGCTTTGAACGAAGGTGTTCCACAGAAAATGTCATTGAGAGGAAGATGCGACTCGATCTTCGTAAGGTCAAGCGAATAGCCAAAATCGTTAAGTTTGATCACGCCATCTTCTCCAATAAGGAAGTTCTCGGGCTTAATGTCACGGTGAGCGATATCGTGGCGATGGAGAAAGTCCACAGCCTTCACGATTTGCTTGAACACCGCGTCCTTCAAATTGCTTGAAATGTCCACCTTTTTGGCCCGAAGTCGACACAAATAGTCCAACAAGTCTCCATTTGGATAGTACTTGATAATAAGCGAAAGTTCAGGCGTCACAGCATTGGTGGCCATAGCCACAACTGTCGCCACGTTCTTGCAACTTGCACATTTCTTCATGTTCTCATACTCTCGTGCAACCAAAGGCTGGTAGTTTGCCACGGCCTGATTTGGTTGCAATTTCACCGTCTTGATAACATAAACGTCTTTTTGGCGAGAATCGGTCGCTTTGTAAATGACACCGTTGGCACCATCGAAGATGGGTTTGCTTGACAATTTCACAAAATCCACCCCGACAACGCCCACCGTGACGGACTCCACGGGTTTGGGGACTGGAACCACAGCAGGGAAATTCGATTGCATGGAGGCAGGCGGACGAAATGGCGTAGCTGACGAGATCATGGGAGGCTAGTAATTGTTAACGGTGGGGCTAATGGGAGTCAAGTCCGAGCGAGAAGTAACTGCTTGAGGTGGACCACGGGAACATATATCGACGGAAAAAGATGGTAGCAAAGCACTGAGGAGAAGACAAGGTTGGACAGAAAAAAAATTAGAAAACTCCGATTACTTTTTCCTGGTTATCGGCACATTATAGCGTTAACAAAGTCAAATCCGCAACCGGTGCTTGTGTGCGATGCAGGGAGCGAGGGGTTTTTTGCCTAGAAGCGAGTGGTTAAGTTAGGCCCGCGCGAGCAAGGCGAAGGTCACGGAGTCACGGAGTGTGACAGTGAGGAAGAAGCGGAAGAGTGAGGGAGGTGCAATTTTGGGGAAATGGGGGAAATTGGGGTATCTTGGGATTTTTTTTGGGAAATTTTGGGTAAATTTTGAATTTGTACAACTAGAACATTTGCTTATCTCTACAGTAATTGCCCTCTAAAACTGCCATTTCACATTAATTTCCTCCTGCCTTCTCCGCCGGAACTACCTCGACGGACTGTCCGGTGGCCTCGTATTGTAGGCCGTACGGCTTCTCTGCAAGCCTTGACATAGGGGCCATGGCGGATCAAGGGAAGGAATTTCAGATAGCACGTTTTTGGCAGGGGCATTTTTTTAGACAGGGCCTGTTTTGGCGGCAATTTCCATTTTGTCCATGCGACAACGTAAACTTTCATGGATTTGGGACTTTCAGGGGAATACACTTTTGAGGGGCGGCCGGTGAATGCGAAATGGCACGAGATAGGCATTTGGGGCTATGACGGTGGGATTTTGAAATGGAATGGGGGAGCGATTTACATTGGAATTAAACTTACCATTGAGATTGAAATTCCACTTATTATTTTTTTTGGATCTTCCAAATTCCATAACGGGTCGGGCAACTCGATTGTCATGGTGTTCTCGAAATATTCACCTCCCTCCTTCATCTGGTTAGTACCCAGTGGAACATGTCAAATATGCGCATAAGTTTCGTCACAGAGTGACATGTATACCGAATAGGAAAACCGATAAGCGGTGGGAAACTCTAAAAAAAGTGAGACATGCAACCAATGGCATCGCTCCATTTACGAGTTTTACTAAATATTATTTTATTTTTCACATTTTTCATACCCCTGCCTCTCTCCTGCTCTATACTAACCTGCTGCGGTCCTCAACCATTGCACCTGCACAAAACACGATCATCTAGTATGGTTCCGCAGCTTCCTAAGTAGGGCACATACCAAGGCTAGGTGGCCCAATTTTATGGTATTTTCCCACCATGGTATCGGAAAAATTAAAGAGAAATCTTGCCAACGTGGGCACAAACATCCACTATGCGCTGTCTTCATTGGGATCATCGGTAAAACACAAATTTACGGGCCATGAAGACCATAACGTTGACGATGAACTCATATCGGGGTTTGAACACGATGTAAACCAGATGATTAAGGCAATTAAGTTTCTTCAGAAACAGTCAAAGGGTATGGCCACGACGTACTGGCCTCAGTTCTTTAAGAGAGCCACCAATTCGGCGAAATTGTTCATCCAATTGGTCGGAGAAGACTCATTGACTTTTGATGAAATTTCAAAGTATTACGAGGAATTTGACCATTTACAAATGACCTCTGAATCCTTCCGTGTCCACCCAAAAGAGCAGCAGTTCATTATACCCAGCATTCACGCCGAAGTGTGCAATTATCTAGCGAATATGGAACAGTTGCAAGAACGCGTCATATCGTTAGCTGACTCTCATTATAAGCAGTTGGAGTTTAGAACCACGGCTTTATTGACACATCTCAAGCATATGTTGAAGGTGGTGAAGTCTAGAACCAAGCAAAAGGGCGTTTGTGACAAATTGGAGTGGAAAACAGACAGATTGGCCAAGAAGAGAACTCCATTGGATGGAAAGGAACAAAAAGAGTTGGACACGCTCGAACGTGAATTCAGAGAAGCCAACGGAGTGTTTGATGCATTAAACAGCCGCTTGAAGCAGGTTATTCCCGAGAGTTTGCTTTTAATTGAGGAGTTCATTAGTGACTTATCTAAGTACATCATATGCCACAACGACCGCATTTATGATGAAATTGCAAGCACAATTCGTTACTTTTCGATTCACCATGGCTATGTCAAGCGTCCTGAAGGTGAAAGCACCGAATCTTCCGAAGATATCGTTGAATCTTACGAAGATATCATGGACAAGTGGGAGACCGAATGTACACCCGTGAGGTTGCAAATTGAATCTTTTATCCAGACGATTTTTCAGAAAAACCCAGATCTTCTCGAACAGGACGTCGACGACAAAGATAAGTCACTGAGAATGACAAAAGCATGGGCTCTGGTGACACTGAGATCCAAGAACAAACAGCATAAGGTGAAGGCCAACGATCACGAAAACGGTGTGTTTTCAGAGTACATGATCGCTGATCCTTTGGTGTCGTTTAAAAAGTATTATGACGCTACTATGAACGTTTCAGAGACTTACCACCCATCCAAAGTCATTCCTTACGAAGAAGTGCATATCCAGACAGTTGCCAAGCCAACGCCTCCTCCATTGCCTCCTAGAGACAACAACCATGTCATTGCACTTCCTGTTTCGTCACCTCCTATGTCACGTTCGCCTGTAGGTGGTATCAACCATAACCTTTCAACTGACTCATTTGAGTCGATTCGTTCAGAATCTGACCTTTCTGTTGCTTCTGTCGACACATCAACTGGTTCAGATTTGGCCTTGACTGAATTGTCGAGTTTGGCAATCAACGAATCTGCTACTCCAGATAGAACCGAGAGGAAGATTGTCAAGTTATACAACTCGTCCAAAAATGAGATCACAGAGGCTCCAATTCAGGGTTCTAAATGGGAAACCATAGATAAGAACCCAAATAAGGTTGACGTTTACGGAGACACGAATTCTGTGTCTTTTAAGTTGTTCCAATTGAATAGATTCTTTGAGAAAGCATTGGACAATGCTAAGGAAGAAGACGAAGTCAAAGAGAAGAGAATCCTCATTGCAAAAGAAGATTTCGAAGGAAAAGAGCCAGGGGATCTTTCCTTTAAGGCCGGTGACGAAGTCGAGGTGGTTTTCGACTTACAGACCGTCAGCACATCATACAATGAAGAAGGAGCAAATTGGTTTGTTGCTGCTTCTGGGGAACCAGGACGTCGGAGAGTTGGCTTTGCGCCAAACACATATTTTTGAAGTAATTATAGATTTATTTATCGGAGAACTTTTGTTGGCAATTTTAATCAACCTCTTCGTCCAATAACTTGAACAATGAGCCCAAAACACGGTCTGGGTCAGCCCTTAGTCCATTATGGAAGAACTCACTGGTGATGTATTGTCTCATGTTGTTAGTGCCGTTGTAGAGCATTTCCTTGACCTTCATAGTCAACTCAAAGTCAACATATTGGTCATAGAAGTAGGTAGCACAAACGATCGGAACTTCGTCCCAAGTGATCTTTTTTAAGACGTCAACGTCGTAGAGCTTGCCCCATTTGGTGTTTTTGTGTAAAGCAAAGGCCAAATCCTTCAATGGGGAGAGCTCAGCGTAGTCATCAAACATCGACTTATAGACCATTTCACCAGTGAAAAAAATAGGCTCAGAAGAGTCAGAAGTTTTTGAAAACACATATTGTTCATTTCCAGCATGATACCTTGTTCTATCGGCTGCCCAATTGGAGCTAGATCCGTCTCCATCACAGTAAATGGCTTCTTGGAACAATGCATAGATGATATTCGTATCAAACGAGGAATCGTTCTGGATTGTGTTCAAAACCGAGTAAGTTGGAGCTCCCAAAGTCTCAAGAGCTTGCCAGAACTCAGTCACGATAAGGTGGAGACCATCAGTACCGCCAGAACCTCCAAATCTTAACCCTAACTGTTGGAATCTTTCAACAGAGAGAATTCCTCCATTAGGCAACTTAACCTTGTTATCAGCCAAGTAGGACATTATCTGCTTCACTCTTTGAACATCCTGAGGGTATTTCTTATAGTAATGAATGTTTCTTTCTCTTGTTCTCTTGTAAGTTTGATGGTAGACATCATCAGCAGTGTACCCAATTGGGGGAACTCCACCGGTGGCAAAAACAGCAACCACAGACTCGGGGAACATCGAGAGATACGTAAATGAACAGAATCCTCCATAAGATTGACCGATCAACAGCCACTTGGTCTTAGGTCCAAGAAGAGCCTTTCTCACCTCTTCCATATCTCTAACAATGTTATCAGCTCTGAATTGCAAGATATATTCGAGTTGACGATCAACAAGACTAGCACTAGAAGAGTCTTCTGACTTTGAAACAGCCTTCTCTAGTGTCCCCACCTCAATTGGACTACTCAAACCAGTTCCTCTTTGATCATAGCTAATAATCTGGTACCCTTTATCAAGCAATAAGCCAATGTGCTTGGATTTGGACAAAGGAACAGGACAAGGGAAGCCAGGACCTCCTTGTAAGTAAGTTATGGGTTTTGGCAGTGGAGGAAAGACGACTTTTGTATCGACATGGAGGTCACGACGGTAGATTTGGGTGATGTTTGCGACGATTGAGATTTTCCCCTTTTCCAAGGAATTATAATCGAGAGGAACACTCAATTGGATACGTTGATTGATAAGACCATCGACGACGAAGCTATCGATGATTTTATACAGCATTTTTCGGTACTTTTCAGGAAGAATGTGGTGTATGTTCTGGATGGTTTAGAGCCGTGCGGAGCCGTACGATATGGGTGCAAAATGGACAAAGGATGGGGAAGGGAGGTAGGAAAATGTTAAGATTTTTGAGTTTTCCAATTAAGTTGGGCATGAAGATTCCGATTAAAGTGTTGGAATCTTAAAATTTGGGGTCTTTTGACAAAAGTCGTTATCTATGGGAAATGTACAAAGTAGAGGAGATGAGTAGGTCAATATACCCACGGAAAAGGTCAAAACCAGCGGACTTAGACCGAAAAATCCAATTAGAATCACCTTCAACTTCATTTAAACCCCAGTTTTCATCACATAGTCTGTTACTTCCTCTCCCTACGCCCCATACTAACCATTCTAAGCAATCTATTGATACACTTGTGCTACTTTACATAAGATTTTTCGTCATTCACCCATTATGCCCATTCAGGCTTTGGCTCAGATCTTCCTCTGCCTCTTCCTCTTCCTCCTCTGCCTCTACCTCTGCCTCTACCACGGTAATTGCCTCTACCTCTACCAGCGGACGATTGACCAAAGGTATCCATGTTAAGGGACTTCTCCTCGCTCCATCTCATGGAGCTACGTTGCTCAGTTGAAGAGGAGATTCCGTCAAAGAAAGAAGATTTCTTGTCGTAGACAGATTTGGAGTCCATTTCTTGCTTCTCCTTCTCGAATCTAGCATTGGCCTCTTCGAAGTCAAAAGCAGTATCGTAACTTGGCTTTCTTTGTTGTCTTGGTTGTGGAGCAGATCTAGGTTGCAGATCTTGGCCAGTTCTGGTAGGAGCGGTGTTTTCTTCGGTCTTTGTTGGAGCTGGAGTGCTGTTTTGGGAAGCTGGAGCACCAGTTTCGGTTGGAGGAGCTGGGGCCGAGGCTGGAGCAGCGGCAGGTGCACCAGAAGAAGTTCCAGTTGGTGCTGGAGCACCGGAGGTGGTTGCTGGAGCAGCAGCGGAGGTTGGTTGTTGACTGGTGGATGTTGGTTGTGGTGGACCAGAGTAGTAGGCTGGTTGTGGCTTAACTTGATCAATTGGAGTGTCCAAAACAGACAAATCCTTAACGTCGGCTCCTCTGAACACAACGTAATCGTAAACGTCAGTTCCAGGCATAACCTCCATGTTTGGCTGGCCCATTTGGGCCATTCTACCTTCGGTACCGAAAGATCTCACAGATTTAAGCGAAACTGTGGCATCTTCCGCGTTAATATTGTCCAAAAGACCCACGTAACGAAGGTCCTTGCTCGAGATCAACGAGATCGTCTTTCCAATATATTGAGACATGATATGGGGAGGAAGGCGGTTAGTTACTGCTATTTAGAAGTGTTGGCGGTTTTTGGTGGAAAAACCCGTACACCGTAGGTATTCAGGTTACAGAGACAACGCACGTAATTTGATGAAATGGGATGGGGATGGATTGAGAGTTGGTATGGTGATTAATATGGATCTTGTGATTCCAAGTGTATTTTCAAAAATTTAATTTATCAATGTTTTACTCTCTATTCTCGTAGGTATATCTCCCACCATAATGTCGCAATGTCGCGCGACACAACCACCATACTCAATGAATATCAACACTTTACTACTAACCTGCCAGCTCCAAAACGCAGAAAAATCATCAAAATGGAGTCATCTGAAGCCAACGATTTCTTCGAAGATGAACAGACCCAGCAGTTTGTGCAGGAAGCCCAATTACAAAACGAGGACGACCAACAACTCCCGCCACAAGTAGATGAAGGAAATATTCTGGACGACCAGCACCTTGAAGAGGAACAAATGGCACAACAACAAAGAGAAGAAGGTGAAGTTCCTGCAGACGACACAGAGGCCGGTTTGGCCAAAGATGAAGATGAAGATGCCGGAAATGACGACGTTCCACCCCAGGAATATGACGATGAAGATATCTACAGCATGCAAAGCCACAAAGCACAAAACAGCAACACTACAAGAAAGAAGAACATCAGAAAATCCAACAAGGAGGCCCTGGCGCCACTTACGGAGGCTGTTCTGCAAGCTCCAATTGACGACAACTACGAAATCGACGGTGGTATCGATTACTCCAACGAAGACCCAAATGCCAGGAAGAGAAGACTTTTGGAGGAGAGAATGGACTCTGCTGTCAAGTCTAAGGCCACCAAGAGAAGAAAGGCCGATGAGGATGATTTGGAGAGAATGCAAGATGACAAAATTGACCACTTGAAGAACAAGATGATCGAGGCAGCCAACTTGGACGTGGAGAAGAACTCTCAAGGACAAATTGCCACTGAGAAGTTGAAGCTCTTGAAGGAGGTCATGGATACTTTGTCTAAAGCCGATTTGGCCATTTCCATCTTGGATAACAACCTTCTTGAAGCCGTTCGTTTATGGCTTGAGCCTTTGCCAGATGCATCTATGCCAGCATACCAAATCCAAAAGGAATTGATGCAATCTTTGGCTACGCTTCCTATCAAGACAGACCATCTTGTTGCCAGTGGTATTGGTAAAGTTTTGGTGTTCTACCAAAGAAGTAAGAGAACAGAGCCTAACTTGAAGAAAATCGTTGATCGGTTAATTGGAGACTGGACCAGACCTATTTTGAACAAGTCCGACTCCTACAAGGACAGAACTATTAGGTTCCACGACTATAACAAGACCAGATTCACCAATAAGTTGCTGTCGCAACTGAAGAAGACCAAGGAGGTCAAGACGTTATACGAGCAACAAGCTGAGAGAAGAAACAGAGCCGCTATTCCAAGTGCAAGAACCACCGCTTACAAGATCGCACCAAAGGTCGATCCAAGCTTATTAATGAGACAACAGAGAGGTGGTCTGGGAGAGATGTTCAACCGTATCAACAGAAAGATGACCAATTCCAGAAAGAAGGTTGTTAAGAAGTCAGGACCATCTATTGAGGGTAAGCACTTGTCTATGTAAGGATGCCGTGAGGCAGAGATCACATTGTGAAAGATGTGATGTGATAACGTGGAATTTGAAAGTGGTAGGATATGACCATGTCACGTATGATGGGGTGTATGTAATATAAATCAATTAAATCAGTTGAATGAGTTAAATCAGTTAAATCAGTTAAATCAGTTGAAGAGAGTCAGCGGTGTAGAGTGGAAAAGTAGTGATCAGTGAGAAAGAGCCATAGCGAAAGTTTTAAAGAGATGTAAAGAAGGATGTAAAAATATAAGGAAAGATGTATAAAAATGTAAAAAAAGGTATATAAATATCGTAAAAATTTAAAGAAATGAATTAAATAGGGTTGGTGTGGAAAAGTCTATGACTTGTGAGAAGAGGTGAGAGTAAGGCACTGAGAGTCAGTCACTTCGCTAACACCACCTCATTCCACCATACAAACTCACCATAGATCACGAGAAGACCTTTTTGAACCTTTCCAAAGTCCAAACCTTCCTCTCACGACCCATCCAACCACAAACCCTACAGATGTGCTCACCACAATCTACAACGTTTTCAGTGTAATCGTACTATTATGAATGGGAGTTTATACAATGTGAAAGCATAGGAGCAAAACCATTTAAGATCTTGGCTTCTCCTTCTTCTCCTTCCACAAAGCCAACAAGGAAACACCAGAAACCTTGACGACCTTGAATCTGACACCAGGAATATCACCCTTAGCCTTACCTCTTCTACCGAAACCAGCCAACAAGACTTCGTCGTTCTCATCAACAAAGTTCAAACAACCATCGTTTGGAACGAAAGCAGTAACCTTCTTACCGTTCTTGATCAATTGGACTCTGACACACTTTCTAATAGCGGAGTTTGGTTGCTTGGACTCAATACCAATCTTCTCCAACACAATACCCTTGGCGTGAGAAGAACCTCCGAATGGAGAGGACTTGAAGGCAGTACCCAACAATCTAGCCTTGTAAGCTTGGTCGGCCCATCTGTTGTTTCTTCTGTGGACTCTCAATTTTCTGGCCGAGTTAAGACCTCTTGGTTTACCGTTACCCATGACTGATTAAAGAAGATGAGAATGGAAAAAAGTGGTTAAATTTTTGAGAGATTTTTTTTACTGTGCGGTCGGTGAGCGTAGTCACGTGCGCGGGGACATTAGTGTGAGGATGGTGGGAAAAGTGCGGCATAGGGTGAAGGTCACGGGGTCTAGGGCTGTAGCCCTGGGTGGTGCGCCATAGTGAGATGCGAGACTTCCTTAGTTAAGAGTGCCCATAGTTAAGGGTGCCATATTCAAACAATGTATTAATTTAGACGTAATGACATTGTGATTGTGAGAGTGATTTTAAATTTTTTAAATGATGAAGGATTTCTTTGAGTATCGATTATGTTAATTCATCTTACTTTTTGTAATTTATCTTCTACTTTCATGATAATTCCATCAGCCTTTCAGCCCTTTCTTACAGTTCTTATCTTATGTGAGATTCCTAATGTGAAGAGCCAAAAAGAATGTCCATACAAAATTACACATTTACACTTTATACAAATTTTAATTAGCATTATTGTGTATCTTAACGATATCTGAATCTTTTTGTAAATTCCCATATTTCTTATCTTGCAAAATGACTTGGTTTATTGTGCCCTTGTATATTCCTAGAGTGACTCTACCTACAGGACTACAGTTGCCTTTAATGATTCCCAAGTCTGCAAAATCACAAATCATAAGAGATTTAGAAAGAAGTGTTTTGGTAAATAGGTCAATATTTACTTCAGTAATGTGCTTCCTGAAATTTGAATTCATTGAATCAAGCCAGTAATAAACTACCCTATCGCATCCCACTAAGAACCTATTGCCTTTGTCTTTCAACCAAGTAGACCATTTCTAAGCGACAACGGAAGCTTTCATTGCTTTTTGAGCCTATTTGGCGAGTAATAATGATCCATTTCTACACAAGGAAATTCCACCTTTTATCTAATGATCATATTCTTGAACTCATACGCATAATCTACTGAGATCATACTATTTCAAAATCAACTTGGGTCGTGAATTTCTTCATTGAACTCATCAAACTTTCTCCTATATTCATCTCCCGTGTGCTCCATCGGAATATATCAAATGACATCACCTTTGAAATTGCACCATCTGAGAGTTTCGCTTAGGTCATTCTATGCGCTTATCTACACAGACAAGCATATAAGCTGTCTCTAATTTTATGGCACAAGTACCCCGAAATTCGGTTTCAAAAGTAAAGATTACCTAATTCTCCCCAAATAGCTATCGCAAACAAATTATGTCTCTCATAAAAATGAAAACAAATGCATTTGGACGATAACCTCTTTAAGTGCATACATTGAGCTTCTAATTCACAGCCAATCTGGCGCCATGCAACCTTAACTAAGGGTGTACGGATCTTTAAAACCCTGGTGTATGGATGTTTATGACTTCGGATGTATGGATGTTTTATCTCATGTACACAAACACGTGAAAAATCGATTTACACAAACACGGTTATTCCGGGGTAATTAAACAATGCCATTAATTTGGACAAAACGTAAACTTTGATCTGATGCCTCCAAAGAAGCCCAAACTCAGCCTACAATCGTCTCATATTGAGATATTCTTATCTAAGTATCTCCACAAATGCATACTCAGGCCTTAATGAGTAACTTGGCCTTACCCCGAGCTTTGATCGCCTTTAAGATCAACAAAAACAACATGTCGATTTGGTCCTTGAACATAAACAATAATCCTTGGACAATCACTCCTTTAATTAATTGTGGGGCGATACCCTTGTATAATCCTCTGAATTTCTCTGTCTTCCATAAATGTGCCAACGCGTGTGTGAAACTATCAAACTTGATCTCCTCTTCATCTTCGTGTTCTGGGATGATCTTCTGTGACTTTTCAACCTCAGGCTTCTTGTGCTGCTTCTTCTGAAGCATAGCCTTAGAAACGATCAAAGGCTGAGTGGCAAGTGTAGCGAGGGATTTGGCCAACATACCAATACTGAAAGCCTCCAATGGTCCCAAGAACTCCTTGTCGTTGTACAATATCTGCTTCAATCTTTCGTAAGATCCGTAGGTGATCGAAGGGTTGATACACAACACCAAAGAGACTCTCAATCCCTTCCAGTAGCCAGAGATACCGTCATGAACGTAGATCTCCTTGGCCAATTGGTACAAGGATCTGTGGTGCTTATCGGTCTGTTGTTGGGTAGTAATCACACCAATTGGCATGGTGAAGAGCTGGGAAATGGCAGCTGCCAAAGCACCAAGGAACAACTCCACTGGAGTCGAATGCTTTGCGTTGACTCCCTTACGGGTCAATTGAGCATACACCAGCTTCACGATGGTATACCAATAGAAGTAGGAGAAATTCTGCGCAGCAGTACCCAAAACAGACGAGAGCAATCCATGGTACCAGCCCAAGACTCCTTTCTTTTGGTAGATTTTCTTCATAACATCCAAAGTGTTCTTGTACTTCAATTCGTTACCCTTTGCTCTTTGGACAAACACGGAATCCTCCGCTGTACTGTTGTAGTCACTCTCATCACTGTTAGAGCCTGGGTTGTGTTTTTTGACTTGGGTCTGGATGATGGTTTTGCTCAAGTCTAATGGATAGACCAAAGTGTTGGCGATGGCGGAGGCCAAGGCACCACTGGCGGCTTTCTCAAGAGGTGTAAGTGTAGGCATGGCAAGGAATAAATAAAGACAAATGCCACAGCAATCAGTGATCAAATAACAAAGGTCAAAAGATCAAATGACAGAAGCACTGGCTAACAAAAAAGTGTCCGACGGCAAACAGAAAAGCCTATGAGAAATGCAGTGATTGCGATTGAGCGAAGAAGAAACGTTTTAAACTGTGATAATACTCCACAAGTCCATGTTCCGGGTCCAAATCTTTGCTTGTGATGGCCCGAGGATATCGTTAACTCCACATGCCATCAGACAAAACCCCACACCTGCACATGTTGCGCTTTGTACCACGACGCCAGTGATAGCGGCGAGCGTGCTTGCATAAAGTGTACAGTTATGGGTGGCTGCAAAGAAGAAAGAAGCACATTTATGAGGAAAAGGTAAATGGGGGATTTTCCTACTATTTATATTGATAAAATGTGTATAGGTGGTGTCTATATTGGAGGTCCGGGTTTCTCGTTAGACGATCTGCCTCCTGTCACAGTGCGGCGCACCGTTTATGGCTATAATTTATTGGGGTATATCATGCTTAATTTTGTAGTGATTTTCTTTTTGGAAAGATCGGCTTTGTTTCTGATCTTGGAAGATTTTCCGATTAGGCAACCGGGAAAACATCCCACGTAGACAATTTCATGTTCCATTCATCCAGGAACCAACAAAATTTTGACTGCTCTTTTGACGTGTTTTCTCTATCATGTGGCCTTGGTTGCTCTGTATGAAATCTTAATTTGGGGAATTTTTGATAGACTTTTGTCCTTCACAATGAATATGCCTGATTTCTTATCGATTTAGATCGGGAATATTGTGAAGTTTAGGCCGATTGGAGGTCAATTTGAAGCCGCCATGAAACATCTAAAATACCCGAAAAAGGTAAGTAAATGGCCTTTAGAAGTTGGTCTTATGGTGTCTAATGCGAACCGAAATGACTGAATTCCTTAACTTGGTAATTGGAGCACGAAGTACCTCTCTAGACCCACTTTAGAAGAGTCCGGTCGGTTCCACAGGTAATCAAATTATCACCATAAACTGTAGCAGCCTTGATTCTGCCATCATGCTGTTTGAGTTCAAGAACAACCTTTTCTTGAAGGAGATCAAGGCCTCGAATTGTACCATCATCTCCAAAAATCCAAAGACCACTTCCATCGAATCGCCATGAAAGCATAGCTCGACTGAATTTGTCTTGTGGCGACATCGTGTTGATGTTAGCAATAATTTGATTTCTTCTAATCGCGTCAGACTTAGCAGATCCCAACTCTTTCAAGGAAACAATCACGACTCTCATAAATGGCTCATGGGAAGTACCAACAGCCACAAGTGGAGGCAAATCTCCGTTTTGGAAGATTCTTATACTCATAGGCGTGAACCCAGAAGCAGAAAATTCGGCATCGTTCAATGCTATACGGAATTCAAGCTTGAGTTCACGAGTTTCATCCATTGTAATGACATCCATGAGTGTAATCTCATTTTTTCCGGCTAGAACCACAAGTTTGTCTTTATAGACACATGCATCAATTGTAGTTGCTTGATTTGCCAATTTGAATGGCTCTCCAATGGCTTCAAGACCCTTTTCTGTGATTTGGTGCACTTTCACCAACAGATCCCATCCCACACTGACCAAATAGTCCTGGTTTGCCCATTTGACGACCTTAATATCGATAACGAGCCTGGAATGAATCTGTGTTTCTGCAAAAACGGTAAATTTCAGCATATTTTCGGAGAATTTGCCCATATAAAGTGTTCCGTTCATTCCACATAAGAGAATGTACTCTGAAGACAAGACCATGCGACGAATGACGACTTTTCCGATAACGTTCTTTAGAACTAGGATTTGCTCTTTTGTATCGAGGTTTATCCCGACCAAACTCTTGCTGGAAGTGGCACAGATCAAGTATGGTGTTCCTTCATGGTCGTACTCAACACAGTCAATGACCAAGTCGTCAATTGGAGAGAGTTTCTCATATTTTTGAGGATAAGGAGCCGACCACTCAACAAATTGCTCCTTTTTGATCTCACTAAGCTCTTCATCAAGCAATTGATCATGCAGTGATGGCGGTTTGGCCTCGGTGCTTAGGTATTTCATACGATCAGTGATAATGTCTGTCAATGCCTCATCATGAGGCAACTCAGTTGAAATAGCTTTACCGTGCTCTGCTTCAAACGTCTTAAGAGTCTCTATATACCCATTTTCCTTGAGGAAATGGGCTACAAAGCTATGGACGGACATGATCTGGGAAGAACTCGGAGTTGATATCTGCACGTGACGATCTACGAAACTACGGTTTACTAAAGTTGATCAATTTTGGTCGAATTTCCCGAAAATTCGATTTCTCTATTAGATCCCATCTAAATCAGGAAAAGGGATCTTGTATCTATCACAAAAATCTGCGGTTTGATTGTTGGGCCAGTACTGAAGAGGCACATCTTTCTGAGAAATGTCTGGAGCGATTTTCTGGAAATTCTGGGGCACAACGAGGTCATTTTGATCGATTTTCTTTGCTTGGAACGTGATATTGTCATCAAGTTCCGCTAGTAAAGTCTTAATTTTGGTAACATTCATGAGATCGTTTGGTCTCAAGTCAAACCACTGGTCTGGGCTTGAGACAATGAAATCTTCCACTACTTTCTGAACAGCAATGGCTCTAGCATCGTGAAAAAGATCTGTTGATGATTTGGATGGATGGTTTGAATCGACTGTGATTTCCATCGTTTCAAGAAATCTCTTTCTCGGTAGACATTTGTCCAATGCAAGAAAAGTTGTGGTTTTAGTAGTTTTGGGAGCCTCTTGAGTTTTTCTTCTCTTGTGGCTATTGTGGAACTCCAATGGGAGTTCGTTGTCCATGTCAAGGTTGAGTTCATTGGATTTGGCAGGTGTATCCATATCGAGATTGAGTTCGTTAGACTTAACTGGAGCATCCATATCGAGTTCAAGCTCATTAGATTTAGCAGGTCCATCCATATCGAGTTCTATCTTTCCTGAAGAGTCCTCAGATGATTCCTTTGCACCATTTGAAACTGCATCCTTACCATCCTTCTCATTGACCTTATCAGTACTAACAGGTTCGTCCATATCGAGACTTATCTGGCCCAAATCATCTCCCTTTTTAGAAAATGACTGATCCTTTCTTGCCCCCCTCTCCGGCTCAATTGCTTTGTGTCTAACAGAAGCTTTGAATCTCGTATGCAAATGCAGAGAGAACCAGAATCGTGGCTGAAGATAAGCCAAAACTTCACCTGCCAAAGGAGATCCCAACCTTCCTGAACGCATATCTTCACGGAAGAACGGCTTATGTCTTAGAAGCTGAGCACAATCTCCCCAATTCCATACCCATTGAGGCCAATCATGAGACAAGACAATGTCACTGGATCCACTGAGAAGAAGCTTGAGGTAGTTCTTTGGTTTGACATGGTACTCCGTTCGTATCGTTGTAGCCAGGTAAGGCAATGTATACCGAGGAGAACGTTTCGTTAGAGCATCTGCAAACGTTCTATAGTTCCAGATTCCACTCATTCCACTAATTCGAAGGCCTTTATACCAGACAACACCAAAACCACCCAAATAATAGATGTTGGGAGCAACCCAGCCACCATACTGGAGTTCACGCAAGTACAGCGAACACTCGTGATTTCCTCCAATAAAGATTGTGAGTACTGGAGCAGTTTTTTCGCCCAGATAGTACTTATGGAAGTCACCCATTCTTAAGTACTTGCGAGGCACATTAAGAGTTTCCATATCAGTTTCATTTCGAAGTGCCTGGAAGTCTCCACATATTAGGAGCAACTCCACATTGGACGGTAGAGCCTTATAAATGGCATCAAGCTCTCCATGGCAGCAGCCTTCTATGGCTACAGTGACAGACATGAAGAATGGTAGTAGTAGTGGGGTCAGTATACAGATCTGAGAAGAGAGGTGAGATATGTGAGATATGTGAGAGACATGAGAGGTAGGAGATACGAGAAACACACTAAAAAAGTGGAAATTGAAGGATTGAAGTATGAAAGAAAAAAAGACCCAAATCTACACCAAAACCTAAACCAATGTCTCAAATCGTAAAACGTTCAAATGAATAGTTTATATAATTCTACTTTCAATTTTAGCTCCTCTAGAACTTGTAAACGTGGTCCTTGTTGTATCCCAACTCAGCCAAGTATCCAGTAACCTCACCTTGGTCAGTTGGAGAGTTCTTGTTACCAGAAATGGCGTTGTACAAACCTGGTGGACCACAGACGTAGATCTTGTTCTCCTTAGATGGCTCTGGCAAGTTCTCCTTCAAGAATTCCTTGGTAATGTGACCCTCGTGGCCCTCCCAGTTCTCTGGGGCCTTGTCCAAGAAGTAGTGGACCTTAACTTGGTCCTTGTGCTCAGAAGCAATCTTGTCCAAGTCCTTCTTCAACAAGATGTCGTCCTTAGACAAGTTACCGTAGTACAAGTCAACTTGGGTCTTGTCCTCTGGGTTCTTGGTGATCTCGTGAAGCAATTGGTACAATGGAGTGATACCGGAACCTCCACCAATCAAAGAGATCTTCTTAAACTGGTTTGGCTCCCACTTCCACTTGACAATTGGACCCTTGAAAGCAACAGTGTCGTTTGGCTTCAATTCGTCAAAGTGCTTGGAGAATTTACCTTCTGGGTAAGTCTTGACGACAAACTCAATGGTACCCTTTTGCTCAACGTCAGAAACTGGGGTGTATGGTCTAATGACGTTGTTACCCTTTGGAGTGACGTACTTGGCCAAAAGACAAGAAGCAGTGACCAAACCAGATTGGTGGTCGGCGTCCTTCAACTCAAAAACGTAATGCTTGGTGTTTGGAGAGATAGACCAAGACTCTTTCAACTTCAAGTCGACCCATTCGTCACCGCCCTTGAAAGTCTTACCTGACTCGTTAAAGACCTTTGGACCGGAGAAATGGAGGGCCAAGCCGATGGCACCGACAGCGCCCAAAGCTGGCAAAATGTATTTGGAGGATAATCTGGCAGCAGACATGTTTTTTGGATACAATTGGTTCAATTGTGGTGAGCAGGTGTGGAGCAACAGAGGCCTCTTATATATGGTGGTTGCCAGTACTGCATAGGATGGGGGCCGGAACATCATTGGGTCACTTGGAGATGAGTGGAGGTGTGGAGAAAAGAGGGGGAGGGGGAAGAGAAGGAGAAAAGGAAAATTGAAGGTGATTTATGATGGGTTAATGAAGGCTTTGAAAATTTTTCTTATATTTTTTTCTGCAAAATTTACGGTTTTTATTGGGGGTTTTCCCACTGGCTAATTGGTGGCAGTGTATACAGGACGCAGCCTCAGTATGACCGGAGCAAGATCGATAATTAGCAAGTTTGAGAACAATAGGAGGAAGGGTGGAGGATATGGGATGGAAAGGGGAAAGAGGGGCAAATTGGATAATCATTGATTATGTAATCGATTGACTATACGATGTTTAATTTTACATTATCGTATCAACTCTCTTGATTATACTAGGAGGACATCTCTTTTCCACGGCCTTAGGACAATTGTCAGCTTTAGTGCGGGTTTAGTAATGGCGCCTGTGGAGTGCGAATGGGGCCGATTAGACCGGTGGGGCAGTGGAAACGAGAAAGAAAGGAGTTGCCAAAATTAAAGTATTGGCTTTAAATTTTGAAAGAGCAAGTGAACTTTTTGTTTCAGATCGCGTTTGCTTTGATTTGGTGAAGTTGTGTCTACATATTTTGTTTGTTGTATTCAAATTTCATTGACCCTTTCTTTGAGGCCTTTCCTTTCCCTGGACCACTATGGCGTGAGTCGCGCGGGCCGAAGTGAGACATCGAGACATACGAAGTGAGGAATCTAAAGGGTCCATAGTTTTGGGAAAAGGAGGAGGATTTTGGAATTCAAACAAATTTTTCTCTGTTACTTAAACTCTCAAATCTTTGTATACCTCTTTTTTAATTTCAATTTTGTGTGTCTTTTGGTGTTTTTATGGCCCTTTTACATGAATCTCTCATATCCCTTGGCTCCCTCAGTTCGCACTAATTTAGCAATCTCGCCCTAACTTCGCCTAACTCTGCCTCTAGTCATGGTAACAATACCCCCATACAAAACACCAATGTACACAAGAAAATTAATTAAAAACCATTTATTTTGAAATGTTTCACGAATTTGACCATCGATATCGACTTAAAAATTACAATTAATTCCCCCCTTCACTTAGATTCTCAAACCTTTCGATTCCTCTCTCTACCTCCCTCAACCTCCCACTGGCTCCCCCAGGACATATCGCGCCAGACTCTGCACAACCCCAGGTTTCATTACTTGCTCTTATTCTTCACTATGCTCAAGAGTAAATCACAAAAAGAACTTCTTTCCTTGGCCCGGACCATCATCCAGCCGCTCAAGCCATCTTATTATAAGGGACAAGCCGGAAAAATCGCCGTTTTTGGCGGTTGTGAGGACTATACTGGTGCTCCATTCTTTGCTTGCCATTCAGCAGCTTTAGTTGGTGCTGACTTGAGCCATGTCGTTTGTGAGAAGCAGGCAGCTCCAATTATCAAAGGATACTCTCCAGATTTAATGATCCATCCATATTTGTACGATCTGCTGAATCCAGAAGTGCACAATTTCGCTCCAAAAGAGTTGTGGGAGAACCTCGGGTCTAAGAGCTTAGAAGAGGCATTGGCCTCGAAAGATTTGGATTCTGTGATAGAAAAACACATTTTGCCCAAGATTCTGAGCTTAGTCGATAGAATTGACATGTTTATCGTGGGTCCAGGCTTTGGAAGAGACCCATTGATGCTCAAGACGTTAATTCGCATCTTAGAGGAGATTAAAGTGGCAAATAAGCCAGTCATTCTCGATGCAGACTCATTATACTTGCTTTCAGTCAAGCCTGACTTGATTTCAGGCTATAAAAAGGCTGTGATCACTCCAAATGTGGTGGAATTCGGCCGGATCTGCTCGGCTTTGTCAATTGACGACTCTGACACCATTGAAACGACCTTGAAAGTATCTCAAGAGTTAGGAGGTGTTTTGGTCGTTAGAAAAGGCCAAAATGAAGTCATTGCAAGAAACTCAAGCTACTTAGTTAACGATATGCCTGGCTCAGTGCGTAGAGTCGGTGGCCAAGGTGACACTTTGACAGGTGCAATGGCTACTTTGCTCCTATGGGCACAACACTACGAATCCGACTTTTGGGAAATCTCAAAAGAGAAGTTGACTGACGATGAACTGTCACTTTTGGCAGTATATGCTGCTTGTTCATTAGTGAGACTAGCTAGTGCGAAGGCATTTGCCCAATACAGAAGAGCTATGCAAACTTCGAACGTTCATGAGTTCTTGGGAGAGGCCTACAGAGAGTTATTTGACGATAATCTGCACTTATAGGTTGAAAACGGTCGTCTTAGATGACCTTGATTATTGATTGATACCATATCACGTGACTGATATGATACTGAGGGAGATATATGAAAAACTGTCGTATATAGGTTGGAATGAAAAAAATGAAGTAGTTGCAAATTAGTAGAATGTAACCAGTATCAGAATCACCATTCACCATGACTCTAAACACCCCACAATGACTCAAATGTCAATGGTGATTCAATGGTCACAGGCCAACCTGCATACACTCAATTGCCGAGGATCAAGAATGGCAAAGGTTTCCCCATAAAATCACACATTTCTCCAGGTTTCAACCTCTGACTTAATTATTTATTCACTTTGAACTTTTTTTGAGTTTATATTTTCTCAAGAGAAACATCCGTTCGTCCGAGAATCTTTAATTTTCCCAAGCATTTCAATTTATCCTACTATCTCTCCATAAAACACCAACTTCAGACATGGATGCAAGTTGTGGGCCTTCCAGTGCCTTATCACAGCTTTCCAAGCATGCCCAAAGGGACCAGTCTCTTCAAAATGATTTGGTGAATCGCCCAAATGTCCAACAGAACTCTTTCAGAAGCCATCCGGGCGTTGATGCGTCACTTAATCAAGATTTCCAAAGATTCCATTCAGAGGGTCATTCTGGCTTTGAAAATCAGTTTGCGGGGTACAAACCTCAATTCCAACAGACTGGTGGTCTCAGGACTGGAAATGTGGGCAACCAAGGCTGGGTCCAGGACTTTAATGGTCTCTCTATTGGAGATCGTCCAGCTGCCCAAATGCAGCAGCCAAGGATGCAAAACAACGATTGGCAGAGTCAGTTCATGAATGCAAGACAGCTGGGACAATTAGGTCAACAATTCAATCAGCCTCAGAACCAAATGAACCAAATGAACCATCTGTTTCAGTCATACAGACCTAGCAGTATGGGCATGATGAATCAGCATCAACAACAATTCCAGCAACAGCCAATGCAAAAGCAAGATAGTACACAAACGCTAGACTCTGTTGACATTGCCTACGATCAGTTTGACGACCAATTTGAGCAAGTTGAGAGAGAAATGTTTGAGGCTGAACAAGCCAAGAAAGCCGAGGCAGAGAACGAATACGAGAAGGAGAAATTTGCAGAGGCTGCTCGACAAGTCAAGAAATCCATGATTTCAGACCGGAATTTGGCTTCAGAAGAAACAAGCTCGAAATTTCAGCAGTCTGACTTCTTGAAGCTAATGTCACTGATTTCCGACAGAAAGATCGAGTTATCTCGTGAAGGAGACAAGTTGGTGGAGAAAAATTCCGGAGAAGATATCAGAAACCACTTGAGCGATCCTTTGAAGCTGGAAAAAGAGATGCAGCCTGATTACCATGCGCCTATTCATATGGAACCTGCGGGCCTTGCAACACAGCCAGAGTCTCCACAACGGACCAACGAATCCGCGAATGTCGTAAGCCATTTGCCTGACCCATTGGCCCACATCAAAGACGGAGCTTTGCCCGATAATTTGAGCTCATTGCAGGCAGCACGTATTATCAGTGGTGGACAGGTTTCTTCAAACGATTGGCTTGAAGACGAAGCATGGAGCATGGGTACAACAATGCCAATGCCACGCGCAAGAGGACCAGGAATTATGGATAAAGATTGGCAAGAGATGTATGACGACTACAGAAACGATGATGATTTCCATTAATGAAAAAGGAACCGCATAGGCGAGACAGCCACGTGATCGCGGGATTTCTTTTCGGGTTTAGACCAGTGTAACGGATTAAACGAAACAATAGCACAACCTGAATGTAAACAGTAGGCTAGAAGTGGGCTAGATGTAATTCCGGAAAAACTGGGAAGCGTTTAGCTCCGAAACTACGTCACCTGCACTTTGTGCGTCACACTATATGCAGTCTATGACGACAGTTTATGAGTTGATGATTTTTAGAAAAAGGAAATACCCGTATTGAGTGTTTCCCAGGAGAATCATAAAGGCATGCAGGCAGTAGTCAAAAAAAAAAAAAATGGAGTCAGGTCATGTAGTGAAAAAGGGTTGCGGAGGGGTAGAAGCTCCACAGTAGATCTACATGACAGGGCCCATTTCTTTGTAGGAGAAAAAGCAATTTCCCCAGGCACCAACCCCTCCGTCCCTGGAAGGTACATTCCCATTTCTTTTCCCATACTATAGCCTCGAAAAAAAGCAAACCACCTACGTACACCATGATGTAATAGGACATCATCAAAGGTATCTATGAGGCATCGGAAAAACTGTGCAGTAGCGCGCTGCAGACCATTACGTACAACCATCGGCTTCCACCAGATCTCCAGTTGCTTTTTCGCATTCGCCATACCCTATATAAACCTCAGTTTATCCGCCACATTTCTTCAATCTGCATCAATCAATTCGATAGATACATTCAGAAAAACATACACATATCAAAATGACTACTACTCCATATAAGATCGCTTCCCCATTCAAGATTGCCATCATTGGTTCCGGTAACTGGGGTACCGCTGTCGCTAAGATTGTCGCTGAGAACTGTGCTGAGAAGCCAGAGATCTTCGAGAAGCAAGTTGACATGTGGGTCTTTGAAGAAGAGGTCAACGGCAGA
This sequence comes from [Candida] citri, assembly GCA_030571295.1. Lineage (NCBI taxonomy): Eukaryota > Fungi > Ascomycota > Pichiomycetes > Serinales > Metschnikowiaceae > [Candida] citri. The sequence continues at coordinate 938,047 of JAJLXN010000002.1, read as the reverse complement.
AAGTTGACTGAAATCATCAACACCGACCACGAGAACGTCAAGTACATGCCAGAGGTTAAGTTGCCAGAGAACTTGGTCGCTAACCCAGACATTGAGGCCACCGTTAAGGATGCCGACCTTTTGATTTTCAACATTCCACATCAATTCCTTCCAAGAATCTGTAAGCAGCTTGTTGGAAAGGTTTCTCCAAACGCCAGAGCCATTTCTTGTTTGAAGGGTTTGGAGGTTGATGCTGACGGATGTAAGTTGTTGTCTCAATCCATCACTGACACCTTGGGTATCTACTGTGGTGCTTTGTCTGGTGCTAACATTGCCAACGAGGTTGCCAGAGGTAGATGGTCTGAGACCTCCATTGCATACAACATCCCAACCGATTTCAGAGGTGAGGGTAAGGACATTGACGAGTACATCTTGAAGGAGGCCTTCCACAGAACCTACTTCCACGTCAGAGTCATCAAGGATGTCATTGGTGCCTCCATTGCTGGTGCTTTGAAGAACGTCGTTGCCTGTGCTGCTGGTTTCGTCGAGGGTGCCGGTTGGGGTGACAACGCCAAGGCTGCTGTCATGAGAATCGGTATCAAGGAGACTATCCACTTCGCTTCCTACTGGGAGAAGTTCGGAATCAAGGGTTTGTCTGCTCCAGAGCCAACCACCTTCACTGAGGAGTCTGCTGGTGTTGCTGACTTGATCACCACCTGTTCCGGTGGTAGAAACGTCAAGGTTGCTCGTTACATGATTGAGAACAAGTGTGACGCTTGGGAGGCTGAGAAGACCTTGTTGAACGGTCAATCTTCCCAAGGTATCATTACCGCTAAGGAGGTCCACGAATTGTTGGAGAACTACAAGTTGCAAGACGAGTTCCCATTGTTCGAGGCTACTTACAACATTATCTACGAGAACGCCGACATCAACGAGTGGCCAGTTCTTTTGGAGAGAGATTAAGCGGGTCATTGAGTTCTCTTGTACATTAGCATTATTATTCATTTATTTATAGAGTTGAAATTGCATAAGGATTAATTTTACTTGCATTGTAGATTGAAATTGAGAATTAAAACTACGTCAGAATTGGGATTGGGGAACGGAACAATTCCGAGAAAGTTTCCCAAGACGCGGTTAGGTCTCTTAAGATGACATTGCTATGCGATGGTTACAATTATTTGTTTCTTTGCAGACGTTAGGATACTGTTCAATGTACATTGGGTTAAGCCGGAAAAACCTTTCCCAATTAGGCAAGTCGCCTTACAGAGGTGGAATTGAAAATTTGAAAAGCAAGTAGATAGAGGCTTTCGAGATAATGATTTTAGGTGAGGACCCTGCTTACCTTATTTACTTGGCAGGTCGTCATCGTTGCTGCTGGTGTGAGATTATGCGATACGATGAAGTGGGGATTTGAGTTTAGACTGCACCAAAATTTTAGTTTTACGGTTAGGGTCATCTAACTTTTCTTTTTTTGAGATCTAGTTTGTTCTACCATGATTTCTTTTTTTTTGATCATCCATAGGTCTATGTCTTGGTGAAACACCCGTACACCAGCTTACCCCAGGAGCAACAGCCCCTCTGAAATACGAGTACTTTCAAAGAGTTAATGAGGAATTGGGAGATGAAAATGGAGCTGCAGCTGTGATATTGCCAATGAAATAACTTTCAATGCTCTAAAGGCTCTGATGAATTGAATATTGGTGGGTTGACTTAAGTCACGTGACTCATTGTATGATTCCAGTTCCACCATGAATCAGTGATTGAAATCATGGAAATTCAATTTGGTGTATAAGAATGACAGTATAATTGCTCTGAAAAGTATCTTCGGTGCAATTGATCAATCAAGGTTGCAATTGAGCTAGCATCGCTCTTCAATGAGTAATGTATTCAGTAATTCCAAGGCATTTTAGTCCAAATCTTTAAACCCTTCGTGGCGGAAACTATCCTTTAAATCTTATTTATGTACATAGTAGTTTATGAAAATTTGATAACAATCTATGTTGGTGTTTAATTTAAATGCGAGCGTTTCTCCATACATAAGGTAAACCATTGCTCTAGTTGCCTCTTCAATTGAGCCTCGATGACCATAAAAACCCCTCAAATCTAACAAAATCATTTCAGACCCTTCCCTAATCCAACAATTGAAACTCATATCAAAGTTTCTCCATCGTTTTGATCCAAATTTCACCCCACCCACAATTTCGCAATCATGTCGTACCCACTCGGACCAAAGGACATGGAGAACCAGCCCAAAACCCAAAAAGTTGAAACCCAAAAAATTTACACAAATCCAATTCACATTCATTTTTCACCTTTAATCCTTCAATCTCCCAAATACCCCATGAAAGTTCCCAAATACTTCCGTATCGCCTCCGAGTAGACCCTTCCCCAGACCATATCACGTGACTCACACTATAACCAATCTCCTTATCCCCAAACATAATACTGCCACAATTATGGAGACAAGTCGTTTAGAAAATATCAGGAATTACGTTCCTAAGCATTACCAACTGCAGACCGTCTCGATATGGAATCGATTGCCCGTTTCTCGCCGAGCTTCGGTGTTCATTTTGCTCTTTTTAGGTCAATTTGGAGAACTTCGGGTAGTCCTCACAAAACGGTCTTCTAGGCTTCGGAACTTTCCTGGTCACATCTCATTGCCTGGAGGAAAGGCAGACACCGCTTTAGAGCTGCCTTGGATGGTTTCTAGACGAGAAATGAGCGAGGAAATCGGATTAAGTGAAAATAACGAATATCTCTTGAAAAACTACGGTTTTACAATTGATCATATCAATGAATTGCCCTGTTACTTGTCAAGGACATTTTCTGCCGTCAGACCATGCATTGGCTTCATGAATTTTGCGTCTAGCGAGCAAGATCTCATGCACAAGTTGAAGCTCAGAGTCAATCCTGGAGAGAGCTCTAGCATCTTTTCTTGTCCTTTAAAGGACTTCTTATTCCCGGCTTCGGATGAAATTCCACGTGAGGCTTTGGAACGAACTCATTACCTTGTGAAATGGGGCGGGATCCCATGGCATTTGCGCTCATATACGTTTCTTCAAACAAACAAGAATGAAGTGAGCTGGCTCAAGGGATTTGATGATCTTTCAGCCTCAGATCTCTCGGAGGGTGAGGAGTCAGTAGATGAGATCGAAAAAAGGGCCCAAACGCCTCCTGCTGGCAACGATTGCTCGACTACAAAGAGAAGAAAGAAGAATTTGTCAGATTGGGGTAAATTGGGCTCTAGACGAGACTCGGAGACAAACGAAAAAATATATGATGTTTGGGGACTCACAGCTAACATTTTGCATGACTTGGCCGAGGTCGTTTACTTGGGGAAGTCGAAGAATAATCGGGAATTGGGTGAAGAGGAGTTAATATGGAGTGTATGGCACCATGGAAAGCAAATGCAGACGAAAGAGCGTTCAGAGGAAGAATCGAAGTTGATTTCACTGACACCAACGGATAAAATCACATTCGGGGATGTTCTCCCAAGAACCGAGTTCAATCGGTTGAAGAGATTGTATAAGATGTGAGGTGGAGGTGTATTGGGAGGCCGAGAGTGGTAGCAGGAGATAGCTGAAGTGAAGGAGATCTTAGAGAGGTAATTTTTGTTTCATGTATTGATCATAATGTCCACTTTTGGTGTCAGTTTCGCTTGTTATCTAATACTGCGAACAAGTGGAAGCAATTCTCAACAATTTTCACCATTTTTGTCAAATAGAGACAACAATTGCCTTCAATTACCCTTGAATTGGCTTAACAGAAGAAAATTTTAATGTTCCAAATCATAATTCCAACCTTCAACCTCACCATGAAAGACGACCTATCGACATACTATGAAGCATCAACGAAACAGCCAAAATTGTCGGAAAAAAATTCTATATCAGGTCAAACTTAACTTATTTATGCCATTAAAATATCCATATTTATTTCAACTTACTCATTCTCTCATGTTTTATCATTATCTTGGTCCTATCGTGGCCCTATCTATGGAGCCTCTATCGGCCTCTATCAAGGTCTACATACTGCGCACCAACTTTCACCTATAGACCCACAACTTTCTTCCAAAATGTCCGTTGAGCTGGTCACGAACGCGCTCTCAGAGACAAAACTAGACGCGTCTCCTTATGAATTACCCCTTGGGTCCAAATCAGAGGAAATTCTGGACCAAGACTCCAAAGTAATTGAGCTTCTAGACCTACTAGACGAATATGAGAAAGTGGCCAATGATCAGTTCAGAAACCACTTTGTGGATGGATTTTTCGATTTATCTAGAGCAAGGTATAATGGAACAAAAGAGTATGGTATTGACTCGCTCGATTTGAGGCCATACTTGGCATGTACGGTGGTGGAAAAGGGTTCTGATAAGTTCAAGATTGTGGACAGATTAGCGGCACAAAACGCAAGAATTGCGAAGGAAAAGAAGGAGAAAAAGATCAAAGAGGAAGAAAAGAAGCAGGAAGACTCGAAATCCGATCCAGAAAAGACCAAAAACGACCCAATTACTGTCCCAGATCAGAAAGACGCTAAAATCAAAGAAAGTGACCTTAAACAGTCTGATTTGGCAGAAAAATCCACATCCACATCGATCTCCACAAACGATAAAGGTCAACTCCGAAATAGAAAGCTGCAAAACACCCCAAAAAAGGACGCAAAACCGGAAAAACTCTACAAAGATCCACTATACCAGTTCGGAGGACTCGTGCCTTACCAATTACGAAACAGTCAAGCTCAATTCCGCCAGGCACTTGAAAAGTCCATCCAAATGGTCAATCTACAACAGAAAATCTCCGCATTGTTACGTGACATTGACTCTAATCTATAGTATTCATCAATTGACATCACTGAAGAGGTCACTATCGTTCTCATAGTCACTAGGGTTGATCTCTGGCTCGTCTCCGCTGTCTGCATCGGAGTCACCTTCAGATTCAGAGCCGGAACCAGCTGCTTCTGGCACAGGTTCACCGTTTCTTCTGGCCAACTTTCTAGCCTTCTTAGCATCCTTCTTAGCCTTCTTAGCATCGACATTGGCCTTTTGCTCTGCTCTTCTTTGTGCCTTTTGTTGCTCTCTGGCCAAATGCTTCTTCTCCAATTGCTTCTCTTCGTCCTTAGACTTGTTAACACGAGAGTGGTAGATGGTCTTGGAAGAACCAACCATGGCCTCTTCAATCTTGACCAAAGTCAAATTAAGACGTGGTCCCAACTCACTAAGCTTGATAGCTCTCTTTCTGGTGGTCGAGGATGGCTCCACGGTCTCCTTCTTGACCATGTTGGCTTGCTCGTTCTTGATTTCGACAACAGCATCGTCTTCAACCTCAGAATCGGATGTTAGGCCTCCCACAGAGTATGGATCCAAGACCAAGTCGGAAATATCGTTGTGCTGGGTCATGACAGGCAATTTCTTCTTCATGTTGTGGTGGGAATTAATCAATTTCTTGATGTTCCTGCTCTCTTCGACCAATTTCGTGTTAATGGCATAATGTCTCATTTCAATGTCACCAGAAGGAGTCTTGTTGATCAAGAGGACTCTCTTAATGGTACCGACCTTCGTCTCGTGTGGCTTGATAGGTGGGAAAAGGTTCTGGAACATCGTAATCAACAATTTCTCGTGGTTCTCCAACTCATTCACCTTGTTGGAGAAACCATTCATCACCAACAATGGAGGCTGGTGGAATGCAGATGAATCTTTACCAACGGACTTAGGATGCTTCATTATTCTTCTCACATCCTTCATCAACGAGTATGAGTTCACTTTGAACTGCAAACTTGGACCCTTTGGCATTTTTCCCAATCTCAACGAGATATTGCCGGAAGATTCCGATTGTTTGAATGCAAAAATGTCAGAGACACCGAGTGGACCGGTCATCACGATGAAATCCTTCAATTTGTTTGCTTTTCTTTCTCTCAAGTTGATGGCAGTGTGTGGTTGCATCACCAATCTGAAGTCTTTCACTAACTGAGCCAACGAGTGGTTTTTAAGGGACGATCCGAGGGAAAGAACCATGGATTTTGGGATTTTGGCGACCTCGGCTGGGTCTGCCGGTTGATGTGTCCTCTTCTTAACTCTTCTTTTAGCCATTTTTGGTGATTAAGTGTGATTTTTTGGTATGGCCAGAAGTCGGTTTTATGATGAGATTCTCATCGCGATGGGGTTTCGGGTATACACCTGTACCTCCGGGGGAGATACTGAAGAGGTACAGAATTTGGGAATTTTCAACCAGAAAAAAAAATTGGTTGTAAGAGAGAGGTTGCTTCCTGTTTTCTAGATCAGATCTACCGTTCAAGTTTTCGAAATCTCTCCCCGTTTCTGTTGGTTTCTGCCCTTCTCCATCGATAGACATCTGTCCCACCTGCAGGAACATATCATAACATCACCGGAGAGAAAAAATAAATTAAACTCCAAAATTCTCCAAAACCAAAATGGGTATGAAGGCACAATCAGGAAAACGAGCCAAGCTCTCGTCTCGTTCCACAGACACATTGGCACTTGCCGAAAAAATCAAGAAAAATGCCCTTAAACAGAAGTTGGCATCGCAGAAACCACAGGAGCCCTCCATCACCCCAGATGCATCGGAAGTGACTGTCAGTGACAACAACAGTAAGAGATTTGAGTCATTTAGCGAGCTCAAATTGATCCCTGAGCTTTTGGAGGCGATCCAAGCTATGAAATTCACCAAACCAACGCCTATTCAGTCCGAGGCCATCCCACACGCTTTGGAAGGTAAAGATGTGATTGGTCTTGCCGTTACAGGTTCCGGAAAGACCGCAGCTTTCGCCATTCCTATCTTACAGTCTCTCTGGAACGACCAGCTACCTTACTATGGTCTTGTTTTGGCTCCAACCAGAGAGTTGGCCTACCAAATCAAAGAGACCTTCGATGCCTTGGGATCGTTCATGGGACTCAGAACTTCGTGCATTGTTGGTGGTATGGATATGATGGATCAAGCCAGAGACTTGATGCGTAAACCTCACATTATCGTTGCTACTCCAGGTAGAATTGTTGACCATTTGGAGCACACTAAGGGCTTCAACTTGAGAAACTTGAAGTTCTTGGTCATGGACGAGGCTGACCGTTTGTTGGACCTTGATTTCGGCCCGGAACTTGACAAGATCTTCCGTGTGATCCCAAGAGAAAGAAACACTTACCTTTTCTCTGCCACCATGACCAATAAGATCGAGAAGTTGCAAAGAGCATCTTTGAGAAACCCAGTCAGAATCGCCGTTTCCTCCAAATACCAAACTGCCGATAACTTGGTCCAGTCCATGATGTTGGTCAGTGACGGTTACAAGAACACCTACTTGATTAATCTTCTTAATGAGTTCATGGGTAAGTCTATTATCATTTTCACAAGAACATGTGCCCATTCCCAAAGAACTGCATTGTTAGCAAGAATCTTGGGTTTCTCTGCTGTTCCTCTACATGGACAATTGACCCAGTCCCAAAGATTGGGTTCTTTGAACAAGTTTAAGGCCGGAAAAGCCAACATTTTGGTCGCTACTGATGTTGCTGCTCGTGGTTTGGATATCCCATCTGTCGATGTCGTCATCAACTACGATATTCCTACTGATTCCAAGGCTTACATCCACAGAGTGGGTCGTACTGCCAGAGCAGGAAGATCAGGTAAGTCCATCTCGTTGGTTACCCAATACGACTTGGAGATGTACTTGAGAATCGAGGCAGTCCTCGAGAAGAAGCTTCCAAAGGACCCAGCACCACCAAAGGAAGTGTTGGATGCATTGCATGTTCATGTTGATCGTGCTACTGCCGAGGCTATCAAGCAAACCAAGGATTTCCACGAAAAGAAGGGTGGAAAGAAGAGATCTAGGGATGATGCTGATAGAGAGGAGCGTTAGGTTTAAAGAGTTGCATGGATACGGAATAATAGGAGTTCTTGACGTGAACACATAATTAAAAACATAAAAATGAAAAAAAGAGAAAAAAAAACTGAAGCAAAATTATCCTCTAACCCATGTAATCCATCCGACTAAACCAATTAGTACCCAATTAGTACCCATCACATACCCAGCATTAGTGGTGCAAAAAATGCACTGGACACTCTCCGTATCCTTTCTTGTTAAACCAATCCTTGATGCACTTGTAATGAAACACACATAAACACTCAAGACGTCCCACTTTATCGCCTGGCTTGAGCTCTTCTAAGCAAATCACACACTCGAGATCAGTGACATCCTTCTCAAGACGCATAGTCGAGCTGGAATTGACCAGACCGCAAGGATTATCGTCTTGTGGGATCGTATCAACTGAAGTGCTCTCTTGAACATTGATGATCTCGTAGCTAGGCTTAGGAAATGGAGGAATATTATACACCAACATCCTGTTCCGAGTAGGAGAAGCACCAGGAGGCGACGCAAGCCGCAGATTGTGCAGCTGGAAGTCGTAAGATGTAAGACATCCATTTATGTGTGTTTCTTTGAATAATTCATAGCCAGTGTGGCTAGATTCTTGACCATCACGCTGTACTTTATGAACGTACAGTTTCAACAAGTCTATGCCACAAACAGGACACAAATTGTCGTCAGAAGCCACGTCGCTGGTGGCGTTTCCCAAAGTAGATACCAGATCCATTGCTGAAACGCCCACACGGCTTGAAAACTTGGTGACATTTGGCGCATCAGATCGTTCTACTTCTGGAGTTGGCGACGCCGCCCTCAGCGACCCAACGTTATCCTCAATGCTGGAGGAAGATCCGCTCTCAGGGTTCTCAAAGAGCGCCCGCCGGATCATTCGGATTTCCTCAACACAGTCATCGCAGGTCCGATAATGTTGATGTGGAATTGCCCTAAACAGGGAATTATCAGGCAAAAGCACAAGAGAATTTGGGAAATATTTGATTCGTCTGGCAGAGCAAGACGCACACACGACGCGTCCACATTTTCTGCAGTGGTGACGACGATTAAAAAGGGTGAAACTGCTGTTGCAATGAAAACAAGAGGAGACCTCTGAATCAGGCTGCCATGAGGGAGTCAGAGCCATTTTTGGAATGCGGAAAAAACAAGCAAATGCGCATTCAAGGGGAGATAATCCAGAGCCGGTAAAAATCAGGAAAAAAGCAGTATTTTCCGGTCAGGAAGAAAAGCGGGGGTAAACTGTGGATCAGATTTGACGGGCCCATCAACAGTATGGGGGAGGCGCACCACCGGAGATCCATGAGTCACGTGTCACAATCAGATTTAGTGGCGCACTTCCGGGACCAACTATCTAAGGTCATGTGACGCTATGGAAGTCACAAGAGCGGTGAAGAAAGGTATGAGTTTTTGGGGGAGAGGCCTTTTTTTTTGATTTTTCAAGAACGGAATGTCGAAATTGTGTCAATTTCTCTGACACCGAATTTTCAGAGTTTTAATTTTCAAAAGGAAAGTGGAAAATTCCCCATGTCTTCTGCAATTCTCAATTGTCTCTAATACTGAACAAGTTCTCATCCTGCACCCAGCACTATATCAACACCACCAACTACTACTTCTTTCTTTAAGGCCCCCAAAATCATCATGGCTGATAGACTTACGCAGCTCCAAGTTTGCCTTGATCAACTTGTGGCGCAGTTCAACGCCACAATCAATTATGTGAACACTCAGAGCGAATTGGCGCTCTTGGACTCCGATCCAAACTCAGTGGTCAATATGGCAGCAAACGTGCCGCTTCCAGGCAAAAAAGAGCAAGACAATAGTGGAGCCAACTCTGCACCAAGTGGGAGTGCTCCAAAGCAAGAGGTGCCATTTGATGGAGTCATCGATGAGCTCTCAACAGACATTATTCTCAAATCCAGACAAATCAGTATGATCATAGATTCATTGCCAGGAATTGGTACTTTACCAGAAACACAACTCAAGATGATTGGAGACTTGATAGAAGAATTGGACCAAACAGAAAAAGAGCGCCGTGCTAAGATCAAGGAGAAGGATGAGCTTCTTAAATGGTGCGAAGATCTCATAAAAGATGTCTCTGGAGGCATCTACCGAACAAGAGCATAAGAGCAACTACCCACAGAACATTTACCCACAGAACAACTACCCACAGAGCAACTACCCAAAAAGAGCACAAGAATGGGTTTGCTTTTCTATTAAATCAGTGACTGTAAGCCATACAGTCGAAGTCCCAGGTTGGGAACCACTTAGCGTTTTGACACGCTTGGACGGTCCATTTCAGGCCGTAGATCAAGGGGAAGAACTTGACAAAGCAGAAAATAGCGCCACCGGAAATAGCCAACATCAAGGCGCGTGCAAAATTTGGTCTCACAGACATTTGGTACTCCATAAATTGGGCCACAACCAAAACAGAAAAGAAGACACTCGTCAAGTAATGGTGAGCAAACAATTGCCTAGACATCTTGAAGTATGGGAAGAAATGCAAGTACCATCCAGAGGCAAATTGCAAAGTGACCAAGTAGAATCTGCTCACGTACGATTGCTCATCTTGGATCTTGAATGGGTTCGAGTGCCACAACATATAGAACGACAACATGATAGCAAAAATGGTAATAACCAAAGCTCCCACGTAGTAGACTGCAACATTACCGAGGTAGTAGATGTGGCTTCCTTCTTCATCGGTCAATCTCTCGTGACCATGACCGTTGCTGAAGTAGTTGATACCTCTGGTAACGAATGGCCAAGAGAAAGGCAACGACGAGTACTCGTGCTCCTTGGTGAACCCATTGTTAATTCTCCACATGGCGTGGTGATAGTCAAACATCTTCTTGTAGAACGGTAACTTTGGAAGGTTCACTCTTGGGTAGGTGGCATTGTCCTTGTCGATGACTGGATGGTTGTTGTATTCCACGTAGAACAAGGTGTTTGGAATCGTTGGGTCGTTGACACAGAGGACTTGGTTTTGGTTGAAAGCCCAGTCTGGCAAAGTGGTCTCATGGCCCATCAAAATGCAGTTGGTACCCTTGTGAACGAGCTGGAAAACAGACTCAGTTGCTCTCAACTTTCTGAGAGGAAGCTCATTCTCGGAATGTGGCTTCTTACCAATGATACGAACCTTCCATTCGTAGTTGACCTCGGCGGTATCTGTTCTGTTACCATGACAAGACACTTCATTAGAGTAGTCATGTTCAGAGTTTGGAGGTCTCACATCACTTGCACGCAAGTACTTCTTAGTAACTCTATGCATAAGTTTGACCGAGTCGCCGTCCTTAATTGGACGGAAACGAGTGTCAAACTTGCCATCGAAGTTAGTACCAGTGGTCTCAATGACCCACTCGTTGTTTCCATCACCTTGGAAGCCATACATAGTCACCTGCTGTTGCTGAGTTCCAGTTCTGTAAGTGTACTTATGCGAATGCAAGTACATGTCAGATCTGTGGTGCTTGATAGTGATCAAACTTCCGTAAGACACGTCAACTGCGGTGTTTCTCATTTTCTCAGAGTCTTCAAATTCAGCCTTGAATTGAGGGGAGACAGCACCTGATCCAGTTCCATTCTTGTTCAACAACTTGAAATGGATAGAGAAAATGGCACAGTAGATGGTCAATGGGAACAAGATAAGTGCAAAGATTCTAGACACAACGTGTGCAAACAATTGCTTGTAAGTGACCTCCAAGTCTCCGACGTAGCACCAAAGTTGGTAGGCGGTCCATAAACCAACCCAAGCCATGGTGAAGAGACCAGTGAGTTTGACTGAAATTGTCAAACCCAAGGCCAATCCTGTTCCAAGTAAGCATTTGACCCAAAGCAAGGAGAATGGCTCACTGATTTGGAATCTTTGGAAGGAGTATACTGTCAAAGCAGTGAAGAAGATCAATGGCGAGTCAAGCAAGATCAATCTAGACTGAGTAGCCAAAGAATTCTCCACTAAGAGGAGAACAGATCCAAATAAAGCTGTCAATGGACGGCAGCTGGAAACGCGGAGAATGCCGTAAGCAGTCACGACAGTGAGAGCTCCACACAATGCAGAGAACATTCTCATGGCAATGTATGGAACCGATGACTCGTAGACGTCGCCAATGTTAAGGAACTCAAATTTACCGTCCCAGTTGAGAACAGTCGCGATCCAGTAGTAAATCAACTTTCCCAAAGGAGGGTGCACATCGATGAAGAATTCACCGTCAAAGTACTCCTTGGCATAACTTCCAAAATGAGTCTCGTCAAACACAACCTTTGGTGGTTCAGGAAGCTTGTACAAACGCAAGATAAACGCCAACGCACCCAATCCAAATAGATACAAGTGGTCAACCTTGTTGAAGGCTGCCAGGGCAATTACGCTTGGGGAAAGTCGCGTCAGCAAGAATGGACGCAATTCTCCAGACTTGTAGCCAGGAGGAAGACCCGACGCTTTACCAGTGGAGCCCATGATAACCGTGTCAGCAAAAACAGGTGCTATTTCTGATATTTCCAGACCACCTCGATACTTGAATGCTCATGCAGGCTGTGCACCCTCCACATTTAGAGGCTTTAGTAGCCAATATAAAGACCACCCTTTCTGTCGTCCAACTCGTCGGCAATATAAGTGACGCCATCTGATTTTGGATCCCATCCCAATTTGGCGGTACATCTTACGTTCTTTAAATGTGGAAGTCTGTTGTCTCCAAGGGCCACTGCCAAATCCAATGGGTCCAACTTGTCTGTAGTGCCGAGCATACCACTGCTATCTATGTACAAGGTTCTTAGTGGGCGTGGGTATGGGAGCATTGGAAGGGATTCTTCGTCGAAAAACTCTTGTGACATGTAGTCGACGGAGACCTCCAACATAAATAAATTAGGACAGTAGGTGAACACGATGTCAAGGGAATTGGACTGTAGGCAAGGCATTGGGAACTGAATTCGAAGCGACTTCAAGTTATGGCCTACGTTGAAAAGGAAGTGTTGAAATCCAACGTGACGAACTTGAGGACAATGAGCAAACTCCATATGACGAATTGTGCTAGGAAACTCAGATTCCATGAGGAAATCGTCAGAGATACCACCAGCAACTCGCAAAAACTCAAGTTTCGGAGGCCATTTGACGTTTTTATAGTCGTTGATCTCCACAGATGACCGTGGAAATGAGAGATGGGTGAGATTGTTCAATGCACGGATTGAGTGAAAAAGCTCCTCAAGATTAAGCGTTTCAGAGACCAATCGAAGGTCAAGAATCCTTAAATATTCACAACCTCGAAGTGCTATGAGCGGTCCTAACCCAAAACTTGTCTGTGGAGCAGTGAATGCTTCAAGGTACTTTCTTGATCTCTTTAGTAATTTGGCAACGAAAGCGTTTTTACCTGACTGATTGACATTTGCCAAGTCAAGGTCTCGAATGAGCTCTCCGATGTGTTTGTCGTTGGAGATGGTATCCACAAATTGGAAGAAGTTGCTTCCCTTTAAGTCTGGTCTTCTGTAGATCATCGGAAGAACAACATGGTAGAACAATTTGCTGATTCTTAAGAACCTAGGCTTGAGATTTCCCTGGTAATATAAGATCTCAAAGATATGAACGATGAGCTCTAGCGGTAGCGTAAGCACATTGGCGTTTTCTTGCTTCTTGCGCTCTTCCTCTTGTAATTCCAAGAGCTTCATCCGGTACTCTTCACTGCCAAAGTATAAACACCATTTGAGCACGTCTACCTTCTCAAATTGAGATCTTGGCCATGTCTTTCCCAGGAATGTGTGCTGATTTGTAAGCACATACACCGAGCGTATGTTTGAGTTCGTCGATGTGCTGAAATCCTGCCAATTCCCGAACTGATCCTTGACGAGACCATTTGACTCGCCTTCTTCACCTTCCCGCCCCTCGTCTGTATAATTCGACTTGTAGACATACTTCCGATATGGGGGGCGGGACTGCTTTGGTCTCCGCTTGTTAGCGATTTTGTGAATATGCGTGAGCAACGACCGATGCTTGTGCTATCAGTGCGTTCTCACTTTTATAATGCAATAGGCTCTTTCCAACCTTGAAGTTCCAACTGGAAATTCCGTGTTTGAGTCAATAAGGACGATACCGTAGTGATCTTGATTCGACGTGATGATGAGTTCGTAATCGCAGGAATATCGCGATAAAGTAATGAGATGGCTTTATCGTTCCGCGAATTCGATCAAATCTCTTTGTTCTCGGGATCCGAAAAATATGAGAGTATAGCTTGACAAATAATTGAAATTGTTTTTTCTTTCACAATTGGTAACGGATGAGTTGAACAAAATTCTTTGAACCCAATTTGGGTGTCTGGTTTCTGTTGAAAGTACTCCACAGTAAGCATGAGTGGTGACACAATGGTTACCCTGATGAAGACACGAGGAACGAAGAAAACGACAAGAAACCAGATTTTGAGAGCTCTGTAGGGGATCAAGATTGTCAAAGTGTAGATAATTCGGAAAATTATCTTCACAGGTGTGTAAATCAAGGTATATGCGAAACCCAGATATCCAGTATATGGATCGAAATCTCTAATTGATTCCCAAGCAAGCCAAAGGCGATCAAAGACATCAATTTTGGACTTTTCTGCCTGACTGTGGAACCTTGAAAAGATACTGATGCTTTTCTTGGTGGGATCCAGCATGAAATCTTTTACTTCTTGATTTGCCTGCTTGAAAAAGCGAGCAATACTGTTTTCCTCTGGCATTGGTGACATCTGAACTGGTAGTTCAATAGCTACCGATGTCTCCAATGGAATATGGCAGAGCTGGTTGAGATTTCGAGGTGCTCGTGATTTGAGAATCGGCGATGTTTCGACTGAAGTGACATTTGATGAAGGCGACGGAGAAGACTCATACGCTGCTTCTTCTAAAGCAGATAAATACGAAATTTGAGTCTTTTTCTTTCGGAAAATCGGACTCATTTGTCGTTTCAGTGCTCTCATACTAACAGGACTACCATAAAGTGGAAATGGAGTGACCATAACCGTTGTCTCTTCCATAATAGGATGAAACTGCTCTGGAACTTTCTCAATAACATGGTGTCTTTCGTTTTCGATGAGATCAAGGTTGAACTCCTTGATATGGATTTTATCAATGGTAGGAGCAGAACAAAGAGGTGGAGTTTTCATCTTCTCATCGAGTTTTGGAGTCATCGGTTCCGTATTCGAAGTTTCATTGAGCCTTTCTGAGATGTGGTGTATGAACTTGAATACACCCCATAGAAAGAAAAGGGCCAGGTTCATATCACAAAGAACGGCAGCATCATGGTTCGAACCAATAATATAAGTTCTAAGCCAGATTATTAGACCATTGGAGCCCACCAAACCAAGTCCTTCAACTAATAGACTGAGATCAAGAAGCTTTTTACACACAGCAGCACCATTTGACTGATCAGAAGACAAAAATGAGCAACTATCCTCCAAAATCACATTGGGAGAGCTCCGATTACTCTTGGATATCCGATTTGACCCGTCCAACTCCAAATTGACCGCCTTTTTGGTCCCTTTACCCGCCAAACCAGCAGTAAACTTGAGTATACACGTTACCTCAGCCAAAAGAAACAATTTTGTCATTTTTGAAGGCCAATTGAAAACCTTCTCACCTGAAAATATCAAAATTATTAAATATGGAACAATTACTAGAAAAATCGCCACGGAATCGTATTCCCACCAACTCTCACGAGACAAACGAATTGGTCCAGGTCTTGTGAGTCCCAAAAGGGGAAGGTGGTCACCGGGAATATATCCCGATTGGGTATTAATCCCGAGAATGTTTTTCTTCGAGTTATTTGAAGCTAAAATGTTGTTATTTGTCATGAATTTGACGATTTTGGTGATTACGGGATCCTTGATTTTGACAGTTTTTGCAGCATAATCTTAGTGTACTGCATACAGGGAAGGACAATCAAGATAAGTAAAAAATGACAGGTTGATGATTTACATAAAAGGAAGGTAGTTTTGGTTAATTTAATTAGTGAAAGCGACTTGAAAGATGATTGGCAACATGAGCATCTAAAAAATATTTCAAATTTCAGAAATTCACCTCCTTAACTTTGGAAGAATTAGGTGCGAGAATCAAGGCAAAATCTCTCAGAAATCACAAATATATCTACATAATCTCAATCAAACGACCCCTCTTTACCCAAGTCAAACCTTCACAATCTCAATCAAACCTACCCGTCCCCACCTCTCCAGTATTAATGTTGCTGTGGTGAAAACTGTGGAGGTGCAGTGTGTTGCATACACTTCCCAAATAGGAAGGACAAGTTAGGGCATAAGGGTCCATTCATTTTGGTATTCCGCCACTTGAATCTCCAGAAGAACAATTGATCTGTACTATTTGAACCACATAGAATACCCTAGAAACTTCTCCCCTTCTTTTATCCCCACTTTTACCCAAAATTCATTACTATCTATCCTTAACTATGATATGCACATCCTGCAGAAAACATCTCCACATCGGTGTACCGAAAACCTTCAAACCGCATCAAATCATCCCCAAACAACTCCCATGACCATGATATCACTATTCTACGCTCTTCTACCAACTTTTCCACCCCACTTACCTCCCCTCTAGAAGCTTCTACATAATTCTAAGAAAAGTCGTGCGCGGCCGAAATTACACAAAGCGTCGTGTGAGAAGGGCGCGGAGAAAAAAATTTTCATAGTACTTTCCTTACTACTCCTTTTTCTTGAATTCTACACCATGGTTCTCGTCCAAGATTTGTTACACCCAAACCCAGCCTCTGAGGCTCAAAAGCACAAGTTGAAGACCTTGGTCCAAGCTCCAAGATCTTTCTTCATGGATGTCAAGTGTCCAGGATGTTTGAACATCACCACCGTCTTCTCCCACGCCCAAACCGCTGTTACTTGCGATGGATGTGCCACTGTTTTGTGTACTCCTTCCGGTGGTAAGGCTAAGTTGACCGAGGGCTGCTCTTTCAGAAGAAAGTAAACGAAAAGATTGGTAATAATAGGGAAATTTCCTTTGTGCATTTAATGACAGGAAGTTGGGAGAGGATCGAACTTGTGGGGCTGTGGCCACACTGTAGAGGGCTGAAAAAGTGCTGAGTATGCCCTTGGCTTTGTTGCTAGAGACCTCCTTGCCTCGTCATGTCCCTAGAATGCATTTTGTATTATAGATTTTTGCGGCGGCAACTAGTTTACTTCTTCTGCGGATGCAGAGCATTGGTCATTGTTTGGTTTGTTAATAGGCTAATACACCATATTGAAAAAGATGATTGTAGAGATTTTGATAGTAATTGTAGAGGAAATGAAAGTTTTAGGGTGAGTTATGTCGGAACTCCACTAAGGAACTCCGTATATATGTCAATTCCTTACATAATACCTTAGGGAACCACTATTCCTCAGTCAATTCCATTCATATAACTCCAATTCCTTAGTCAATACTATTCATAAAACTCCAATTACTCTCTCTAAGTCCCTCTCTACCTCTCCCCATCTCTATACCATCCCATTAATCTATGTACATGTTTAGTTACCGTCGTATTTACGTGGATCGACGTCAAACTTGGCTCTCTTACCCTCGGTCTTATACTTCTTCGACAGCTCCAATTCGAAGGCCAAAGTATCGGCCAATCCCATTGGATTCTCTTCGAAATCGCTCTCTGAACGACTAACGATCTTCTTCCACTCTTTCTTTCTCTTTTCCTTCAAAACGAACTTTCTTTGGGTACTTGCCAAACGGTTCAATTTGTCAAAGTTAGCCTGAGAAAGCCTGTTCTTCACAACTGCACTCTTCTTGCCCAAGGGCCAAAGATCTCCTTGTCTGACCTTACGAGCATCGTGGTAGGTTTGTTTACCCATACTCTTAGGCACTTGCCAGAGCTCAATGTTACCTGAAGGAGCACACACGTCGAGTTTGACGTTGTTTTTGATTTTAGCCGGGAATTCAAGGATTCTAGGCCAGTGCTCCTTGGCGTTATCGATATGGTGCTCTCTGTCAGACTCAATTTTCTCAATTGTAGCCAAATCGTTAGGAGATCTATGCATAATAAGGTAGGAGAAGTTTCCTGATTCGGTATTGTTTCCGCCAGGACGACCGCTTCCTTCCAAATTCTTCAATGTCTTCTTTGAGAGCTTATCTAAGCCCATACCGTCAACTGCACCTTTATCCCATGGAGTAGCGAGTCTTCTACCCTTTTTAAGCTCCATAGTGTACTTTGGACGTTCCACAACTTGGTTAAAAGAGCAGAACTTCAATCTGTGCTTATGGTTTGACACCTTGTACAAGTTAGGATCACCTAATTGAATAGGACAACGGCTATGGTGAGGACATGGAGCCACTACGCTCAAATGGTAGTTCACCTTCTCAGAAGGCACCTCAGATGCGTTTTCCTTTGATGCTTGTTCGGTAGATAAGAGCTCATACTCTTCGCTATCTTCAAATTCGAACTTGAGCTCATCTTCAGTGACTTGACCGTACTTTCTGATGATTTCCTGCTCTAGAGCTTCAGAATCAACATCTTCGTTGTTTTCACGCAATTGACGAAGCTCTTCTTCAAGATCCTCCCTCTCATATTGCTCGAGAAGTTGCTCTTCGTACTTAATATGGTCCTCAGTGATGAGTTGGTCCTCTTTTCTAAGCTTTTGAGGTTTATAGGACGATCCACGATTGTAAGGACGTGGAATCTTGCCAACTTCACCTTCATGGGCTTCTGGACGAAGCATCACTTGTCTGGCTCTAGCAATGATCTCAAAACCCAAAGCATTTCCTCTTTCAATAAGCACAATGTGTCCATTTGGCTTAAGTAAGCGTAAAAGCATATGGATGTTGGAATCCACGTCCGATGGGAAGCTGTACTCACGTGTAAGCAAGGATTGGTTCACAATGATCAATTCGTATTGCTTGGTTGAAGGCAAGGCGTCTCTCAACTTGGTTCTGATGTGAATTTGTGAAGCATCAACTGGTCCCACATAGTCGTCCTCTTCATTGACGTAACCTTCAGAAAATGAGTCCGTTTCTTCCTCAATGTCTTCCAATTCATTTTCTGCTTCATTTTCAACAACATTTTGATCATCTGGGATCTCACACGGTTGTCTAGATAACAAAATCTTTGCTCTTTTCTTCATTTCCTTGTTACCCCTTCCAACAACGTAAACTTCCTTGATTTTTGGCTTGAAATCATCGCCCATAATCTCGTTCAAGGCAATCATACCTGTTCCAGGCCCGTAACCCACATCCAAAACGCTGTTTGGGTTGAAAGAGTCACCTACTCTCTTCTTCAATTCAGATAATGCTCTTTTAGCATGAGAATAGTTCTGAAGGAACAAAGAGGCGATATGAGCATCGGCCTCCAAGCTCAGATCTGGCGCTTTTTGCATTTGTTCCTTTTCCAAGCTCTGGAAAACTTGTGCTGACCGCTCTCTGAGCTTATCTGGAGAAACCACCAGTAGAATGTTCTTATTGATCACTTTTGCGATCTCTTCTGGGAGTTTGATGACAGACTGATCGACTTTAGCTTGGAGAGTCAACGGATCGAGTCTGGCCTCCTCAGAAGTGGACCCTTGGATGAAAGTTCCGTCTGGGTTTCTGAATGGAGAAGGCAGCGGGTCAATAGCGGAATTTTGGGGGTGAAGTTCGATTTTTTTCACATAGTTCGAGTCGTGGAGGTCACCAGTTTTCTTCCAATGCTCAGATCTGACGAGCTGGCCGAAACTTTCGCTGTGTCTGCGTTGATCAAAGGGAAGAGATGAGGTTGAAGGTTTGTCTCTGGTATCGGCGAGAAAATCGAGGTTTTCTGAGCTGATTTTTCCTATTTGGGATGAAGTGGACTTGCTTCGGAGCGCAAGCCTTTGGAAATCGAGGAAAAGCCTCGAAAAGGCAGGTTTTCGGCTCATCATGGTGGTATTTGGAGTAAGTGAGTAAGGTGAGTCTCTCACATAGTTAAGGTGATGGATCACGTGATATAGTTAGACCAAATGTTGATAGGAATTGACGAGTAACGACGCCAGAAAATGTCATAGAGTTGGGAATGAGTAATTGGGAATGTCGATGATTTGGAATGTTATTTGAGTTTAAAAGGTTTGTTATTTTTGAGCTTTTTGGTGGTTTTCTATGGCCTTTACTTGATGAAGTGCTCATACTTAGTGAGTGAGCGTGAAAGGTCCATAAAAATCCACAAAAAGATGCCAAAGTCGAAGATTCATCTCCATAATCACATTTTGACAATCTCTGTGACCCTCAACCAATCATAAAAATTCTCGAAATCCTCCTCAAATGCCCGTTTTCCATGACCCTTGTCTACTCTCCGGTCCCACACCCGTACACCACAACAACTGCCTATCAACGAGCCCAACTGCGTCTCAACCTTCAATCAACCAACTTCTCCCATTTTCTCAATGTCCCGTGCTATTTGTGCCTTTGCGGGTTTAGCAGTGGCTGCCGTTGCATCCTCGCAAAAAACAATTCTTAACGAATCAAAGAGAAACTTTTACGAAGACGAAAAAGACGTGGTCCCAGTTCCAGGCACAACCACGCCAACTTCCGAGTCCCAATTGGAGCTTTTGGGTCCTCGTCTGGTTGTTAATGGTGTCACAATCAGATCCTCCACTGGCGTTGAGTCTGCTCTCCGCTCAGTGCGTGAATCGCTCTATGGAGCCTACGTTTCGACTCAAAACTACTTGAATGAGGGTAAACACAAATTGTACGAGACAGAGAGACAAGTGACGGGCACTGTGAGCAGTCTCCATAACAGATCTGAAGATCTTTTACCTAATTCTATTTACATTGCTGTTGCTGCGCTTTCTGGTAACATTTTGGCCAGACAACGAGGCATTGTAGCCAAGGCCGTCTTCCCAGTCGTTTTGGGATTGGCTTCTTTCAAATATTTCTTGCCAGAGACATTTGGAAACACCATGGGCTTCGCCTGGAAGGTCGAGCAGCGCTCGTTGCCAGAGCTTGCCAATGGTCAAGTTGTTGCATTGGAAAAGGCTCAAAGTTTGGTTGATCTGGTTGAGAAAACCGCCGTTTCGAGCCAACAAAAGGTCACCTCGAGTGTTGAGAGCTTGAAGAGAAAGATCTCGACCGTTACGGGACTTAATATCGATGAAGAGGTTTCAAAAAAATAGACCACTGTTGAATCAATGGTGAATATATTCGCGGAATGGAAGCGTGGAGTTACAAACGCAGTTTTTTATTGTAGAATTTTTTGAACAGAGTTTCATCCTTTTTCTTGTTTATTTTGTATTTTTCTTGATTTTGACTTGATCCTTCTTTCCTTTTTGATCGTTTTAAATCTGGAAATTTTCCCATGGATCACGATAAAGAGTCCCGAGGGACTATGCTCCAAAGCGCCTATACTTCGCTTACTCGACCAACAACAGCAGCCATGGCTCGAATGTTGAGCAAAATCACGCCTTTTTATTCTCGTAGAGGGCCTCATAAGAGGAAATGGCGAGCTGACGACGTCCAGAAACTCATTAAGCAAATCAACAAGAACTATAAGAAGGTTGATCAGGCCAACAAGGAGTTTCTCAAGGCTTTCAATATTTGGGGCAGCAGCTTACCCAATACGGAGAATTCTACCGTCTGTGACAACTTCACAAGGCTTTTGGAAAGCGTTCATGTTGTTTTTGCTGGTCAAACTGAGAAGTACAATAACCTCAAAGCGCATTTAGGAGCCATAGCTACTCGAGAGGCACGTCAACAAGAACTAGCAGCCAAACATAAGCAACTTCAGGATAAACACGATACTTGTGCAATGAAACATGGGCTCAATTCACAGCAATCGGTGATACTCCAAGAGCAAATTGAAGAAAATGAGTACAATCTCAAATTGATCGAGCAACAGTTGCTGAAAATCGCCGCTTCCAGCTTACACGATGGTTGTAAAGAGTATTTGAATTGGCTCCAGGATTCCGTAGTGGACTTAACAAGAGCATGCAATGATTTTGCTGTCACAATTAAAGATTCAGACTCAAACCTTATTAGAAGAGGCGAGAGGCTGCTGAAGTACACTAGTCCCAATAGTGGAGCCTCCAGACTCATTGGAGGAAGCAGTGAGTTTTCTAGAATGGCCCAACATGGTGGAAGTAGCGGTATTGGAAGACAAAATGGTCCAAATAGCGGTCTCTCAAGACACAATGGTGCTAATAGTGGTCTCTCAAGACAAAATGGTGCTAATAGTGGTATTTCAAGATTGGCACATAATGACGCCCACAGTGGAGCCAGTCGAGCTGAAAACGGAGAGAAGAACCTCATAGAGAGACAAACAAGCGCAGAGTTGAAGGCCAGAGGCAGAAATCCTTCAAGAGAGGCCGAGAGCAAGCAAATCGTAGAGGACTGGGCAGCATACGATATCCGACGGTATGAGAGAAACGTCGAAGGCTGGAACTAGACGTCCATTCTATATGTACAAATGTCTAAGACGCATCATTGCTCTAGCCTGTTGTCTTTAAAGATCTTCTTTCCGATCTCATACGATGAAATCATGATGGCACACGATGGAGCGATCTTCATCACTCTTGGACCAAAACCTCCGTAGAGGGCACCAACACCTTCATTTTTGAAAATTGAGTAGAGGAATCTGAACATCGAAGGTTGCAGGTGGCCCCTCTCTTCTCTTGCAATTTGAAGTCTGGTTTTACCCACATCAAATGGGTTAGTGAAAAATGCAGCAATAATTCCAGCAAAAGAGCCAGAAAGGAAACTCGTAGCGAAGACTTTCCAGTCATCTTGTTTACCAGCGTCCGGCGAGAAGCTCACGCCCATCGACAGACCTATGCGATCTTTGAAGAGCTCGTAGCACAGCCAGTATACTCCCAGGAAGGGAACGTCTCTCCAAAGGGTGATTTTAAGCCCGGTGAACATGGACCCAATACCATGTTGCCGGAATGCATCAGCAGAGTCCTTTAGTAGCGACGATAGGATCCTGCTTTTCTGTTCGCCACGGACTTCGGATGGGATTGACTGGAGCCTCGTTTTGAGGAGTTCTACGGGCGAAACCACCGTGGCAGCCATTGTTCTGGCGAACATACCGCAGATCAACGGATTGAATGCATGGTCTTGAATTGGCGAGTGATCTCGGATGTATTCGTAGCCTGTGAAGTAGATGATATTAGAAGGTATGGCCATGAAGAGAGTCAAGCCAAGACCACGCCATAAAGTCGAGAGTCCTTCGTTTCGACTGATGGACGTCATTCCCTGGAATGTAGACGTGATTCTTGTGCATTGTTCAGCGCTGGAACAGTAGTGCTGGTTGATCCAAAAGACACCAGGAGAAGGTAACGATTCCGCGGCTTTCACGCCTGGTTTCAATGCATTTTTTATACCTCCAGAGGGTGGACAGCACCTATACTCTTCAGGCATAACTTCTTGTTGCTGAATTCTGATACGAACAACGTCAAAAGGCGTAACCACCAAGGAAGTGATAAACGACCCCAGACAGGCCGAAATCATGCGCTGCCACGTCGTGATATCGTTGGAGGGTTTCAGAGCCAACGTGTCTCGAAGCGGGATATGGAGATCCTCATCTTCGATGGCAGCAGCAAGCTCTGAAGACATTGACATTGCGGATTGAGTAGCAATGACTGTTACTTAGTCACAGCGGCTTTTCGTAGTGAGATGAAATCCTGCATATAGGCGAGATTAGTTGGGCCGAAATGACAGGATAATGGAAGTCATGAAAATTCAAGGAAAAGTTCCAGAAAAATCCGTAAAAGTGTTTCGATAAGGTTCTTCTGTTTTTGAAATATCACACTTTTCAATTTCACCAAGAATCGATCTCATTGGCTATTTTTCATTGTACTCCATAGAGTGCGATTTAGAGATCAATCCGAAGCAACGGAGAATACCCAAAATCAGTGGAAAATACAATTTTCATGGCTTCTAATACTCGGAAATAATATCGGAACATTGGTAGATGTTGATGTGTCCATCCTGGTTGTAATTGGTAGCCACCATCATTCTGTGTGGATGGAATGCAATGCTCGACAAGTAATTGGAGGTTCTGTTGGTGAGGTAGTTGTCGTATGGGTTCCTTAAAGTGGAAATCAAGTCACCTGAAGTTGTCCAAATGTTTGCAGCTTTCGATCCCGTGGTGATGATTGGCGCATGTTCATGCACGTCAATGTGACGAATGTTCTTTTCCGGAGAAGTGAACGTCAACACCGGCTCAGATTTACGAATGTCCCAAAGATTGACATATCCATCAGAAGAGCCACTCACCAATTCTCTGAATCCACCTCTTTGCATATGGACATTTCTGATGGAACCACTTCCAATGTTACGTGCTCCACCACGGCCCTTTTGCCATACTTGGACCATCGATTCACGTGCATCCAATCTTCTGTCGTAGACTCTTAAACTGCCGTCGTCGAAGCCTGCAATGAAGATATTACCGGCGACTTGGTCCGAGGTCAAAGACGTGATTGAGGAGGACGATCTTGCTGGAATTTCAAGAACACAAAGTTCACGAGGTGCATCCCAAACACGAATAATCTTGACATCTCCACTAACAAGCAACGAACCTCTTGATTGTTGCCATTCACTGATCAATCCAGAACTCTTAGATGTGAGAAGAAGATCAGTCAATGCTCTCCACGATGCGACCATTTCCACGGGCTTATCGTCGTCGCCATTACAGTGGAAGTTCTTGTAGATCTTGATGACACCATCGGAGGAACCAGTTAAGGTCAAAGGCAAGTCGTCCTCGTTTAAGAACTTCAAGTCGGTGATTTTAGTACCGAATGGATTACCGTTGGAGAATTTCGTAACAACTTCCTTCTTGTCCCAATCCCAAACAGAGACTGTATCCTTTTCGTCAGTTGCAACCAATAACCTTTCAAATTGCATGAATTTGATAAGTTTTGGTTGTGTTTTGTTACTGAGCGTGATAATGTTTCTGTTCCAGTCGCCACGAATGGCCATTTTCTTTTGAGGTTGTGTTTCCTGGATCGTTTGCTCATTTCTGTTTCTTCTCCATAATCTCTTGACATACTCCTTTGAACCAGGCTCATCGATCTCAGTCTTCGACATTTGAGGTTCCTGGAAGTACTCACAACTGTACTCGAAGAATCCAGACTCATCTGGCAATTCAGGCTTCTCTGATCTGTTTCTAGGCTGGAATCTTGGCGTCTTAGGCTTGTACTCTGCTCCATATTGACTTGGAACAGGTCCTGAGTTCAAGATTCTTGTGAAGTTCTTGATTTCGTTATCATCATTGATTTGGAACGATTTGAAAAGCTTTGAGATTGTCAAACCCTTCAACTTCGATGTAATTGAGGCAGAATCCAGTTCCTCGGACTCATTTTGGTGGAAATTTCCATGGGAAATAGCTCTGGTCTTCAAAGATGACCCGTTGATGGTGAGTGTGTTTCTTCTGTTCATCACTGAGCCACTGGAGACTTGTCTTCTGACTCCGTGGTCATTTTGCATGGCCAATGGGGTTCTGTTAACAATTGGCTTAGCAGGACGGAAGTTTTCGGCAATATTAATGGTAGACTTGCTCAAAAGGTACTCTTGCATCTCCATAACCAAGCCACCAAGCTCACTCTCGTTCAATTTGACCATAACCGAGTCAATAAGGGTCTCACCCAACTGTTTGACTTCAAGATGTGGATCTTCAGAAAGAATCAAAAGAGCCTTCCAGATAGAGCTGAAAATGGAACCATAAGCAGGCGATTTCTTTCTGAACTCTTGCAAATTGTTAGGATTATCGATCAAAACGATCTCCTCCTCCAATTGGTTGAATGCCACCACCAAAAAGAACTTCATATAGATCTTGATGAAGCGACTCATGAAGAAAACGATCTCTTTTCTGACAATTGTAGATCCATCGCCTAACAAACGCAAAATCACATTGGCAAGTCTCAAATCTTGCTGTCTGAGCTCATCTTTACGGAGTTCTGCACTCATATTAGAAGGTAAGCCTCCAACTGACTGCGTTGAAGACTGACTCTGTGATTGTTGAAGTGGTTGTCTCTTTCTTGGCAGGTCATTGGCCAGTTCTTCCGGTTCAGTCAAGAACGTTGTGAGAGCAACGATAATCGAAGTTCTAACTTCGGGAATTGGATCATTGATCAACTCAAGAAGCTTACTTAAGTAGCCATCCTTATAAAT
Source organism: [Candida] citri (assembly GCA_030571295.1). Classification (NCBI taxonomy): domain Eukaryota; kingdom Fungi; phylum Ascomycota; class Pichiomycetes; order Serinales; family Metschnikowiaceae; species [Candida] citri. Next base: position 912,139 of record JAJLXN010000002.1, on the reverse strand, counting down.
GATCCACTTTCCATCTGGATACTTCAGCCAAAGTTGCGATAACAACAAACAGCACCATTGACGCAACAATGGGTTCTCGCTAGTGGATAAGAATTTGAGGCAGTTTGTTACGAGCTCAATAGAGAAACAAAGACGCTGACCATTCTTGAAATCCTTAATGAAGAGCGTCAAAATGAACGCACTCATTGCTTTATGGTCATCGTTGACAATTATGGCGCCAGCACCAGCCGAGCCGCCGTTCATGGTGCCTCCTGGAGCGCCAGGAGCTCCGATTGGATTATTAGGGCTCGAGTTCAAAATGAGGTAAAAGTAGTTGTAGCCTTTATCTTTACAGAGCTCCTGTTGGGTGCTCTTATAGTCGATGGCCATGATTCTGGCCCAGATGAAGATAAGCACTGGTTTTAGCTCTTGTGCTGGACTTTGGAGGAGTTTTAAGACGTATGGGAAGATTCCAATCGATAACGATAAGTAGACAGCCCAAGGACCCAAATCCAAGAATTTAGAGAGCAAAATTAAGGCACGTAAACGATGAACTTGCGAAAGCAACACTTGAAGGACAATAGGCAACTGTTCTGGTGGGTCTTTCGTGGAAGGACCGGCGTACTTAAGCCAGAGATCAAATGCAGTGAGTTGTTGCTCGAAAAACGTCGAATGTTGGTAATTTGTTAAAGTTTGAGGAGCATTTGCTGGCGCAGCAGCAGTAGAATTGGCTCTACCGTTCGAAACTGACCCATTTGAGGCGCCGTTTTGCTGTGGAGCAGGTGTTTGAGCCATAGGTGCTGGAACTGTGTATGAATAGGGATCAGGATTCTGATTTTTGATGAGTTGAGCGAAAACTTGATCAATTGCAAGGTCCCAAGAGTCCCACATTGGATGGAATCTCACTGACTCTGGCAATGGAGGATCACTCACAGGATTACAGTTCAAATGAGGCATAATACGCTTGGCCAAAAGGAAATTTCTGAAAAGAGCAGCCACCATAAGGTCCTGACGGAAAAGACGTTTGAAAATCGGACGCGACAAAGACGTCCATGCAATTGTGTCAGTAATGGCGGTGAAAATCCAGTTCAATTCGCCCAATGGGGTTCTCCGGTCGGTCAATTTGCCGGGAACAATGACGTTTCCTTGTGAATTTCTTGGAAGCATCAGGTAGTAGTTCTTTTTAAGTGGCAGTTGCATGATAAACCACTTTAGCGAGATATCTATAGGGCATGTCAAGCAACAAGTGAATAAATCAGCCGGTAAGTTCGGACTCATGGGAAGAATCTCGTGGCTTTTGCATGCAGCCAACTGAATCGAGTCCAAGTATGCAGAAGTTGGCGAAGGAGCACTCATATCGTGGTTCCCCTCGTTATCGTCGTCGATTCTCTTCTGGACAAACTTCTTGAAGTTATGCACAATGTTTCCGGCAGAATTACAGTCGTAAACGAAGATTACAGGAGCGCCCAACCATGTTTGAAGGTCATAGAGCGAAATGGGGATGTACTGGGTGTATCCTCTGTTGAAAACCCAGATTTCTCCACTGGCTGTTGGTTGAGGTACACCGTGACCATTATAGTGGAATAAGATCCGCTCATCCTTGGCATTTCGTCTCAAAGTGTTACAGAATCGTTTAACATCCTCCACACACGGATCTAGCGACTGTTTGTACCTTGTTCTTAACGATAATGTCTCATATTGACTCTGGAGGTTCTTGCCAATTGCCTCGATGGCTTTCTTCATATCTGGGTAGTTGGATGGATCACACCAAGCCTCAAGCTTTGCACAAGGGTACGTTTTCATGATATCCGGCGGATCAACCCCCAAATTGAGACAAAGAACAACCACAGCACTGATGGTTTTCTGGCGCTCTTTCATGACCTTCCAATCGACTATAGGCTGGTAATTTTTCGAAAATTCCGCCAGTTTTTTCATGTCTTCCGTGATAGGGTTACCGTTGGCGTTATGTCGCTTGTCATCGAAGTAAATGTAGAAGGTATTGGCCAAGCTACTAAGGAAATTCTCCGTATTGTAGTCCTCGTCGAATCCATGGCGCATTTTCCCATTGAGTGGCTGGAGGGGTCTAGGCCCGAAATAGACCAACTGCTGGGAAGACATTTGGAGATGATTCGGGTGTTTTTTGCGTGTTGGAAGCTTCGGAAGGGACGTTTATTTGCTTACTATAGGCGTCCAGAAAAAGGCTACTATCAGTTGGTTGGTTGTCTGCAGGTCGGTTATCGGAAACTTTAAGGTGGTCCACAGTTAAAAGGAAGGTAGAGAGATAATGAGGGAAAAAATATGTTTAAGTGGTAAAATTAGGTGATGCGGTGATTTTAAGCTGTTTTTTTCTATGGGTTTTAGTTTTGTGTGGTGTTTGTGTGGAGTGTTTAGTAGAGAGTGTTGATCAGTGAGGGCTCCATAGTTAAGCTCATAGTTAAGGAAGGGGTGCCAGGTTTGAAGATTGTTTCAGAATTTTTCTGATCTTTTGAGTAAGATCTTTTCAATTGCATGAATTGAAAATAGCTACGTCTTTCAATAGTTGATTTTATCAGTTCTTCATGTAGATTCTGGAGGGAGTCTTTTCTTATGCTCACTGCTCTCATAGTTAAGGAATATGCCTAAGGAAAGTATAGAAATTTACAATTTTTTTCTTTCTAAGATGGGAACTATAGTTAGATAGGACTTTAAAGTCCACAATGGCTGGACCAATATTTTTCACTGTCTTTTTTTAGTCGATTTCGACAGACGTTAGCTACTGTCACCTTCACCTGTGCTCTTAACCGTGACATTAACATAGAAGACCACCTATTTCCCATACTCCATATCGAAGTCAAACGAAAATCCAACTTTTTCAACCACCGCTTGATCAGAGTCAAATTTAACCCTGAGCAACTGAAATTACCCAATCGGGAACCCTTCTTCTCTGTGGTCTAACTAAAAAGAAACAACACATGACATCTTCAAACGCCTATTGTTCGGCCCAAAATAACTCCGATGGTACTGCAACCTTGTGAAGGTTACGAATTGAGGTATTTTTCGTGGTCTGGTCACTGAGGAGAAGTTGGCCTTATCTTTGGAGATGGGGTAGGGTGTGAATGGATCTTCAAAAAGTAACACGTAGCCGGTGTTTTTGAATTTTTTTTTTTGATTTTCTAGTTCAATTGATTTAAACTGATTTATTTGATTCAGAGTTTATTGTTTATAATGGGAAAATTGCACCGTTATTTAGTGGTTATCGTATTGTAGTGTAACAAAGAGTAAGCAAATTTTCACAATTTTCAAGTGAAGAAGCACAGAAAGCGATGAGCTTTCCAATTGAATGCATTTTGGAAATCACCTAGTGAAATTTTCAATTCTTTTTTCTATCGATTTTGTATGTTGTATTGGACCTGTTGCTCTCTCATCCACGACAGTCTCACATATGTTCACCACAACACCCAAAACACGTCATAAGACACTTCAAAAAATTACATTTAAATTCTTTTCACGTCTTCAATTCTCCAAAAAATCTTAAATTTCTAAAATCTTTTCATCTTCTTACAATTCCCATCCCACTGCCTTCTTCTACCCCACGGATGTACGGAGGTATCACCATACTAACAACTCCAACTACCTAGAAAACAAACCACCATGAGTTCGAGCTCCGGAAGCGAAGATTCTGGAACAAGTAGCTCATCTGGGTCAGAAAGTTCGCTGGACGAAGCTCAAGAACTTCTTTCCAGGCCGATTTTCCTCAAGAAAAAGGGTAAAAATCCACAAATCAAGGAAAGTCAAACTTCGGCAGATTTGGCCATTGCTAGAGCAGAAAAACAGCAATTGGCAGATGGAAAAGAGGCCAAGAAGGCTGAATTCGACGGTGTGGATGACACAGACAACTTAAATCCCGAAGAAGAGTTCGCTAAGTGGAAAACAAGAGAGCTAGAGAGAAGGCTTCGAGACAGAAAGAAACTAGAGGCCATTGAACAGGAAAAGGAGGATCTTCTAAGGCGACAGTTAGGTAGAGAGGTTGAAAAAAAGTCAGAGACGCGTTCTGAAGACGTTTCAGCTCAAAGCGGAGTGTCGAAGAACCTTGGAAGCTTCTATACCAACGGAATCGATGAAAAACTCCTAAAACGAGACTATAAGGACATTGAGGACCACATAGACCACAGCCGACCAACGAAATATAAGAGAAAATGAATAATAAATACGGAATGAATCAATACAAGCGGAATTAAAACGGAAATGAACATATATTCGTGAATAAACGTGAAACATGAGTTGATGCGGGAAGTAGAGTAGAACTGGAAAGCTAGCCAGTCCAGAAAAACGAAACAGTAGCGAAAGCGAACCAAAGCTCAAGAAAATCGAGGTTCCTTAACATGAAGAAGCCTCCTTGGCGTTAACCAAGACTCCTTGCCAACTGTAGTACCTGCTCATGTTGACGTGGTGCTTCTTGGAGTTACCGGACTCGTACATGGAGCATCCGTACAAGGAGGCGTAAGGAGGGGTATACAAGTGCAAAGACACGGCAAACTCGTCGTCAGAAGCGTTGGAAATCTTGTGCAATCCGATCTTATCGGAGATGTATCCAACCTCGTCTCTGTACATTGGAGTAATCTTACGAGGAGTCATCTCGGCACCTTCAGACTCAGGAACATCGTAAAGGGACTCGTTAAGGCTTCCCTTCATGATCTTCATGCAACAGTGAGCATTGGCATGGTCATGGATAGCACTACCCTTTCCTGGGCTCCACACCAAGATAAGCAAGTTGGCGTTACCGTTAATGTTGACAACACCGTTTCTGGTGTAACCCTTGGTGGCATCGCTCAAGGCAAAACGGCCCCACTCGCTCTCGTCGGACTTGTAGTTCTCCATGATGGACTTGATGTGCTCGACATCGACATCCTCCGAGGCAAGACCCTTGTTTTTGCCCAAAACGGCTCTCAACTCGTCAATGAGTTTACCGAAGTTGTTGTCCAAGACAAGCTCGTTGTTTGTTTCTTGATCCAACCTTCCGAAAGTAGCAACTGGTTGTCTCGAAGAGCACATCTTTCCAGAAGAGAGGTCGACTGGGTTGTTCAAGCTAAGCATCGTTGAAGATTTGTGGTTTCCTGTACAAGATAAGGATCAGTAATAGGTAGTAAGCGACGGTTGAAATTGGTGGACTTCAACTGTGAAATGTTTGATGGTGGTTAGACAAATAACCGAGGGAAAATACCGATATTTATATAAACTTGCAACCGAGGTGGTTCCATAAAGCGGAGTACTGTGGCCGACAACAGGGATATGCATATGTCGGGCCCGTTTTTTGCCTTTTTTTTCTTTTTTTTCATGCAACGGTCCGCGGCACTTCCCAAATAGGCAGGTTACTTCGCGACTGGGTCGGAGTCAGCGGCGGCACAATGCCCACAAAAACGGAGTCACCGCTCGCGTGCAGGAGGTGTGTCGGGAATGCTGGCCCGACGTGACCTCCTTGTTGGGTAACAATGCCTAGACTCCAGCGGGGCTTACCAAATGGGGCAGGTCCGCCCGGACGGGCCATCGGCTGGTGTGGCGTCACGCAATATGTCCTACGCATCCTCTTCCAGTCATACTTGCATTTGCATTTCCCTCGGAACTACATCTTCTGCATCTGTCAAAACTCGGAGCCTTGGCTATATATATACCGCTATGCTCCTCTAATATCCCCTTTCGTCTTCCATCACCTTTCAACGTTTCCCCTTTCATGGCTTCTGAATCTGCTCCTGCTACTACTGCTAATCTCGATAACAAACCGGAAATGTCTCTTTCAGACGCTACTGACATTGACACCGCCGCTAGCGGTGAGTGTTCTGTGGAGCCTAAAGCTCCAGAAACTCCTCAAACTTTCACTTCAAGACTTTACGCCAGTTTTCACAAAAAATTCATCGCTGGTTTCACTCCTGTCTTCTTTGCTTCTGTTATGGGAACAGGTATTTCTGCAAACATCTTATACAGTTTCCCATTCGAAGGTGAATGGCTTAAAGTGTGTGGATGTATTATGGCTGTTGTGGCCTTGTGCTTGTTCATAAGTTTACTGGCTATTTTCGCCCTTTCCATGTACCACGATGGTAATTTGTGGTACAAAATCCATAGAGATCCAGCCTTTGCTTGTGGTATGGGTTGTTTCGTTATGGGATTCAACACTTTGATCAACATGCTCAATGCTTTGACTGGAAAATCATGGATTTACGCCGTTTGGGTCCTTTGGTGGATCGTGGTGGCTTTATCCACTTACACTGCCTTTTTCACATTCTTCCTTGCGATCGTTGTCAAGCACAGAACCAAGGCTAACACTTTAGAGACCACAAGTATCAATTTAACTTACTTGTTGCCAGTGGTGACGTTGACTGTGGCCGCCTCTAGTGGAGGTTTGATCACTCCTAACTTGCCACACATGCATTTGGTCATTATTACTACCGTGATCTCATTTATTATGTGGGCCATTGCTGTTACCCTTGCATTCATCGTTGTTGCCGTCAACTTTTGGCGTCTTTTCATCCACAAAATCCCTGCTACGGGCCAGGTGCTCACCATGTTCCTTCCAATTGGTTTCTTGGGTCAGGGATCTTTTGCTATTTTGCTTCTTGGACGTAACTGTGCCAGTATGATCATGGAACACAGCAAGACTGTGCCAACAACATCTTACACATCTTTTTTGCATGAAACCGCTTCCAAAAACGGCTTGGACATGTCCAACTTGGCCATGATCCTCGCCACTACGTTTTTGACCACCTCCACAATGTTTGCTTTCACGCTAATGTCATTTGGATACTTCTTTACGTTTGTTGCCTTTGCTTCGGCGTTCTCCAAGATGACTCCATTTGCTAAGAAGCCAAACCATCAACTTCTTTACCACCCACGCAAAAAGATCCTCATCAACCAACCTTTTGAAGGTTTCATTCGCTTCACTAGAGCATACTGGTCCATGACTTTCCCCTTGGGAACTATGGCATTGTGCAATGGAGAGATTTACCACTTATACAACGGGTTGGATGCATTCAGATACATTTCTGCTATTTATTCTGTCATTTTATTTATTATTGTTTTGGGTTGTCTCATTGGTGTTGTTTACCAAGGAGTCATGATGGTGGCTCGTGCTACTTACCAGAAGGAGAAGAGCGAGTGTTAAGCTCATGAGATTTATGTGTATATTAATGTTACTTTAGAGAAATTGGCATGTAGATTATGTGATTTTTGGAATAGAGTTTTAGGTGATCTTGGTCTAGAGATTGATGTGAATTTTAAGCTAAAAGCATCTTAATTTTGGGGCATCTTCTTGACCTGTCAATTCCTTATCAGATGTCAGGTACGTCATTAAAATGGGGAACAATGAGCTAGGGGGCTGTCGGGGTTGTTGAGATAAGCATGCTATTTTTAATTTGTTGAGTTTCGTGTTGCTGTGAGGTGTTGCTTCCCGTGGAGAAGGAACGGTAATGTTTAAGGTGATTTTGGCAGAGAAAGGCAACTAATAATTATCTTGTGATTTTCAGTGGAGTCAATTTCTACTGATACGATTTATTGCTTAGTTTGGGGCTGAATGGATTTGTTGTATGGCCATTGTTGTATGACCTTATACAGTGCTACAATTGGTCAATTGAACTGGAAAAAAGACCATGAAAATTATGAATTCAGGCTAGATCGATGTAGAATGATTTAGCAAGTTTGAAAAAAATTCCGTGAAAAATTCATGACCTCTTCCAACGCATTGTTTTACTTACTGGTCTTCCTATTGGTCTTCCATAGTAAGTAGATGTATATTGCATAGTTGTAATTCAGTGAAATTTCAATATTTTGATGTGGAGAAAAAATAGAATTAATAATTGGGGTTGAAAGTATCTAATACCTTGGATTTCCATTCAATTGTTGAAATTTTATGTCAACGCCGTAGGATCGTAGATTCACCATACTTTTGCCCAAGATATGCGAAATTAGCAGTGAGACCAAATACTCATATGGGTGCAAAACACCAAAACCACACAAAATTCAACGAAAAAAAAAGCATTCATCATACGTTTGCCTCTCAGATTATTGTCAAATGTTTTTATTGTCGGGTAGACCATCAATTTCCCATGATTTCATCATCCTCTCCAGTCCACCACCTTCAATACTAATTACCCACACTAAAGCACTCAAAACCACTTTCAAAATAAAGAAGACACATTTCATCACAACCTCTTCCCATTTCTTCAAATAAATTGTAACCCTTCCCTCCCTCCACCCCTTCAACCCTCAAATCTCCACCGTCTACGTCTCCACATTCATGGACCACCTGCATACACTCAACCCACCATAGAGACACCACCTACTTCTTTCCATGGCATGCCATTATCTATCATAATCCCCGAAAATCCTGATCCGATAGTTCAGGAGCTTCAAGAACTCCCCGTTGATGAAATCCTCGAAAAATTGCGAGCTTTACCGACGCGTCCAATCCTTTTCTATGAGGAACTGGTCATAGGGTTTATCGTGTTGACTCAGCCTGCCATTGATGGCGATAAAAGGCCCCAGAGCGTGTATTTGAATACTAAATCGCTGCAGATTGGCGATCTTGCCTTTGACGAGCGAAAAACCTCGTCAGAATCCGATTCAAAGGACACAAACTCGCCTCATCTGAGTGACGAGTTTAGCACCATAGTTCAGAACCCTTTCGTCAATGGAACTTACTCCAAAGACGGCGAGGAGCTGGCAGTGACGATATGGAAGTTTGAGGTTCCTGTTGGGTATCCAAAGCGAGATGTTGGAGGTGAAACGACGTTCCGTGCTTCACTTGTCAATCCACACTTAGATCTCGCTATAAACGAGGATAAACTGAAGAAAATCCAAGAAACCGTGCAACAGACGCCAAGCCAATCTTCTGAGAACTTTTTTGAAGGTTTAAACTTTCAAATGGCGAAAAAATCAACCAAAAAATTCGAATTTTCCAGAAAAATCGCCCAGAACTGTGAATCCACCAGTAGAGCTGATCTGGACACAGAAATCGTCGAGACGCTACCGGTAAAAGCCACTGAAATCGATACTGGAGCGTCAATTCACATTTCTACCTTCCTTCCGTTGGTTCTTAAGCTTAGATCAACTAAACCAGGTGGAAGAAACGACATATTTTTAACTACATTAAGCATAGAGGCATCGAATGAGTTGCTTCAATATTCCCAGCATAAAGACGAGGGACAATTTTATTTCAACATTCTAAGTCTTGAGGCCGATTTCAGGTCAGGAAAGATGACCCAATTCGGAAGCATGTCTTTTCCTCAAAGGTGCTCTTTTGGCGATGTTATCAATATCACATACAAGCTCATCAATGATGAGTATTTGGATAACCAATTGAAGAAGTCAGAACCTTCAAACTCGGCTCCAAAACCGCTATATCTCAAGTTGAATGTCCAGATCCAAAAATACGATAATGACACCGAAAATTACGTCAATGTCAGCAGTATGATTTCTACAGTGTGGACGCCACTTCTTGAGTTGGGTCTTGCGGCTCCTCCCATCAATAATTCGTTAAAATCGATGGGAAACGCTTCTCATTTCCAAACACAAAGTCAGTTCACTTCATCGTTGAAATCACACTCTGGAAGTCTCAAAAAGCCTGGTTTGGCAGCTAGTCTGTCTGGGTTGGCTAGACCTCGTTCCAGTATGGGCTCAACAAGGCCATCTTCGCCGCTTCCTGGTAAGTTTCATGGTGCCAACTCATCTCCACTTCTTCCCATTGGAGGATCTGGAAATGGGTCATTCCAACCTAAGAAAGGTGTCAAAAACATGGTCACATTACCACCAGCCAAGTCTTCTACTATGGTGAACCTTCCAGCGAACTCCAAATCAGCATTAGCCAACGTTTCGTTGTCGTTCCAAGGCAGTTTGAGTGTTGAACTTGGAGAGATCGTTACCTGGAAGATTCAGGCCATTAATCAATCTTCAAGAACACTTAATCTCTCTCTTATTGCGAAAAACTCAAGAAAACATAGCCAGATGTATCTACAAGGCAATGCATCTAGTGGACTTAACATTATGAACGCTTCAAGCTCGAATATGCTTAGTTCTGGAACAGGAGGGTCAACTGAATCATCGATGCTTGTCTATAACAAGCTCCAGCTCTACTACCAATACAATCTGTTGAAGTTGGATAAAGGTGGTATCATCATTTTGACCAATAACGTTCGTTTGGGACCCATTGAGCCAAACCAGGTGTTTGAGACGGAATTACAATTCATTGGCATTGCAAAGGGCATTTATTCGCTTGACGAGTTAAGTGTGGTTGACTTTAATAGTGGAGAGGGTATGGATTTTGGGAAGTTAGTTGAAGTTTTCGTTATGTAAGCATATAGAAAATTAGTGCATAATAAAGGAAACACAAAAAATTAAGGAGAGCTTAGTTTTTGATAAGCTTGTTAAAAAATTGATAACATCAACGTAGAAAAAGCAAAAAAAGAACGGGGCGAGCTGGGAATTGAACCCAGGGCCTCTCGCATGCTTGTAAGTCAGTTCAGTGTACTGAACCGTCGCCCAAAGCGAGAATCATACCACTAGACCACACGCCCGTTATTGAAGGATGATGGGGTTTGGAAGTACATAACGAGTGATTTAGACCTTTATCTGTCATTCAATATGATTTTGTAGTCAATTAAGAATCAAGTTGACATTTCAGTCTTTCTTGTTACTGATATTTGTCATTTTGGATGACTTGCCTAATTGGGTATATGGTCTATGTCTCAGCTCATTCCACCCCATGTTATAGCTCGTACAAACAATGAATCTACCGGAAAAATTGCAAGATCATCAACGCATGCATGCTTAACATCCCTAGACCAATACCATCCAATTTAAGAAACTTTTTCACCTAATTTCAACCATAGCCATGCTATAGAGTGGCCCTCATCTATGTGCAGGTCACTCACTACAGCCTAAAGTGCGGGCCGTATGACTAGATACGTGCAGGCCCACATAGTCACCTACTATATAAACTTGTCCTTTGCCACTAGCCGCCATTTATGGGAAATTGGATCAAGTGGGCATTTTTCTTTGTTTGTATTTCGATTCTCTACCGTTCCAAGATGTCCTCACCAGATTTTCAGAAGTTGGCAGCAAATGAGCCTTCCCCAAATTGGACTGCTACCCCAGACGAGATTATTCAACAAGCTCAACGATTAATCGATGAAGATAAAAAGTTTAATGATGAAATTGCAGCCATTGAGGATCCTACTGTTGAAAATGTGTTGATTCCAACTGCAAAGAGAGAAAATGAGCTTTTTTTCGATGAAAACGCTCTCACTTTCTACCAGTACGTTTCGACTGATAAAGCGGTCAGAGACGCGTCCACGAAGGCTGAACAGATGATGGACGAGAACTCCATTGAGCAGAATTCCAGGATTGACGTCTTTAAGGTGTACAATGCCTTGTGGGAGAAGATCAAGGACACAAACGAGACCGATCCGGAATCGCTCAAATTGTTGGAAAAAACCGTGAAACATTACAAGAGAAACGGATTGAACTTGCCAGAGGAGAAGCGTGAGGAAGTCAAGAAGCTCAAAATTGAATTGAGTAACTTATCCACGACCTTTTCTAAGAATTTGAATGAAGAGAATGGTCATCTCGAATTCACCCAAGAACAGTTGGCTGGAGTCCCAGAACTGGTCATGGAGCAATTTGAAACGGTCGAAGTTGATGGCGTCAAGAAATTTAAGGTCACTTTTAAGTATCCTGACATCATTCCAGTGATGAAATACGCCAGTAACCAAGAAACCAGAAAGACTGCTCTCATTGAGAACCAGAATAAGGTTCCTCAAAATGCTGAGATCTTGGACAAGATTATCAGAATCAGATACAAGCTCGCTAAGTTGTTGGGCTATCCTACGTACTCTGAGTTTGTTTTGGAGGAGAGAATGGCCAAAAACCAGAAGAATGTGTTGGATTTCTTGGAGGATTTGAAGACCAAGTTGCAGCCATTGGGAAAGGAAGAATTGGCAAGATTGTTGAAATTTAAAAATGAAGATTTGAAGGCAAGAGGATTGCCTGAACAGGATACTTATTACGCTTGGGATAACAATTACTACGATAACTTGTTGTTGGAGAAGGAGTACCAGGTTGATCACCAAAAAATCTCGGAATATTTCCCTCTTGACCTGACTATCGACAAAATGCTTGGTTTTTACGAGACTTTGTTCGATGTGAAGTTTGTCAGAATCGAAAAACCAGATCCACAGTCCGTTTGGCACGAGGATGTTCGTAAGATCGCCGTTTACCAAAACATCAAGTATGGTGAGCCAAAAACGGAATTCATGGGCTGGATCTTGTTTGATCTTCACCCTCGTGAGGGTAAATACACCCACGCTGCTCATTTCGGCTTGAAATACGGCTACGAGAAGCCTGACGGGTCTCATGTTCCTACTTACTCTTCTTTAGTATGTAACTTCTCCAAACCTGGAAAGAGCAAGCCATCCTTGTTGAAACACGACGAGGTGACGACCTTTTTCCATGAATTGGGCCACGGTGTCCATTGCTTGTTGTCCAAGACCAAACACACTCGTTTCCATGGTACTAGCGTGCCTAGAGACTTTGTTGAGTGTCCTTCTCAAATGTTGGAGTTCTGGACCTGGTCTAAGAACGAAATCAAGGCCTTATCGTCTCACTACGAGACCGGTGAGCAGATTTCTGATGAGCTTGTTGACCAATTGATCAAGTCTAAGCATGTGAATACTGGATTATTCAACTTGAGACAATTGCACTTTGCTCTCTTCGATATGTCTCTTCATACTGTCGATACTCAAGAGAAAATCGATGCTCTTGACTTGACCAAGCTCTGGAATGAGTTGAGAGAGCAAATTGCCTTGATCTCTAACGGTGGTATCCAAAACACCGGATATGGAACCTTCGGACACATTGCTGGAGGCTACGAGTCTGGTTACTATGGCTACTTATACTCTCAAGTGTTCGCTACTGATATCTACTACACCCACTTCAAGTCTAACCCTATGGATGTCCAAAGTGGACTTAGATACAGAGATGTGATCTTGAAAAACGGTGGATCCAAGGAGATTCTTGATATTTTGAAGGAACTCTTGGGTAGAGAGCCAAACTCAGACTCTTTCTTGCAAGAGATCTTGGGTAATTGATGACGTGATGATGCCGTGATGAAAAATGATGTTAAAAATCCATAGTTTGAATTTATATTGCTTTAAACTTCTACTACAAAGTGCATCTTTATGACCCCCCTACAAAATTTCTTCGTCATAACTCCCCTACACAGTCTCTTCGTTATCGTTTATTACACTGTACAATCGTTGATCTAAGCCTCCTCAGTTGTAGTCTCAAATGGAGTAAGCTTGGAAGTACCCTCAGCCCAAGAAACACCGTTGTAGGTAATCTCCTTAACGGCCTCAATGATGTCCTCAAGAGAACCTCTAACTTGCTTGGTAGAGTCTCTCTCTCTCAAGGTGACAGAGTTGTCCTTAACAGTGTCGAAATCGATGGTGATACCGAATGGAGTACCCAACTCATCGTTTCTCGCGTATCTCTTACCAATGGAGGCAGAAGAGTCGTCAACCTTGTATGGAATTTGTTGCTTTCTCAACTCAGAGGTGATCTTTCTGACAAGAGGCAACAAGTCAGCGTGAGAAGACAATGGAACAACCAAAACCTTAGTTGGAGCAACCAATGGTGGCAAAGACAAAACGGATCTGTCCTTGTCCTCTGGTCTGGCCCAGAATTGGTGCTCAAAGATAGAGTAGATGATACGACCAATACCGAAAGATGGCTCAATGACGTTTGGAGTGAACTCACGGACGTGCTCGGTTCTCTTGATCTTGGCGATCTTGACGAGCTCACCGTCAATCTCAACGTCGTTCTCAATACCAGCGATCTTGGCAACGATCTTGTTGTTAGCCTTCAATTCCTCAGCCAAGTCCTCCAACTCACATTGGGATCTCTCGGTCAAGTACTTTTGAACAGCACCGGCGTCCTTTCTGAACTTAGGACCGAACTTCTTCTTGTCGATGTCGACCTCGAACTTCTCGACGGTGATTGGCTCAGCCAAGGCTTGTCTCACGACCAACTTCTCGTTGGTTCTAGCGGCGTGAACACTCAAGTCGTAAGCGGATCTGTCGGCGCAACCAACACACTCGATCCATCCGTAGGAACTTTGCAACTCAGCATCCCAACAGTCAGAGGCGTAGTGAGCCATCTCGTTGGACATGTGTTGTCTGAATCTCAATCTGTTGGAGTCCACACCGATCTTGATCAAGAAGGAGTAGATTCTGGCAATAAAGTAACCCAAAGTTTGGTTATCGACCATACCAGACTCCACAGCCTCTCCGACGGTCTTGTAGACCAATTCGTTGGAACCAGCCTCTTGGACGTCCTTTGGCAAGAAAGCCAACTTGGTGTCCTTGACCTCATCGAATCTTGGGTGGTTCTTGTTGTCTGGATCGACGAAGTGCTCAATCTCAGCCATCAAAAACTCACGGACTCTCAACAAACCGGCTCTAGGAGAGATCTCGTTTCTGAAAGACTTACCAATAGAGGCAGAAGCAAATGGCATCTTCTCGTTGTTACATTCCAACAATTTGGAGAAGTTCAAGAACTGACCTTGAGCGGTTTCTGGTCTCAAGTATCCCTTCAATTGACCAGATGGGCCAATGGCAGTTTCGAACATCAAGTTGAACTCCACTGGTGGCTCCAATGGACCGTTGGTGGCTGGGTTAGTGATGTTGTACTTCTTGATCAATTCACCCAATTGTGGGCCGGAGAAACCGTCAATTTGGTTCAAAACTCCCTCGTACTCAGCAACAACCTCGTCGTCCAATTTGATGTTCTTGATCTCCTTCACCTTCTTCTTTCTCTTCTTCTTGTCCTCATCCTCCTCTTCGGTGACAGCTTGGCCTCTGGCAGCCTTGTCACCCTTCAATCTGGCCTCCAAGACCTCCTCGACCAAGTGGTCAGCTCTGAAGATTTCTCCAGTCTTCAAGTCTCTGCACATCCAGTCAGCAAACTTGTCAACGTGACCAGAGGTCTTCAACACTTCGTGTGGAGTCAACATGGTACAGTCGACCTCCAACATGTCCTCTTCCAAGATAAAGTGCTTTCTCCATGTATCAACGATATTGGCTTGGAAAGCACATCCTGGAGGACCGTAATCGTACAAACCAGACACACCACCGTAAATTTCAAACGATGGAGCGAAAAAGAATCTTCTCTTCAAGACCTGCTCCAAATTTTCTCTGGAAAATGGCACTGGGGATTTAGTCGACATATTTGCTTTTCGGATTATGTTAACTGAGGCCCTTTTAATTGATGACAACAGGTTGGCGGATTGGGTTTTTAATGGGGAATGGTTAGGTGGAGTTTTTTTTTCGGTGAGTGGGTCACGTGACGTGGGTGGATGTGGTTTTGAGTGGGGCAATATGGGTAGTTGAGGGATTTGCGTAGGTGAAAAATATTTTTTAGGCTTGTATGCTTCGTATTTTGTGGATTTGCTATTTGTAATGGGTTTTTTTTAGGATGGAGGTGGGTTTTATGGTGGTAGTTGAGCTATGAGTCAATGGACTGCATGGGAGACGATGTAGTAGAGTGGTTAGGGACTAAGTTTCGGAAGGGGAAGAGGAGTAATTGACGATTTGGGGAGAGGTTGTGTATTTTGAATGAGTCACTAAGAGTCCTTGTGGGTTTCTTGGAATCAAGTGTCTTGGTAAGACGGTATTACTTGGCACTTGGCTATAAGAAGAGCAAGTCACGTGATGTGATCCATACCGATGGTTTGTATTTGACATCATGTTGGATATAATGTCTTCAGAAAGGTCGGAAAGTGATGATTATAGCCGAGATGAGTTTGAGGTTTGTGGCATATGCTCTAGATATCAAAAATATCAATTTTGTGTACATGAGGCAATACTTGAGGCCATACAAGTGCTGTGATATGTAACTAATGAGATCTGGAAGAGTCCTCAAACAGACAGAATATTCAATTTGAATTGACGATAATTGAAGAGTTTGAAGAAGAAAGATGGCTTCCACGAAGCTCTTTGTTGAAGGTAACTAGCTGCCGTCTATGAAGAGAGACAATAGCATGAACAGCTTTTTGCTATATCAAGTAGTTGAAGTATTATCAAAGCGATAATACTAGCCCTCTAAGCTGCTATTGGAAGCTTTCAATGATGGAGTTTGACGATGGTTGCTGATTGTGGATGGTGGCTACTGCTTTAGTGGCTGCTAAAAGCAGACAAAGGATCTGCGTTATTCTATAGAAAGCCTACCAAAGGTTGAGGAAAACTACGACGTCAGAAATGACCGTATGATGACTGGGCTAAGCATTTTATCTGTGTTTTGCTCTTTCTTGTAGGTTCTTTAGAAGTCGTATCCAGCCGGTGTGAACGATACGCTAAGGTACATCCAAAAAGTCATCTTTCTTAAACTTCCAGCACGGAAGTGTCCCCAAGTAGGCTATTAAGTACCGGTAAACGATCTCTCACAAGAAATAAACCTCGTTGGATTCCTCTAGTTTATCTATACTCCTCCCAGATGGTTCATGCACTAAATGCATAGCTCTCGCAGATCTTCTGTATTTTTTGCGCGGCAATCTTCACTAGCGCAATAAATACGAGCATATGCATAACATACTACAACATCATTTCTGCCAACCCTAAAGTAGCCCAATCTACACCTTTACAAACAATTACCCATGCCATAGTATCAATAAATAAAAAAAAAATGAAACTAAACATATTTTTCCCATGTCAAACCAATTTTCCTATGCAAGCGAATCAAGATCATAATACCTAATCAAATTGAACTCATCCGCCAAAAGCATATCTGAAATGACATTGCTTTGCTCAGAATTCATTGGAGGTGACAGTGTATCCTTTGGAGTCTCTGGAGCATCCTTATTGAGCTCCTTAGCAAGCATAGAAATCCATAAATTGTCAGCCTTTACCTCAGCATATGGAATATTAGTATTAGTCGAGAATCCAGGCTCCGGGGTCTGTAACGACCCAATATTTGATAATTTTTCATCAATAGTTGCAAATTGTGCGTATGCATCCTTTTCAAGTGAATCCTCGTATGCTGTCAAGAATTGCATCTTGGCACTAATCTTAATAAGAATCTCGTAAATCTCCTGAATATCATTTTCGGCAAAATTCGAAAATGAGTAGCTGCTCAAGTCGATTTTGGAATAAATTTGCTTCTGGTAGAGCATCTGAAGAATATAAGTATAAATTTTTCTTGTTCTCCATGACAGGAAATACTTTTCTGAGAACTTACCCACGATATCCAAAAAGGCAGAGTCTATTGACTGAAAAGTCGCCGACATCTGCTTATAAAGCTCGTGTTCTGGATTCCAAAGTGTTGTACACACTGCTCTTGATGAAAGGGAAGTAATCATGATGACCGTTGTCTTATGTAAGACATTATGGATCGCTGGATTAGCGAAAAATGCAGATTTGCTTAAAATTCCGTAGAATGAGTCAAAAATCAACGGAATGAAGTCGTTTAAAACGACCGAAAGCATCTTTTTCGTATAGAAAGCAACGAGATCGTATTGATTTCTCGACTCATAGTGTAATAATAACTTATTATAGATAGTAAGGAAGGCACATTTGATTGAGGTGTAAGTAGACACCTCATTGACTGCCAAAACACTATCATATTTAGAGAAATCGTTTCCAAATTCTCTTCTTTTTATTGCTTGGACCATTCCCAACTCTGTTTCCAACTGAACATCAATTTGGTTGATCGAATCGGTTAAAAACCTCACCGTTGGATCCTTATCTAGGTTCAAAACGCCATGGAGCAAGTCACACATGATTTTTCGGTTCGAAAACACCCAATCGTCATGGATTTTCAATGCATTCTCCTCTTGTGAGAGCTCAACGGAGTCCAACATCCCCAAAGGCCGAACATCAAAGGTTTTATAGTCGTAATTAAGTGAATTTCCAAAAATGAAAGAGCTTGTGAATTGCATTCGAAGCAACAAGTACCAGATCTTTCTATGGACTGAAACTTGACCAGAATCTCCTTGGAAATCATCAAAAAAAGTCATTTCTCGGTTAAGACCAATACTCTGAGCCATTTGAAACAAGAGAGATGTAGCAAACAGGGCACTTCCACCATCAACTCCATCACCATCGTTTAGACCATAGTAATATTGGAACCTAAGCAAAAGCATAGCACGAAAAGTAGCCATATTTGTTCTTCTAGCAATAGTTACCTTAGATAAGCACTGATGAGCAAGTTCTGAGATCTCTAGTGGAATGATATTGTCCATAGCAAAGCGAATATTTAATTGCTCGCTGTTTAACTTGGAAAGTTCGGCAGTTTTGATGAATGAGCACAATGACGGTCTATTATTGAATGCCGAGATGTGCGTTATACGAAGAATCAAGAGTAAACTGGCCAAAATCACGAAATGGAACCGTTTTTCAATCAGTAACGTCACAGACTCTTCAGTATACTTTGGCTGACCAATAATCAGTACTAATTCCAGCCGTAGCAGGCCCTCATTAAAGATTGGAATGAAAGGATGCACTAGATCAAAGAAAATGTCAACGTATGTCCATATAACCTTCGATGAGGGTAGTAGAGACTGGATTTTGGCCACTAACTCCATGTCTTCTTTGACACTTTTCTGGGTCAGTTGCTCGTTGGAAAATGGACTCCTGAGCGGAGTCGAAAGCAGCTCTAAATGGGCCGTTTGAAGCGTGGAATATGGAATCATCTCACTAAGTCCATCGTTGATCAACGTCATATTGTTATACGTCAATTCAAGCTGCGATGACCCGGGATGATTCAAGATATTCGCCAAGGAAGGAGTCTTGGATGCCAACAGGAACGTTGCCAATGCTGGCATCGAAGAATCGAACCACAGACGAATGTTTTCAAACAACTTATCATGACGAACCAAGCTGTACCAACTAAGAGGCCCAAAGTTGACTCTGCGGACGGGATCTCGGATGTGGATCAAGGAGGGACCTTTATGGAACGAAATGTATTCATCTTCGGCCATTTCAACCACAGATCCGTCACTCCACAGTTTCGTGGACACAGACTCTTTCACTAGTGTGGATCGTAGATAGTTCAATCTTGACTCCAATTGGGAGATCTCTTGGTACACCGAGGTTGGTGGAGATGTGGAATCGGATAAGGAAGTCACCAAACCCGATTTAGATTCTTTCCTGGCCCTTTTCGCCTTATCTCCTCGAGTTTGGTACGAACAACTAGAGGCCAATCTAGACCTCTTACATGACAGGCAAGGAGACTCTCGATCACACTTAACTTTCTTGCGGGTACAGTTGGAACATGATAAAGTTGGTTTATTTCTTTTTCTCGGCTCCGAGTGGTTCATTGGTGGCGGAACAGCGGGGCACCTTTAAAAGATGGTGGAGTATTGTCAAAGTGAAGGAGGATCATGTAGTGTAGTGCGGCTGAGGTGGGGGTGGTGGAGGAAGTGGGTGGAAAGGAGGGAAAGAGGGGAAGAAAATGGGAAAAGAAGGAGAATTTTAGATAATTTGAGATGATTTTAATACGTTTATATTATTTTATTCTTTAAAAACGTCGATTTTGGTGTTTTTTCTTGGTCTTTTCTTCTCCATAGAGTGTGCGTTCCGGTGCGTTGCGGTGCGTCCTGGTGCATTGCCATAAATAGACATAAAAGTAGCGCAATTGGGGAGAAGGAGGTGAAAAACAAAAGGGGGTGGGATTTGGATGATTATGTGATTATTGAGTCGGTATGGGAATTTTGTGTTACTTCTTTTTTTTGTTGGTTTTCAGGCTTTCATTGGGTGCATCGGACCTCGGCTTTATCTCAACGGCTTATTATTAGTCGCTTCGCCGAGGCTAGTGTGGGGAACCAAATATATGTGAATTTAGAGTCGATAGAGAACTTTAATTTTAGTGGGATGAAAGGTTGTGGCTTTCAAGCTATTTGCTGTTTTTATGGGATTCTCGTGGAAATTTGTGGGGCTTTGCTGGTGGACTAAATAATGAGGGCGGTGCTCAGCCTCGATCTAAGACAACGGAAATTTTTTCATGATGTGGGGAATATAAAGTTTTTTCGTATTTAAAGACGAAGATTAGGTTTTATTATTTAGAAGATGAGAAAATAATTCTTAAGGAACGTTGTCTCTTCATCTTTGGTGTGCTTTCCGTCTTTAGATTGACTGGAAGTCGTAGATGAGAATCATCTGTATTGATTTGTAGGCATAGAGTGCTATGGATGGTTTTGAAAAGTTTACATGAAGAAAAGGTAATTCGTTCATTGGAATCTTTGGAGTCAAAAATTTCCTAAGGCTCTTGATATTTTTTTTCTGATTGGTTTCAACTGTTGCTTACTCGGAGTTCCATACCTTCACCTCAATGAGTCCACGATCTCACTTAACTCACATTACTTCGACATTTCAGTCGCCACTCTTGGGAATTTGCTATCAATGAAGATGATCAAATTTTATGATCTTTTTCCAAAATAGAATATCCATTATTTGCCTCATCTCCGACAGCTTCAAACACCCTTCTCAATACTTCAGATCTATTAGATGATCCACACAAACTACCTTTAATCGTTCACACTGGCACATTTCAGGTTTCCTTTACAACAACATTAGGTCTTCTGAGAGCTCTCAGATCTGAAAACCGGATTCTGTTTTAAAATTGAGGTTACACATGACACCAATTCTACTCACCATGGACATAGGCATCAGCACAATGAGTCTATCAAAACTCAGCCTTTTTCAAACATCACCAGCATCCAGCCCTTCTGTCTCTACTTCCCCATGGATCGCAACTACTCATCACCTCGCTCTACATCTCCAATCATCGTAACTTTTCATCGCCTTATCTATCCATGTCCTTTCGGACCATCCCAACAGTCCTAACGGAACTGCTCATCAAACTTCGTAAACACAACTCTATAACGAACGTCATTATCAAACACCTTTCTCAATCCCTCTTCAACACCTTCCTTACTAATAGGAATCTCCTCAATCCATGTTTGGACCTTCTCATCACTGGCCAATTGCAACATCTCCTCCATCTCTTCCCTGTTACCCAAGTGAGATGATCCAAAGTAAACACCATTACCAGCAAAGTCCTGAGCACTCAACTCGAATGGGGTTGGAGGCAATCCCAAACTGATGAACTTACCATGAACCTTGAGTGTTTGCAAGAACTTTTGGATTGGAATGGCAGTGACCTTAGCAGTAGAGACAATGAGGTCCAAAGTGAACTTGATGTCTTCTCCAACATCATCAGCATTGGAGTCATGGTAGTAGTGAGCACCCAATTTGAAGGCATCTTCCTTCTTAGAGTCTCCTCTGGAGAAAACGTGCACTTCGTAGCCCAAAGCACGAGCCCACATAATGGCAAAATGGCCCAAACCACCAACACCGACAATTCCAACCTTTTGACCCTTCTTTTCGAAGTTTTGTCTCAATGGCGCATAGGTTGTGATACCAGCACAAAGCATAGGAGCAGCAATGTTAGTAGGGATGTTTTCTGGAATTCCGAAAACAAAGTATTCGTGAACTCTAACGTTGGAAGCGTATCCACCTTGTGGAATTGATCCATCTGGATACTTGTCGTTGTAAGTAGCAACTTGCTTAGGACAGTAAGTCTCCTCGTGGCTCTTACAGACATCACACTCCAAACAAGCCCAAACCTGAGCACCAACTCCAACTCTGTCGCCCTCTTTGAACTTAGACACCTTATCACCGACCCTCATCACTTTACCAACGATTTCATGGCCTACAACGACCGGAGTTTGCACTTCTCCCCAATCTCCACTGATGGTAGAACAGTCAGAACCACAAACACCACAAGCCTCAATTTGAATATCGACATCATACTCAGAGAATGTCTTTGGCTTGTATGTGATTTTTTCAACGTGTTTATAGTCTTTTGGGTCTGTAACGGCGAAACCTGTGAATTCAGATGGGACACTCATTTTAATTGATTTTATGCTAAGTATTAGAGCAGGAAATATTAATTAAAAGCATTGAGCAACGCTCACATTCCCACATTCTTATACCAAGACCGGAACTCATCTCCAACACGCTCGTGTCCCATTTCATCACTAACACTTGCTGTGTTAACTAATGATTAGCCATGCACGGCGGTTGAATATGTAGCAATTGTACATATAGCAAAATTCCATCGCAACCTTAGAACTTAAACATCTGATCGAACGGCAAATCGCTAAATAAGTCAAACTTGTTTGCCATTTCCATATCGTATCCAAACCTATCGATGTCATTGCCTGCTCCTGGCGTGTTAAGATCAAATCCTCCCATGACGCCTGGTTTGGGCAGATCGTAATTTTGCTCTGGGTTGCCTGCATTAGACGGTGCTACTGGTGTCTTTGCATCCATCGGAGTATCGTGGTAGTTTCCCGCAAGCGAGTTGTCGTGCTTCATAGAGAGCACTTGCAACCAGAGCTTATCAATTTCGGAATTATTGATCCGGTCTGATGGGTTTCTACTGGAATTGCTTGTGCTCAGGCTCTCTGAACGACCACTTTCGGAAGGCGACTTGTTGCAGTTGAAAAGTTGCTTGTCTGCCTCTTTAGAGAAGCCATACGTGCAAAATTCCGAGTGACGGAACTTAGACAAGGTTGCCTCACAGATCTTGATCAATTCTTCAAGCTGCTCTGAGCTGTAACGCACAGAATGCAACAGGTAAGCACAGTGGTAGTTGGCCTCGTAGAATTGCGTTGATGTAATGATCTTAAGAAGGTAAGTTTGACCTTTAACGATTCTCCAAGCGTAGTAGTAACGATTACTGATCTTGTTTATGGCACTGATGGCATATTCTGTGGCTCTAGTGAAGCAAGAGGACACAGAACATAACAAATTGAAGTAGGACAAGTACAGTGGATCTTCCTTGCAAAGACGACTGTGTTCAGTTGACTGTCTCAAGTGGTAAATGACAAAATTGACACGAACAATGGCAGATAGGTAGACCATATTGGCCTTATGGACTGCACTCTCGATAGTAGGGTTAATGATCATATCACTAATGACTTCACTCTTACCCAATAAAGCCGCATAATGAGGCATGATATCGGCTGTGGTGATAAGTATGCACTTTTTCAAGTAAAAGAACGCCACATCAGGGTTCTTGGACTCATAGTAAAGATAAATGTAAAAATACACCGAAAGCATGAATGTTTTCAAGGAGAGATACACCTTGACTTTGACATTACGTTCAACGGCTGGCACTTCGCCTTCTCCATTAACAGTAAGTGTGTCTTTAAGTGTTCCACAGCTATTGTGCCAGCATCTCTCGAGATTAGAAAGAAGATCACATAAATGAGGCATAGGGATCTTTGCCAGGACGTCCAATGTGAGTTTCAATACTTCTCTAAGCTTGGGGAACAAGAAAGAGCAACTTAACCAACGGTCTGTGATCAAACGGTCTTTCTCTTTATCGATCATGTTCTCTCCACCAGTAATATTGAAAGGCTGCTTCGTATCCCAATACATGACCTCTGTATTCATTGGATTTCCGAATGTGAACGCCAGAACAATGTCTGAAATGATAAGGTAGTTCCAGATCTTCCTTGAGAGATTGTTGATTCTCAAATCGGTCAATTGTTCATCTGGTTCACGGTTGAGTCCCATAGAATAGGCCATTTGGATCAAAACAGCATTGAGAACTTGTGAATCACCTCCATCTGCTCCGTCTCCATCTTCTGGAGCGTAAGTATGGTATAAACGAATATAAAGGGTAAGTTGCAACACTGTGAAGTTTGTTCTTCTGAATAAGTGGAACTGATCCAAGCATAGTTGGGCCACATCAATAGTGTTGATGTTTATAGGGTTGCACATCAAATACTTGACGAGTTTCATCTCTGGCGACTGGTCAGTGGCATTCAAGATCTGCTCGTTCAACGAGCTGTTATTGGAGAAGAGCGATAAGTAGGCAAGACGCAAAACAATCAATAAAATACCCACCGTGGCCAAATCCAACTTTTTCTCGATCTTAATATCCTTGATAGCCTCATCTTCATATGAAACGGGCCCAATAATTCGTGCAACGTCATTTCTGAAGTACTCTTCATCCAAAAATGGCATGTAATTATACACCCAAGTGAAGTATCGGTAGATCAACTTCCATACTACTCTTTTCTTCGGAAGAACCATCTGAATCTTCTCGATAAGTTGCAATTCTCTATCAATTTGACCATCGTAGAACGTTAAGCCCAATGGCAATGTGGTTCTATTGAGATTTTGCTTTTGAATGTTCCTTTCTTGTCTTGCTTTAAGAATACTGTTATATGGGATCAACTCATCATACCCATCGATTTGTAAAGCACGTTTCTGGAATTGTTTTTCCAGATGATCAGTAAATTTATCGGCTGAAAGGATTGTGTTGGTGTTTTCTTGAGTGATTTCATTGGTTTGCTGGGCAAAAACCATAGCTGCACTCTGATCTTTGGTACTTTCCTCCTTTTGTTTGACGATATGGTCCCAAACCAACCTCAATCCGTAATCACGTCTCATCATTGAAGACCAAGCAAATGGTCCAAAGTTGATACGACGCAGTGGATCTTTAATATGGATCGAAGAGTACTTTTCATAGAAATTGATGGTATCTCCCGCATTGGCATAGATATTTGTACCAATTAGGAAATCGTCAGCATTAACAAACGTAGATTTGGGAGTTCCACTCGATGTGGAGTTCACAGAACTTGGATCGGTGAAGTTACTCGATGACGCTTGGTGGCCGCTCAGATTGCCATTACTATACGAGCTGGAGAAACTGGCGGGTCTAGAGGATGAAATTGGAGGTGGTCTTTGAAAAGAGGGCAGCATTTCACTTGGATACTTCAACAGTGGAGTCAATGGAGGGAACATTGCCAGTTGGGTGGGTGTGGTACCTGAAAACAGGAAATTATGAGGCTGGAATGGCAATTTTGGGTTTGAATCGACTAGATCTGACTTGATTCCCTGTGGAAGATTCGAAGAAACTCCTTGGGGTGCCTGTGGAACCTGTGGAACGGATTGTGGCATGGTAGGGTTCATTCCCAGACTTATACCTTGTGGAATATGCAGCGTAGCGCCCATACTATGAGGAATTGCCAGTGGAGTCCTTGGAGCAACCAATGGAGGTGGCATCAGCTGAACTGAAGGCAAAGGTTTCGTCAATTGAGGCGGATTTGATGGATATTGCTGTTGTGGCTGGTTAGCTCTTGGAGCAGACCCCAAAAGCGACCTTTCGATCTGTTGAAGACGCTCTTTTAGCAACTCAAGCTCAGATCTGTTCACTTTCGACATTCTATCGTGCTCATTGGCCTCGGGAGCTTCATTTCTATGCCCATTATCACCATATCTGCCATTATTAGCACTAGCCGAGTTACCATAGCTATTTCCACCAACATCACCCTGTGGCTTGGCTCTTTTCAAAGGAGGCTCGCTCACATTGAACAGACCAATATATCCTTGGTTTTTGTTGGAATTTGCCAGCTGTATAGGCGATGTTTTGCCCATCGGAAGCTGGAACTCCATGCCATACTCATCTCCAGGTTTCTTATCGACATTTGGATCATAAGTACATGTATGGGCCAAATTCACCTTCACACAGTTTGAACAAGGCAACTGCTTATCACACTTGATCTTTCTCCGTCTGCAATGGGTACAAACAACCACTGCTCTCAGCCGCTTCTTCTTCTTGTTATTGGACATATTTGAGTCGGTAGAATGAGCCGTCGAAGGGTCCGGAAGACGCGGAGCGGGCGAATCCACGGACATGATAATTTGCTTTTAAGTTATAGCCAGAAAAGGCGAATTTCAGGAAGAATAGAGGGTGGTTTTGAAGAAGATTGATGGTGGAAGGCGATTAGAAATGAGGTGCAGTGCATACACCTGCCTTAGTGGGATGCGATAATGTGGGAAGTGAAGAGGCGAGGGAAGTGAGAGAAAAACTGGGGATTTTTTGATGTAAATTTGTTAATACGTTTCAGATGATGAGCTGAATTCAATGGTTTAGGTATTTCTTCGTTCTTCCTCGTTTTCCCGGTCAAATCATGGACTTGTTGGTGTACTTCCGATGGACGGTATTTACTATGTGAGGCTTGTGAGGATGCGCCCACGAAGCGAGTAACCACGAGAAATTCGTAATTTTGGGGCGACTTTTTCTTGTCTCTACTTATGGAGAACAATGGAAGTACAAGAATGCCCCGCAAATAAAAGATTTCTCGAATTCTGCACCAATTTTTCACCGATATTTGCGAGATCATCTTGATTACTTATTGCCTGTGGCTAGTGCGATGTTAAGCCCAGTAAAAGATACATCACTGAACTTGACCAAAACTTCAATTTTTCAATTTGTTTTAACAAAATATGTGGGAATTTATCAAAATCTCCTCATTTCTATATAATTATCCGGAATTGAAAGGTTTTTCAGCGGCATTAAGGTTTGACAAATAACTTTCGGATATAAGACGGAGTTTCCGCATTGGGCCATCTCCGTGTTAACTCCCTAAATGGCCAAGCCAAGCAACCAATGAGGTTATTGAATCACATGGAGTTTTTTATTTTGCTTCTTCGAGACTAGAAGTACATGCTGATACAGGTTAAATTTGATTTCTTGCCGTTCGAGCCGACTTTCCATGACCTATGCTCTTAGCGGTCCTTATGTGGATATATCGAGATTACGAGATCTGAAAGAAACCGTGATTTCTCTGAATGCTTAACTTCACTGACTTCCTACATTTGCAATAAGAGCCACATCTAAAAACGTCAAGAAATACCGTTTTCATCCACTTCATCCACCATCTTCTTTTCTTCACCTGCATACATCAACCATGCATTGACAGGCTTCTGCGGCGGGTTAATACGATGCATAACGTCGCCTATCAAATGACATCGAGAATTTACAAAAAGATGAGATATTTCCTTTATGCATATAATCTTCTAAAAACGTTAATTCTCCTCATAATAAATAATTTGTCTAGTTTTTTGTGTGTTTTTTGGTGAGCCTCGAACTCATATATGTGATGAGACTCCATATTCTCATTCACTTGTTCTCCAGTATGTCTATAACTCATAACAAAGTCGCCATTGGAGCCATATCTCAGGAGAACCCGGTGTTTTTAGCCAAGGCCTTCGTCAAAACCCAAAGGAATTGTCCTCCATTCATTAATTGTGGCCCATTTTCAATTCTTTTGGCCTCTTTCGGCATACCCTCATCTAAACCTCAATGATTCATTTTCAGAGAGCTCAAATGTTGCCATAACAGATCGACTTCCTCATTTGTAAATGCATTCACATTATCAAGTCCAAATAATGGCAAATCGAGCATCTGTGCTATGTCTCCAAAGTCACAATGTCCTGGTGAGCCTAATGCGATAGGAGACTTAGGAATAGGTCCAAACACACCAGGTAAAGTATTCAAATCTGACCTAGGTGGTGTTCTAGTATCCTCAACAGGATCTGGAATGCCCATTTTAAGAATGATAGGAACTTCTGACCTCGTAGGTTTACCCCAAATACCCTCACTAGAGATCTCTTCACTGTTATTGGTGATTTGTTGCTCACAGAACGCCAAACCCTTCTTGAAAATGTCAATAAGCTCATGCAACTGTGCAGCTGAAAAGTTTTGTGGACAGTCAAATGTTCGTCCCTTCAAATGTTCAGCAATGTAATCATATAGCTCAGGTTCTGACATGTATTGGAGGAATTTTTGATGACTTTTGAACACTTTCCAAGCCAGGTAGTATCTGTTACTCAAAATTGACTCTGCAACAACACAAAGCTTGCAGAATTTTTGTAAGAGCACCACCAATTCGGAAACTCTTCCAAAATGGATGAAAAAGTCAGGATTCAGCATTTTTTCCTCATAATCTGGAGCCTTCTTCGTCAGGTATAAGTAGTAGTTGCACCTTAATAAGGTACTAATGAAGAACTCATTCGTTTTATAGATGGCATCAATAATAAGAGGATTCATGAAAATTGATGCTCCATCACCAAAAAGGTCTTCGAGTTTAGTCACAAACGAAGGAATGGCTCCAATGATCTCATCCACGGCAATAGCACAGATTTTCTTCCAATAGTAGAAGAAAAGAGGTGTGTTACCCTTTTCCTCATAGTGGCCACTTATATGGACCAAAGTGGTCATTAAAAAGATTTCCATAGCCACCAAAATGGAGCATTTCATCATCTTTCCATATGAGTAAGCTGTATTGAAAGTTTCAAGCGGTTTCGAGTAATCTCGTAGATGACCGAATGCTGCAATAGTACCTAGTTCCATGGCATTTAGTGAAGACGTTAAAACTGACACTTTGGTAGGTTTTTTAACATTCAAGCCCATATCCACAATCTGTCTAACGATGTTATCCACTAAATTTTCTCCAATATTAAGAATCTTCGTCACTGCTCGATCTAGCTCCTTGTCAAAGACGTTTTCATTACCGTCAATGATACTCGGATACTTTGTATCGAAAAAATTGACATTTGACGCTGTGGTCTTGCCGTATCTGAATCCCTGGAACGAGTCAATGATGTTTATATGAGTCCACATCTTTCTCAACAAGTTTGTCTGTTTTGGGTCTAATTTTCCAGGAAAATTAGATGGATCCCTGTGGAGTCCAAGACGATATGCCATCTGCATTATAAGATCTCCATAGAGTTCAAGCTCTGTGCTATCAAAACCGATACCATCTTCTGGGGCATGGTAATTGTAAGCTCTCAAAATGAGCGCTAATTGGAATAATGGCATGTTAACCGTCTTGAGATATAGGAACTTGGTCAAGCAGTGATGACAGATCTCAATTGCGTTCACATCAATTGGACGGGTCATGAGATATTTCGTGTCTTGATGTTTAGGGTCATTAGACACCAAAATTGCCTCATCGACGCCTTTTTTATTCGAAAAAAGCGACACATAAGTAAACCGTAGTATCACCAAAAGTGTAGATGCAAGAATAAGGTCCACTTTGCTCTGGATATTCAACATTGGTTGCACTTCTTCGTAACTTTCACCACCAATGATATTGGACATTGCTGCACGGAATTCAAACTCATCTATGACCGGACAGATAGAGTATAAGACATGAAAATATCGTCTTAACAACATCCATATCACTCTTTTTGTTGGAAGTACCTGCTTGATCTGTTCGGTCGTCTCCATTTGGAACTGGATATTACCATCAAAAAGCATAAGACCCAAAGTATTGGCACCTCCAAGTGCTCTAGATGTGTTTAAATTCGTTCTAACACCCTGATTAGTGGTTGGAGTTGGTTGATTTCCAGCAAAATTGCCTTGTCTTTCCGCATAGTTGAACACCTCATTACCTCCAACGTTCTCATCAAGTACACCGCCAAATGACTTGGAGCTTCCAGATCTCGGAGTATCAAACGTCAGCGATGGCCTGATATAGTCAGATTTGAGCTCTCTGTGTGGATCGAAGTCCTGTTCCTTAGATGAGAGAAACTCTAATGTTGTCGCAAGCCAGCGATCTTTCTTCTGAACCGTGTTCCATGTGAACACTCCAGAACAGTCCCAAATTGTATGGGTGCTCGGGTCACTTCTTACAAATGGAGCATGAAAAAAGAACGAGTCGTTTGGATCTTGAAATGGGTTTACTCCAACAAAATCACTTTTCACTAATTTCACCACATGTGGCTCAAAAGCTAAACTTCTTCTGGAGATGGGCTCATTCGGAATGATGCCAGGAAATCGAGGATCATGAATTTGACGTTTGGTTACTCCTGTATTGGCATTAAGCGCCATATGGCCAGAAGCGTCCATCATAACTGGTGCAATTATCACGTTAAGTGGGCTCAAATCAGCTGAAAAATCGTCATGGCTAGATACTAGGCGATCGTACGCTGCTTTTGGTACCATCACCATCTCTTCAATCTGTGTAGACGCCCATAGATTTCTTCCGAAGTTCGATGACTCATGATCTGATCTTTCAACGCTTTCAGTAGAGTTTTGAGCGGGATGAACCAACTCTCGAGGCTCCGAATCGGAAGATTCTCCACTATTTATCGAATTTGACCCTAAAGGAGCGTCTCTGGTGCCTCCTTCCATGCTTGGAATCCAATGGGCAGCATATGAGCATGGATGATTCATTTTCACACAATTTGAGCAAGGTTGGAGCTTGTCACATTTGATTTTACGCCTTTTGCAGCGATAACAAACAAGGCTGGCCCTGTTTCTTCGACGGACGGGGTTTTTCATTGTAGCATGGCTTGTTCTGGGGTATATTTAGGGACCCTGGGGAATTACCTGCTAGTCATCCTGGGTGTGGGGTGCGGGGCTCGTAACTGTAGACAACGGTGTCGTTCAAGTATCAAGGAAAGTTAAAAAATAAGCGAAATTTTCCGTTAAAAATAATTTAGGATCAGAAGTGTGGGATTTAGTGACCATTTGGCATCTTCAAATTTCCAAAATGTGCCATTGTTTACCCAGATTCTCTCATATCCTCTCTCCTCTCTTTCGTACCCCATCGCATTGCTACGCTATTGTTACAAAAGCTCATGCTATGGATTCTAGTATACATAAATGGAAAAAAAATGTGGCGTAACTACAAAGCGTTGTAGTTGTCGGATGGTCTGTCCAACAAAGCGTTTCTCTCGCTGTTCTTAGTGCTGCTGTCCTCATCGGACTCTTCAGTGTTCTCATTGTACAAGAAGAATTGGACGAAAATGGTAAAGTCCAAAGCCAAAGTACCCAAAGAACCTGCCAACCACGAAGAGTTGACCCACAAGTAGTGCGGGCTGACATCAATGGCCAAGATGGAGATGACGTAGGTCAAGTTACCCAAGCATGCAAAAAGGAAGAACATAAAGGAAATACCTTCACAGGACTTACGCTCGTAGTTAAGCAAGATCTGTGGAAGACGAGATCCCAAGTAGAAAATGGCACAGAGCCATCCAAAGAATTGTGCCAATGGATCAAAGACGAGATCTCCAGAAGGAGCCTTCTCCTTGCCATCGTTCTTGATGTATGAAATGTACCATCCGATCAAACCAGCGGAAAACACAAGCAACACCATCAATGCTTTGTACAAGGCTGCGTTGAGTGTAGACCACTTAGAGGTTTCTTCATCGACAACCACGGCATCGTAGTTATCGTAGTCAGAACCTTCCTCAACATGTCTCTCTCTGGACAAAACAGTCTCCAAAACGTCTTCATTAAGTGGGTTGGCAGGAGACAAGTGCACTAAATCAGGACTTTCACCGTTACCGTACATAAGACACTGCACTAAGAGCACGATATCAGCCAAAGTATAGTACACAGCCAAAATGATCATGGTTGGCAAAACGCCTTGCAAAACTGCACCAAGAACGTTGAAAACGTCACCGGCCAACCACAAGATCACAAACATCAAAGATAACCCATCGGAGG
Source organism: [Candida] citri (assembly GCA_030571295.1). Taxonomy (NCBI): domain Eukaryota; kingdom Fungi; phylum Ascomycota; class Pichiomycetes; order Serinales; family Metschnikowiaceae; species [Candida] citri. The sequence goes on along the minus strand of JAJLXN010000002.1, from coordinate 880,828 downwards.
ACTTTCTTCTGAAGTTTTCATATATCTGGGGAGCAAACACGATGATCCAGCAGGCAAGCGAAATGGACCCGGTGATACCCGAGACGACTTGCGCATCCACAATGATTGGAGGAGGAGGAGCCATCTTTAAGATTTAAAAGTCTAGAAATGAAATTGATGGGAAGATGACGAGAATGACAGAAATCCAGAAGAAAATGTTCTTTGCGAGGCCGTGCAGGTGAGTATCCTGTGTGAAAGATATGTGGAGAATTCCGACGGAGGATAATTGCAAGGAAAGGAGGGGAATTTTTGGGAGAAAGAACAGATGGGTAAGTTTCTGTGGCAAATTTAATTCTGTTATCACCCTCTCTTTAATGTGTTTTTCCTTTTGTAGACTCATTTCGTGACGGTATTGGAAACTGGCACTGATATCATGACTCACTCCCTGCAGGACGCTGACCATAGTTAAAGGCAAGAGAAGACGAGTCATGGAAATTAGCAATTTGACGGGATCGACGTGTGTGAGGAGGCTGCAAAAAGGAACATTGACCCTTGCATTGACAGGTGTGAAGATGTGTTAATTTGAAAAGTGACAGATTTTGGTGGTTTCCAATTTGTGTCACTTTCTGGTTGCAAATTGAAACTTTCAGGGCACTAAGCCTCAGCATGATGTAAATGTCGTTGGAGTCAGACCCTGATAAGTGTTGCCAAAATGAGTGTTGCAGATGAAAACCAGCCAGTGGTATTTTTCATAGGGAACACAATTTTTTTTAACCTTTGCAATTGACCTGTCTCTTTACGATTTTGTTCCTTTTTCACAGCCAGAAAACTCCTCAACAATAACGGTCTTGTGACTTAACTCCCCTCCAGACCTCACACCACATTCTCCAAAAGGAGCAATTAAATCAAAGAAAGACCAAACGATAATATCACAGAGACATCATAAATCTTCATAATGCCTTCTTTATGGTATTTTTGCAGCATCTTTGTGTCCTTTCCTCGCACTTCTCTCTCTCATTCTCACCATACCTTAATCACACAGTCAATACAGAGTGAACACCCCATAAAACATGAAAAAAAACCTGATATCTCCTCCCTTTTCTACCTTGATCCCTGACCATCACCTTCTGTCTCTCTCTAAACATTTGTTGATATGCAGAGCAAATCTTCCACCTGCAATTTGTCTTCCACAGTTACCACACTCAAAGTATCGAGAAGTCTCTGAAGTCTTCAATTTGGCCTTGTCTTGACCATAAATATCCTTGGAATTCGCCGTATAATTCGTCACGACATCTTTATATTCGCCTTCCACGAACCCATCGATCGTTCTGTATCGAGAAATGTTACTTAGTGATACCTGACGAACTATGTTGGAAATCATGTCCTCATAAAGAGATTGAGCCTGGTGTTAGGATTTTCTGAATTGGGAAACTTCACTTAATCGATGAAACTTACTAAAGAGTCGATTGTCACTGAAGAACTCATGTTTAATGGACTATATTTGTGTATGGTGGTGTGGTACTTAACACCGCTGGTATAGTATTGATCTGGTGTACGGGTGCACATCTGGTCTAGGATGGAGTAGATGGAGATAGAGGCCATTAGGAAGTGTAAAATTGGGATTGATTTTGGAAGTGTAATTGGATATTTCTATTAATTGAGGTGTTTTTATTGTTATTTGACTTGGAATTTCACACATTTATCCATTTTTCCGGGGGTTTTATCGTCATTTTCACCACATCACGAAATCACCATGTCTGATGACGAAGCCAATGTCCAGAACCACACAGAAGACGCCGAAGAGGCTCTTCCAGATTGGGGAATCATCAACAAAGCCAGTACACTGATTCCACTTAATTTCAACGACGAATCCTTACCGAAAAGAGCAGAAAAGTACTTCGATCCAGATGGATCTTCCACACAATTTGAGAAGCTAGATTATGCTCGAGACCAGATGTATTTGGCCCTTCTGGGTATCAGAGGCCATCATGTGAAGCAGCTCCTTGTTGCTGTATGGATTCCAGACCGCCAAATGGCACTTGTTCCTCATGCAAAGGGTAACTTCTTTAAAGATATTGGTGTGGCCCATAACTTCAAGAATAAGAAGAAATTGCAAGGTATGTGGCTCTCTCCAATTGAGACCGTTTATTTAACTGAAAGGGGATCGCTCATTACATACTTGGCAGATGAGAAATTTGTCAATTTCATCGATAATGATGAACAAGAGTTTAACTATGAGAGCCTACTACAACTCCCAATGAGTCACTTATATGCTCTAGCATTAGGCTCAGATGTCAACCTTCTCGATAAATATCAGGTTTATGCATTGCTTAAAAGACTTGGGTACATTGTTCTTGATTTCCGTCAATACTATGACCAATATGGAAGTTGGAAAGAGCTTCAAGCTGAACTCGCACAGAAACCACAAACTTTGACATCACAACTTGTCCAATGGTTTTCAAACCTTGGATTAACGACCAGAAACAGCGTGAAGTCCTTTAATGTGAAGCTGAAACACTTTTTCAACTATACTCAGTTGTTTGAGCTGCTCCAGTATGTTCCATCTTATAACGCATATGAGTCCTTGGAAAAATCACCAATTCCTGACTCAAGATACCAAATTGCATTCAACGTATGGAAACCATCGCCGTCTTTCAGCAAGAAAAACCCACCAATGCCTGATTTCCAGGTTTCTGTGGTGAATATCGCCAGAACTCCATTCCCATCGTTATCAGCTATACAGGGCATGTGGAACCAGCTCAATTTCTCGTTCCAGCCGCTTGAACAGAAGAAAGAAGCTCCAAAAAAGGCTCAAGGCAATAAAAAGCAACAGCTGACCAAGAAAGAGTTGAGATTGCAGAGGAAACAGGCCAGAGACTCAAAGCTAGATCCACGTATTGTAGAGAGGAATAACTACTTGAGACAAAGAGACACCAAACTCAAGATTGGCTCTTCGAGACGTTCGGTGGTTCTTGCCGCTATGGATAGTGGAATCATCAACTTCACTGCATTAAACGAGACAGAGTTCAAACTAACTAACCAGCACACTGTTAAGGATTTGAATGAAATCACTCAGAAGCAGTCTCATGGAGTTGTCTGGAACGAGCCAATAAATCTCGAGTCTCGCTGATGATTTTTGGATCAATTTGAGCGGTTTGTTGAGATTTCAAAGCTTTGACTTTCTTCCGTTTCTCCTGCTTCTCGTTATGCTTCTCCCATTGGAACTTGAACTTGTCAAACTTCGAACTGGCATAAGCTTGGCGGAAATTCGAGACACTCTCCTTGAAAAGCTGCTCAAATAACTTCTCATTCTTCTCATTCTTGAGATAGAACTCAATAAGGTTTTCAACCCATGCATCACAGTATTTGGCATCTGCTCTGTAGCAAACCCCAAAGAACCTGTCGAAAATGTCAGCCATGATCTTGACGATTTTCTCATTTGTGTCTTGTTTGGCCTCTTCCATCTTCAGAAAGGCAAATTTATAGTCTCTGTATGACATTAGCCTCTCTAAGAGTCTGCTTCGACTTGCAACGATGGCTTTCACGATCTCAATGTCACTTTCGTGCTCTGAAGAGTCTCTGGCCAGATGGTACCCTTCAAAAGGACTGTGGATTGTTCTTTCTGGGTCTGAATTTCTTAAGTACCGCTTAACAAGGACCTTGAACGCTTGTGCACCTTCCAATGACTGAGCCACCATGAAATGTTGTAGTAAAATCGGCTGGATTTCACTTCTGGACCGTTCTAGAAACGTCTGAAGAACGAGGTCATCATTGACCATAGTCACCAAAAGGTTTAATGGGAACTTATCCATACTTAGTCCCTTCCTTAGCACTAATGGGTCTTTAGTCTTCTCTCTAAATGGATGATATAGCTTAATTTCGGGAAAATCAAACTTAAATGGCTCTGTCAGCAGAAGCTCTGTTCCTTTCACCAATAAGGATTTGCTCATGTGGTTCAAATTGGCCTCTAAAGAGCTCAATGTCCTCAGTGGTTGTTCACCAAAAGAAACACCCAAGGTTTCCATGGCATGGCTTCCAGAATCGACTTTCCATGAGTACCGGTCCTTAAATATGGACACATACCTTTTGAAAATGCTACTCACAGTCGCAGGACTGACCTCTTTGAAGGCTGGGTACTGGTTGATGATCTCAAGCTTGTTCAACACCAACTGGACCTTATACTCGAACACATCGTTACCCAAACTGGTATAGAACTTTCTATGGAATTCTTCAGGTAGTAGAGCGGTCACTTCCTCCTCTTTTGGCAATTTTTTATCGTCTTGTGTGGTAGCTTCGGCATCATGCAAGATGGTCAAGATCTTCTCCATAGTATGGATAGACAGCTCCACTGGATCCAAGGAATTGGCGAATTTGACTTCATTTTTGTTTAGATGGAGTATGGAGCTCGAGAATTGTCTATACGGTAGCCGTAGGAGACGGCTTGTTGGAGATGTTAGCATGGTATGTAGTTGATATGAGACTATGATCATGTACATAGAGAGGAATGGAGTAGTTGGGGAGTATGGTGATGCTGGGGGAGGGAAGAGAATTTTTGGTGTTCAAAAAGGATATTGTAATCTTTTAAGTGTTAAATTTGGTCTTTTTTTCTTCTTTATTTCTGTCCTTTCTATTATGTTGTGGATGTGGTTTCTTGTGGGTGAGTCTGAGTCATGAGAAGTCAGTCTGGGGACATGAAAACCTCAGACAATTGACTGAAAAAGAAGGAAAATGTCTCGGTTTTCCTCTTACCATATGATCGTTATTCGTTCTTGTGAATATGAGCTTGGTTTTGAGTCATTCTCGTGTCTAAATCATGACTTATTGAAGAACATAGTGAGTCTGACTGATCACAGACACCACCCAAGAATAACCATGATTTGAAGCCAAAAACATACCATATTGAGATCCCTCATAATGTCCATAACTCCATCACGGTTCTAATCATCTTTAAAGATCTTAAATCATCATCATTATAGGAGTTTCTTACGACTCACTCTTTGCTTCCTGCTTTACTGGCTCCTTGGCCTTTGGCTTCTTCTTCTCAGTCTTTCCCTCTGGTTTTGCCCCATTCTTCTCAGCTGGGCCCTTATTGTCCTTCTTAGCGTCATCCCCCTTAGGCTTTCTACTCTTCTTCAGCTTCTTTGGAGCGTCAGGTTTAGCCTCACCTTTTCCGTCACTCTTAGCCTCATTTTTAGCGTCTGCCTTTGGCTCTCCCTTCGCCTCGGCCTTAGCTTCAGTGTTCTTCTTCTTCTTTCTCTTCTTTTTGGCTCCTTCACCTTTACCACCACCATCACCATTTTGTGCACCTTCAACCTTCACGTTCTTGCCAGAACCTTCACTATTGTCCTTATTTTCGGCCTTTTTATCGCCCTTATTATCAGCCTTATCGCCCTTGTTGTCTCCCTTATCGCCCTTCTTCTTCTTTGGCTTCTTAGGCTTGGTAGTCTCTTCTTGTGGTTTAGCCTGCTTAGGTTTGGCCTTTGCCGCCTGTCTTTTGAGTCTTTTCTGCTCCTTTGCAGCCAATTGTCTCTCCTCCTTCTCTCTGACCTTTAGCTCCCCAAGCAACTCAAGTAAATTGACGTTTTTGGCCTTAGCTGCCCTCAGAACCATATACTTCACAAAGAGCGGATCTCTTAGGATTTCACTTGGTGTATTATCTTGAGGAGCCTCAGCAACACTGCCAAAAATCGACTTCATCGTTTGACACCTGAATTGGTCTCCTGTGGCTGGTTCTTCAAACACTGCATCGTTCAATTCAGTCTTGAATCTTGTTGCATTTTCCAACGAAGAAAAGCCAAAATATGCTCTGGAGAAAGTTGGTTCTTCAAATGGCTTGACCAGCTTCGATCCTGGCTCATAATAAAACTTTTCATACGATAGTAGTGGGAATTTTTCTTGGATTTGTTGTAAAAACTGGTCTTGGTGGAGTGCTGGCGGTAGAAGACGAACAACCACTTTTAAGTCAGGATCATCGTATTTGATGCTCACTGGAACATTTTTCGTCTCTTGCTTTTTCTTCTTCTCCTTTCGTTGACTCGGTATAGGTCCAGCCATGGACAAAGTGGGTAAGTTGTAGTACAATTAGGGTGATTTGGTAGTGGAGATTGTTTCGCACTAAATGGGCATCTGGACCTGGGGGAGGAAGATGAAGGGTATGGAGGGGGATGAGATATGAAGGTATTGTAGTGGGATTTTTGGATTTTAGCTTTTATAATTGTTTAATTTGGAGATGGTTTCGGAGGGAGTTTTCAATTTGTAGTTATTTTATTGAAAATTGGTTGAAATTCATTGGGGTTTATGGAATTGGGATGGTTCTGCTTTTGGTGAACAAATTTCGCAATCACTGTGTCAAGTCCAGAGAAAAGTATAAACAGAATGGTTCATTGATTTCAGTCAACATTAGTCATTATGAAAATGTTTCTTCCGAAAATTCATTAAGTAACTATCATTAATTAGAATCTATAATTGGCTGCTGAAAAATTCTTTAAAATGTTCCTTATCTCTCAAGTCTTCCACTCCCCCATCCAACCTCTATCTCACCTCTGCTACTCTCAAAAAATGCACTCCTCCACCTACACATTCATCTGGAACCCCATCAAAATCACTTCCAAACACATTCGTTTCCATTTCTTCAACATCCTCCAACTTCACAATGGATCCACTTAACGAATTCCTCCTCCAGGTCTCAAACGCTACAAAACTCAGCCCGAAACAGCTGCCTCACCAGCTTCTCCAACTATTCAGACTCCATCCATCACTAAATCCAGCCATAGCAGCGTTCAACAACCTTGGATACTTAGATGAGCAACAAATCAGTGCTGCCGTTGATTCCCGAAACTTCTATAATGATAACTGGATCGCATTTAACCTGGTGGTGGTGTCTTTCGTGAAGCTCTCGAACCAGATCAACCCATGGTCTTCGCTCGAGTCATTTGACCTTTATCTGACTTTTTTGAACGATGTTTCGGTAGCATTCACAAACAAAAACCATGGCTATTTGCTAACGCCCCTTCTTGAGGATTCCATCGAGTTTATCGTGCCGTTAGCGACCCAATTGGACTTGCAACTCAAGTTGAAAGAAATGAACCGTAAACCTCGACTCACGTTCTTGGCTGCTGTTCTTTTGAAGATTTTCAACAACATTCGTTCTCAATTGGGTGCTGGTGACCATGCTGAACAAGCCAAAAAGTCAATCATGCTATTTATCGGTGGAAAACTTTGCCTGACTTACTTCAAGCTATCCAACCCGCTTTTATGCCGAAATGTCTTCTCCAACATGAATAATGCCAGCTTGCAATTCCACAGCTACCCAATGAATCAGCAGCTCTCGTATCGGTACTACTTGGCCAAGTTTTATATGGTGAAATACCAGTTTGTTGACGCCTATGAGCACTTCATGTGGTGTCTCACCCACTGTCCCAGCAACTACAGAAAGGATAACGGGAATGTCACCAGAATTCTTCGGGACTTAATTCCGATATGCATCATTTTGGGAAAGTCTCCAAATTTCGCCTACATCCAAAACGAGTTTTACTTTTCACATACCCCAGATTTCCTCACCACATATGCCAGATTGAACACCATAGTGAAACGAGGCCTGTTTGCAGACTTCCAAGAATTCCTTAATAACAACTACGACCAATTGAAAAGCAATAAATTGCTCCTTTTGATCTCCTCCAAAGCTTGCGTGGTCATCCTCAGGAACTTGGTTAAGAGAGTGTGGGTCATTCAAGGCAAAACCGCTAAGCTCGACTATACAAGCATTTCCATTGCGCTAAAAAGTTCCCTAAGGGGGCTTTCGCTAAACAGCGTTATTGACATGAGCTTCACGGCGGGGACATGGGAAAATACCAATGGAGAAATTGACGACTTTGTGGTGGAGAACTGTCTCATCACGCTTATAGACCAAAACTTACTAAAAGGGAAGTTGTTCCCGAGACTTCGGGTGGTGTCACTCAGTAAGACTGGAGCATTTCCTCAAGTGGACACAATTAATTTTGTTAAGTTTGGTAATGGCCACGAAGGCACGTTGAGCTACGCGGATAAATGGATGAATTAGTCACGGTTATTTTTTGGGTCGGCTTGTGTGGCATTAGTGGCATTTTGGGGGCCCCTAGCCACATGACCCCGGATTGCGAAGATGCGGAGTTGAGGGCCGGTGACTGTCTCAGGGTGTTTTTAAAAAGAAACATGGTATTTTTTCATGGAGATCATATAAAAAGTTAGCCGCCGGGGTTTTGCCCCCCTGCTGAGGTGTTGTTAATTTTTTCCCCAGATTGAGGGCCTTCTTTGTCGGTTTTTCACTACTGTGGTGCCGCCTGTCCGCCCCATACTTTGACAAGGCATTTTGCTAGTTCCTGCAGCCAAGAACGGGGTTTCTCGACTTGGCGGTCATTAAAGTCGAGACGTTTTATAAATAAAGGGCTGCAAAAACCCTTTATAAACAAGTTGCTTTCGTGTTGACTTGAAATTTCCTATATTTGTATGGACCTTTGAAAAAACTTCCATTTTCATCACTTCAAAATGCGCTTCACTGACCTTCCTTACTCAGTTTTGGATGACATTGTTGGTTTTTGTGACAAAAAGCTGCAGTTGAATTTGGCCCAAACTGCTCCATACTTCCGTCACAAGGTCAACCAATGCCTTTACAAAAAAATCATAATTGTGGAGTCTTTGCTGGCCCAGTGCAACAGTGGTGGTACCTTGGTGTGCACAGACCTGGTGCAACACTTCGCAGCTTGCTTGAACGTGCATACTTTTGCATATGTAGAGAACATTGTGGTGAACACTCATGGTACTCAATATGGGCAGTCAATTTTGGGACTTTTTGAGAAGCTCTCAAATTTGTGGAATTACTGTGGCCATGCTATCAACTTCACAATTTACGATGCGCTTTTGCTCCGTCAAGTGAACTCCCTTAACAGCTATTTGGCCCAAAACTCATTAATGTTGGCAGACGTCGAGGAAGAGAACTGTATTGTTACCAGAAAAGACCAAAAGTTGCTCAATTTGAAAAATTGGTTTATTGTCAACACTGACGAATTCCGTTGTACTCCATTTGCTCCAGAATTGCGCCTGTTGAGTCTTTATGTGGAGAGTAACGGATACAATGCCTCTACCAATGAGCTCCCAACTAAGCAATTTGCCAAATTGGAGACTTCTCTTCGTAATTTGGCTCAATTGACCACTTTGCGTTTGCATACTCCTTTGGCATACTTGAAATTCACACAAATGCTTGAGGAATTGGGTGCTCCAAGAATGAACTTGAGGGAGTTGACTGTAACCAGCTCTCACAGGGCCAGAAACGATGCCATGCTCAATTTCCGCCAGCTTAACAAGTACTTCAACTTGAACAGCTTAGAAAAATTGGAAATCAAGCTGTGTTGCGTCTACCACCATGACTGTTCCAACCTGTGCATGATCAGATTCTTTGACGACTGGAGAACATACAATATCCAATCAGGCGAAGAGTGTCAGGTCAGAAAATTGGCCTTGATCAACTACAAGTCCTTGGGTGACACAAGTCAATTCAAAATCATCACTGAGAACTACATTTTCAGTCCTCTTTTCAGACAAGTTCGTGAGCTCTACCTCAACTTCCCTGACTCCCACGCTCAAGGTATCGATTTGACAAAGATCTGTGATGGACTCATTAATCTCACACATCTCGAGACTCTTCACATTTCCAATTTCATTGACCAATGGCTGCGCACCTTACCTTCGCTTTTCAACAACCACGACGTGAGCCACTGGGACTTTATGCTTAACCAATGCAACTGTGACAACTGCAACCAGCACCGGTCCAGCTTTATAGAATTGGCCAGGCTCGATAAGTCCAATAATTACAACCACAAAGTGCGTTTAAGTGACATCGTCACTCCAAGCCTTGTCACCACTAAAGTGGACTTTTCACGTCCGGAAAACACAAAATACCTTCTTTATGTTGCTGGCCAACTCAGAAAGGAAGAAGTCATTATGGAGAGAAACTTGCATAGCACAGGAACCATGTTAAACATGAACGATATGCCTATTGAGCATAACGTGGAGATGGATCCATTTAGAGAGGTGCTTATCCATTCATGTCTTGCTAGAGTGAATGAGATTTTCAAGAGCCGTGCTCCACTGATTGTTAAGCTCAACCTAGGAGGCATTTTGCTAGCACCTTGCGAGGCAAGGTGGTGAGAGGTGAACGCTTAGTGCATTGCTATAAAAGTGAGAGCCAGACCTCCACCAACAGTCACCAAGAACATCCAAAACTGATCAATTCAAGCTTTAAGAGTTTAAAATTGCTTTTCAAGCATTTTTTATGTCATTCTAAAGCTCTTTGACAGACATTCCATCATGTTTTTACCCCACCCTAACGATTCCGCTTAATATGCGCATACTATGACCAACTAATTCCACACCTACCCCCCATTAATTACACCATCAGGTCAATTTGAGCAAATAAAAAGTTAATGACAAAGAAATTCAAGTTTCAATTAAATCATGTAATTATTTAAATTTTTATGATCCCCATTTTTACCGTCAAAATCATTACCCCAGCCAAAATGGACCCATGCCCTCTGCAGACCGGAAATCGGAGCCAATGCGATCCCACGTATACTCCACCTTTTTCCTTAAACTGGCCCCATTTGCCACAATGCCAGTCAATAATGTCAGCAAGGAGAGAATGGACCAAATCCAGAGCCAAATGCTCCACGCTGGCGCCACTGGTTTCCTTAAAGGGACCCTTGTTGCTCTTGTAACAGGGTACTACTTTAACTATAGATATAACCACGGACACAACGCCAAGTTCTTCCTGATGCCTTATAAGACATGGTACCTTGTATCGTGGGGCATTGTGGGCATCACATTTTCTGCAGAGGTGGCCAAATTGAACATCACTAAGGAATTGGCAGAAGAAGAAGACCTCAAGAGGAGCGCATACTATGCACAAGAGCTAGAAGGAAGAAGTCGCTAAATCAGAGCCACCATCACCACCATCACCATGTACAAATCACGTTTCATTTCTCACATAGTCAATTAGACATTCAATTAGACATAAAATGCTTCCTCGTGGTACTTAAGTCCATTCTCACTAGCCCAGAGCTTCACGTTCTTAACAAGCGATCTGGGTCCAGCAGAAATCACCCACACTTTCTTACTATCGGGAAGCCTCTCCCCTGAATGCATTTGGTGTCTTCCCGGAAGATCCTTACAGCAGACTAAATTGCTCGAGGCGTCTAGCACCGGGCCAGAACACTGGGTGAAGATATCGTTGGCGTTCACACACCAGTTGTAGTAACGATAGTTCAAGATTGGTCTGCCCTTGTAGATTCTGTTCTCAAGCTTAAGACGCTTCACTGTATCCAAATATTGCCTATGGCACTCGTTATCCTTTTCGACAACTGGAACGAACTGGTCATTAATCGATTGAGACCTACTGGTTCTTCTGGAACTGTGGGAGAGAAGATCATCGACCTGAAGATGAGACGTGTCTTCGACTTCTTCATCGATGGTTTCTTCATGCAAACTCTCGTCATTCAGTGAATGAACCAGAGCAATAGTACAATCTCTGTTATCGTCTTCTTCGACTTCTTCATCTGAGAGGTCAACATCGACGTTTTCGACTTCTTGATTCAATTGGTCGTCGGTTTCCGAGTAGAAAAGTCTCGAGTGCTCGTTATGTTCCAAGTCAGTGGTGGTAGACTTGTATGATCTGAAGGTACCGTAACTGATGGCATTCCTTAAGTGAGACACATCAAAGTCATCAGTGATACATGGACTTCCCGTAACGAAGATTTCGAATTCATCACCATGAATGTATCCTTCGAAATATCTAAGAATCGAGATGTCTCTGAAATCCTTAATGACCCAAATGACCTTTACTGGGATACCGTGGTAGTTCGAAACTCTAAGAATAGGAATTGCAAACGAAATGGCCGAGCCTCCAATGACAATCATGATCTTTTTAGCGTTGACAGACAACTTGGAGATGGAGAAGTTTTGGCCCGGCTCATTACGAGATTTAACAAGCAACAACTTCGGATCAAAGGATCCAAACATCATGTAACGACGTCCGTTCTCCCATTTGAACGAACTCTTTCTAATGATGAGTTTCTGTGACCTATCCAGAGGCAACGATACCAACGTATATGGATGGTAATTAGGAAACACCATCTTGAAAGCACGAACGAAGAAGTTAGGATGGTAATTGGTGATACGAACATGGGCACCAGGACTGACGGCCTTGTTCTTGATCATCGAGTTAGGGAACTCGATTAATGCTAAATTTGGAGATACATCGACCACCTTGAAGTCCGTACCAGAAGATGCCACCGCTGTCAGTCTCAAACGGCAGTAAATTTGATAAAACAAGATGGACACGTTCAAGATGTTTACCATGGTCGTTTTCACGGGTCTAACGTGGAAGGGGAGACAGAGCACGATGGCCCAACTCCAGAAGTAATGATTAAGGAAGAATAACTTATAGGAACGGTCTCTAGCCTTCAGCAAGGACGTGACCAAGATCATCAAAAACCCGAAAAGAGCGAGCCAGCCGTATAAGTTCTCTTTTTTGTATGCTTTGGGCCAAGTATCGTTCTTATTGAAGAAACCCAAGTAGATGATGGTATGTAACACTGCCAGTAGAATGACCACTCTAGAGAGCCATTTATGGATCGGCAAAAGCGACAAGTATAACGTGTCAGGAAGCGGAGATGGTCTCAAGGTTAAAAAGAACACCGTAGGTAGCGAAACCACTGAGAGTCTTCCCAATCTCTTGGTGAAGAAGATCAAGTCTCCATGGTGGATATCCAGCAAGGAGAGCACCAGAAACAACGCCGTCCAGAGCAAAATCTGGAAGATCGTGCTGGAGTTCAAATACAACACGTATGCAAAGTTTTTCATCCAGACGCAGACCTTCTTAGTAAGGGTCCTTCCCTTGTCTTCAGAGCGTCGTATAACCCGATCAAGTCGCAGATTTAACGGCCCCAACACATGAATCCGGTTTATGTACCAGTATCCCTTGGCTGTTAGGTAGTTTTGCAAAGGTATAAAACCCAAGATCATCACCATCGTGCAGCCCATGATGAAGCCGTACTTGTTGGTGACATATTGACGTTTGTTAACGTATTCTTTTGATTTTTTCCCGCTCTCGGGATAGTGGAAGTACTCCATCACGACAGAGATCTGATCCATGGCGGAGCGATGAGTTTTAGCCAAGCGCCAGAGGAGCAGGACAGATGTAACAGGTTGAAGGAGGTAGCCGAGATTGCTGATGGAATAGATAAAGGTGAGTTTCCGTGCAGGGGGGTCATGACCTGGAGCCGTACGGGGACTTTTTTTAGTGGGAGAGGCGAAAAATAAAAATGAGCGAATTGTTACGTTTTTGGAAATTAGCCAATTGTGGCTGTGGGAAAGTTTCAGGTTTTTTGGAGGCGTTTTTGTGGGTTTGTCGGGGTGAGATGGTGGATCTCATTGTTTGAGAGAGTGGTTAAGAGGAGGATGGAGATGGGGAGAGAAGTGGGAGAGGTGATGGGTAAAGAATGATTTTATTGGGATTAAGTGGGGGTTGAGGATTGATCTGGGGTTTTAAATCTGTGATTTGGTCGGGTTTTGGGTGTTTTGTAGGAGGGTGTAGGTGTTCGGATTAATGAGGTTACCTATTGTTAAGGGAGGTGGACTAATTTTAGTGGGAGTGGTGATGGTTGGGGTGAGTGGGAAAAATCGTGTTGTTAACTGGATTAAGGGTTCAAGTTTTGACTTTTGAGGCTGATAAGGGGTATGAATGGGTGTAAAGTAGGGACATGATGGTTAATGTAGAAATTTTCCAGATCTAACAATGTAACGCTTACAGAATTTACAGAATGTCCTAAGAGAGCAAATTTGAGGATTTCGACAGCAAAGTGCTGTCTAAGTTTTTTTTTTGATTGGTATTTTGCAATTGATAAAGTCGACTGGGTAACGTTTTGTCAGCATTAGTCATTACGAATAGGACAACTGGCCTCCCTGATCCAGTCTATTGTGGTCAAGGGACTTGAAAAAACAATTTTCACAAAAGCCCTTTCAATGCTTTAGTTGGTATTACTTCAATGCTTTAGTTGGTATTACTTCGACGTTCCCGGGCCTTTCAAAACTTTTCTGCTCTCTCTGACCCTTGTTGTCTTTACCTGCTGAGCCTTGAGCCTCAAGCCTTAAGGTGGCATACCACGACACTAAGACGTTTCATACCTTTTTTAGCTTACACCTATAGAAGCCTTGCTTTTTTATCTTTGAACAAATTTCTCCAGTATTCAAGTACGTTTTCCTGCCTGAATCATATTATGGTGTTCACAAGGTGTATCTGTTCCTCACCACTGTAATCTTTGATCTCCTCATGAGAATGGTTTCCATCTAACAAATAATCTTGTTTTAATCACTTGTTTTCTCCTCTTATTGATAGTTTTACAGGAAAATTTTTTCTATCGAGGCAAGTCATTTTCTCAATCATATCTCTACAGGTGGGCTCAAGGCCCAATTTGATAGACTTACATAGTTGAAGCACTGAACATGGCAGTGAGTCGAAATGCAACTCACATAATACTATAAGAATAACGTCCAATATGTATAACCATCATCCCCTTTTCGGATCAACCCACTCTCCCCACTACACTCTCATAATCTGTGGTATGCTATTGAACATTCTATATATTTCCGATTCCCACAATTAACATCTCATGCATGCAATCTGACCAAGAATGTTGAGGTATTGCAGTTTCTTATCATCGTCTCCTCCATATACTTCCGAAAGCCTAAATCGACCTTATTAGCGACTCACTCGAACTTATCGAGACAGCTTTCTTGGATTTCCTCCTCCCTATCTCCTTCCATCTCTCTCCTTAGATATACCTCAATATATCAATCTTAAACCTACTTCAAAACTTCTCATCCCCTTATCTTACTCCACATAAACCCCCTAATACAACGTATGCATGTTACCTCTCTTCTTGTTCTTCATCACGCCCGACCTGCTGGGCTGTGCTGATGGTCTGCCACGGTTCGGAAGGTAACCAGAACGGTTGGCCTGAGCAGGTCTAGATGGAGGATTTGACTTCTTTTTCGAGGTAGAAGACGAAATAAATCCTGATCTCGATGGTTGAACGTTTGAAGAATAGTTTTTCGAGCTCGACTCGTACTCAGAATAGTCTCTCTTTTTGCTCTTTGGCGGATTGTTTCTTGGGTTCCTGCTTTGGGAGTTTTTCTTGTCCCCATAACTGTTTCCGTTGCCGTAGCTGTTTCCGTAGCTATTTCCACCGTAATTGTTGTCATTATAGTATCCTCCGCTTCTAGATCTACTGGCAAAAGAGTCAAAGTAGACCCCACGCAAATGCTTTGGCAAATTCGTTCCGGAAAACGCCGATCCGTTGATATTTGGAATTCTTGATGATCTCTGCTGTGGACACTCGTCTCCGAAATGTGTGTCTGCTCCACAGTTGTAACAGTACATCACAGGAAGCACATACTCCTCATCGGTCTTCACTTTAGTGATATATGACCTCCATATACTTGGACAGTTCTCGTCACTATGGTTGAACGTGTCACAGTGCTTACAGTACTGTTTCTTTCTGGATTTGCTGGTACAGGCGCTCATCATATGGCCTCTTTGACCACATCTGGAGCAGATCATAGTTGATGGACATTGTGTCTCGTAGTGGTCGCCAACAACACCACATTTGTGGCAAACGACGGTCTTACATTTGGCTCTAACGTGGCCTCTTTTATGACAGTTATCACAGAGTGGTCCAAGACTTTGTTGAGCATTTATCGTTGATCCGGTTTCTGGATCTGTCACTCCAAAGTACCTTCCTTCTCCTCTCAACTCTATGAGCTCATCGGCGTTGTCGTTAACTTGATCGAACGAAAGCGAATAGAGACCTTCATCCTTTTTATGGTCGTTTTCCTTGGCTTTTGCTGCTTTCTCTTGTTGTTCTTCTTGGGGCAGTTTCTCCTTCCACACAACTTTTTCGTCGACTTGAGATGGCTCGGTATCTTCTTGAAAGGATAGTAGACCCATTTTAGGAATTTTATTAGCGATTCTTTGGTGGTTTGGTGGTGGTTGGAGGGTCCAGAAAAGAGGTCGGTTAGTTAAATTGTGCATAGTTTTTCTGCGCAGAGAATGATAAGGCTTGTCTACAGTCGGAGATGGAGGTGCAACGAGGGAGCACATGGATGGGGGAAAGAAAGAAATATTTGGTGATTTTTTTAGATTTTTCTTTGTGATTTTGATTAGGGGAGTTCATAGAGGGAAATTGTGAACTTTGGAGGTTTTCAAAATGGAAAGTGTGGGAAATTGATGAGGCTGTTGGTCTCTCTCGCTTCTTAACTATGGGACACTCTCATGGTACTCTCATATCTCATACAGACATAAGATCCAAATATACCAATAGTCAAGAATACAGAAAAAAAAAAAGACACCACCTATCATCACCTCCTTTCTAGCCTCTTCATTCTGACACTTTTACACCATTTGTCTCCACAATCATTCAAGCAAACCAAGTGAAAAACCCCACCAATATAGAGTATATCACATAAATTCACACAGTCATGACAAATCTACAGCCATTACAAACCACTTGACTGACCAATAGTTTTATTTTGCTCGATTTCCAAAGCAGTTTCTTCAAATAGGTATATTTTTTTATGTTATCCCGTAGACTACTCTTTAGTCTCAATTACAACACGTTTCTGACAATATGGTCAGCAGCTTGGCTCTCCAAATCGTTACCCTCGCCAGCAACATTGAAAGAAGACTTAATGTACTCTTGGTGCTTAATAGCAGCGAAGAAGTAACACAAACTGGCGAAAAGGAAGAAAACAGCAACAACAATAAGGGAAGTGGCCTGGAGAGTCAAACTCAAGAACTGAATGACACTCATCAACAAGTAGAAGCCACAACGAGGCCAGTTGTCATCAAAGTTTCTGATAAAGTTGGTGAAAGTGTCGGTCAATGGACAGATTCTCAACAAGAATGGCACTTCAACGAAGAGAACCACCAAACCTTGCACAATACAGATGATGGAGAAAATAATCACCAAATTGAAGTGGAAAATGTTGGCAATTCCAAGGGCCAAACATAATATGATGGTGAAAAGGCCAATCCACTGACCGTAAAGGGAGAAGTTCTTCTTCTTAAAGTCTTGGGAGAACCCATTGAAAATATTGGAAAAAATCGACAGCACACTGAAAGCCATTGTGTCGTGGGAATTTGGGATCGAACAATTGGAGGTGTAAGGAGAACCCGGAGATAGCCAGTGAATGTTTTGGTGAGTTAGTGACAGCTTATTAGGCTATGGGGAATCTTATGCAGGAGTTAGTAAATTGACCACGATATGATAAGTTGGAGCATGGAATGGTGAAAAAAATGAGGTGGGAGGTTTGAGAATGGGGTTGGATGGTGGGAGTTGAATCTATAATATTGGTGATCTCTTTTTTTTGTGCTGTTGTTTTGGATGGTCTGGTGGTTGTGAGTCTCGTATACTGAGTTAGTGAGTGCTCAGTGAGTTAGTGGAGTTCAGTGAGGTACTTAGTAGAGCTCAGTGGGTATATGAAATGGACATTGTGATTCCATTTTTTTTTTTCTTCAGGTAGTCAATCTTCTCTCGATATTCCTTGCCAGAATAAGTTCAATTTTCGAGCTGGCAATTTGTAACCAAAACCTGCCTTTGTTCTCCACTATGGATGTTAGAGGTTTCGCACATAGATAGGCCTTAGAGGACCGACTGCAACTTGAGTGTCTCCATAAATCTTAACAAAAGACTCGAAGATAAAAAATAGAAAAGAACAAGAAATGACAAAACATATCCGAATAACACCCCCAAAAAATCAATTCCAACTTGACCCACTAATTCCTCAACCATGGCCCAACATTAATGTTCGTCAATTATCACTCGCATATTAATACGAGATAGGTCGATCTCTCGTAACGAGCCACCAATGCCATGATTTCAGGATAAAATTTCAAATCCACGTAATGATCTCTAATTCATCTTCTCAAACTGGAAACCACCACTCCACCCCCTCCCATGATCCCAATACCCAATCAAAGCAACTCCATCACTGGCCTGACTGTATAAGACCCAGCGCAAAAAATTGTACTTAGTCTTCTCCACATCATGGGTAAAGAAACTGTCATTGGTCTTGTGGGAAAACCCTCAAGTGGAAAATCCACCACATTGAATGCTTTGACTGACGCAAACGCCAAAGTTGGTGCATTCCCCTTCACAACCATCGACCCTAATAAAGCCACTGGTTACTTGGAAGTCGAATGCGCTTGCAAAAGATTTGGCAAAGAGGCCTTGTGTAAGCCAAATTACGGTTACTGTCGTAATGGTGTCCGTGGTGTGCCAGTGATGTTGTTGGATGTTGCTGGTTTGGTGCCAAATGCCCATTTGGGAAGAGGTTTGGGTAACAAGTTTCTCAGTGACTTGACTGAGGCTGACTGTCTTATACATATTGTCGATGTCAGTGGTACAACTGATGCCGAGGGTAAAGAAACAAGAGGATACGACCCTCTCAACGATATCGAATGGCTTCAAAATGAGATTTTCAAGTGGATCTTGGGTAATCTTACCGAAAGATGGGGTTCTGTCGTGAGAAGACACACGGCGACGAAATCTTCCTCTTTGGAGACTTTGAGAGCTCAATTGGGTGGTTACTATGCCAACAAGCAACTTATAGCAAAGGCCTTGGATGCTATTCCAGACTTGCCACCTCTTCAAGAGTGGGATCAAGACATGATTGAGAAGGTCGTCAAGTCTTTCATGAACGTCAAGTTCCCAACAGTTTTGGCTCTCAATAAGATGGACCATCCAGATGCAGACAAGAACGTGTCTAAGATCATGTTGAAATATCCTGACCTGAAGTGTGTTTTGACATCTTCGCTTACTGAGGTGTTCCTCCGAAAGTTAGCATCTCAAAACTTCATCAAATACGAGCTGGGCACAGAATTCGTCGATACAGCTGAAGATATCCCTGAAGAGGGTCTTCGTGAGTTGGACGAAAAGTTGCTCAATCGTATTGAAAACATCAGAGACTTGGTCCTTTATAGATTTGGATCGACTGGTGTGGTGCAACTTCTACAAAGCGCAGCACAAGTCTTGGACTTGGTTCCTGTTTACCCTGTTAGAAACATCAACACATTCAGTGGAGCTTCAGGTACCAGTGTCTTCCGTGATTGTGTTTTGGTGAAGAGGGGCTCTCCAGTCATTTCAGTCGCCAGAAAGATTATGGGAGATGTCACCATTGCCGCCATTGAAGGTCAAGGTGGTATGAGAATTGGTGAAGAGGATACAGTTGATATTGGAAAGAACGATATTCTTTCTTTTAGATTGGTTCCTGGAGGGCATTAGTGGGGGATTGTGAATTTTCCATATAAGCTGGAGAAAGGCTTATACTGAGCATATAGGTGATGAGATGCTTATACCAAGTATAGAGGAGATGAGGGTGTTTTTGATTTCAAGCAATAGATAGATAGGAAGGAGATGGTGTATGTGGTGCTTTGTATGACATTTGGTGTTGATCCATGGATAATGACAATATCAATGTAATATCGAAGCGTTTCTCAATACAAGTGCATTAATGAGCATGAAGTCGGAATGGTCTCAATGAGGTTTGGATTTACCTCTAGTAGGTTGGCTGTAGCTGTAGTAAGTCGAATTTAGCTCTAGCAGGCTGAATGTAGCTGTAGATAGTTGCAATTAGCTGTAATAAGTTCAACTGTACCTCTATTAGACTGAATGCGATGGTCAAAGTACCATTCAAATCCCGATCGAATGCTTGTTTCGGGATTAAATGTCACTCTTTCAAGGGCTGACAATGGCCAAACTTAATGCTTGCTCTGCCCGCTTTTTAAATAACAATGACTGAGTGTAAAAAATCAATGCTCAGCCCAATTTAAATAATCTTTATATAATCTCACCATCTCATATAATTCCAACTCCGCCTAATTACCTGACCCACCACGCCCAAGGCAGCACTTCTATAATTCGTAAATTCTGATTACACACATCAAATTCCAAATATCTAATTGGCTGAAACTCATTTTGTACGGCTTATATCAAACCACATAGCCTCGCTAATTAAAATGATTCTCGCGTACAATGTAAATAATCGCCCTCATTATAATCAAGGCTGCCAATACTTTGACGGCAGGCGCATTGAACTATAAAAAAAAGTGGGAATTATGCCCCATTTATATATGTGGACACTTACCCAACAAACTGTTCCCCGCTTTGATCAGCATAAACTATAAATACAGCATGTGTCCCCTGAAAGTCCCTCAAAAAATTACCGTGTGGTTGCATGTACTTTATCACCTCACATGAGGCACGACCGGCTGTAGCGGTCGGCTGCGAAACCCGTTATGCGCGACCTGTACGGACCGACTCGGACAACCCAAGAATATAACATATATAAGAGCCGGCGCCATTGTGAAACTAGGGAATTTCGACCATCCTCTTCTTTGAGACAAATCCATTCTTTCCAATTCACTATGTCCAGTTCATTAGTAGCTCAAACATTGACCGAAGAGCAGGCCTCGACCCTCCTGAAGCTTATCGAAAGCATCGAAGAGATCTTGAAGAGCACCGATAACCCCGAATATGATGAAATTTACGGCTACAGAATCGCTCCCGATGGAGCTGAATACGTGAACGTTCCTGTCAGAAACGAAATCCTCCTTAAGTTCTTAATTGCTGCTGAATGGAAGCTTGAAGATGCAAAAAAGAAGGTTGTGGACTCTTTGAATTGGAGACGTACATTCAAGGTGTTGAGCGCAGCCTACTCCGAGGAATATGACGCAGACCTCGAGAAATTGGGTCTTATTACCGACTACACCGATAACAGAGACAACTTCCGTGTGGTTACATGGAACTTGTATGCCAACTTGAAGAACCCAAAGAAGTTATTTGCTAAGTTTGGTGTTGGTGTGGAGACTGGTGAGAAGGATGAAGAATTGCCAGGAACGATGTTCTTGAGATGGCGTGTTGGACTTATGGAGCGTTCCTTGTCGTTGTTGAACTTCAGTGACGAACATAATAACAAGATTGCTCAAGTTCATGACTACAAAAACGTCTCTATGTTCAGAATGGACCCTGGAATGAAGGCTGCTACCAAACAAATCATTTCTGTTTTCAGTGATAACTACCCAGAGCTCCTTTCGAAGAAATACTTCATTAATGTCCCTTTGATTATGGGATGGGTGTTTGCTTTCTTTAAGGCTACTGGTTTGATGAGTCAAGAGACTTTAAAGAAGTTTGAGATGCTTAACCATGGTGACTTGAGTCTGACCTTCGGAAAGGATAACTTGCCAAAGGAATACAATGGTGGTTCTGTCAACGATAATGTTCCAGATATCTTTGCTCTGGCAATCAGAAGAGATGAGATCAAGGTTCCTGAGTATGCTAAAGTGGTTATGAAGAGATTGGATGAGGGAACATTGAAGACTATCAATAAGATTGCTACAGGCCAAGCTGCTGAGATTGTTGATGAGAGCGAAAATGATGCTTTGTTAGGAGATGATGTCAAGAACGTGGACTAATGAGGAGATGATCCCACGAGTTATTGGTTGCGGATGTACAATTTTGGAATACAAGAAAGATGTGAAGTGAGAGGATCATAAAAGAGGTAAAAAAATTGAAATCAAGACTCTCACGAATTTGAAAAAGCCACAAAATTGAAAAAAAAAACTGAGAAAACTCCGAAATCTACTCTAAATGTGTCTCTGGAATAAAGTCTCTCTACTGCGATGCGATAACACTAGTATAATGTCTATCTATATGTGGAGGCAGGTGCATCTCACTAGATGAGCACCTCAACTCAACGTCACAAAAAAAAAACCATTTTGATCGAAAAAAAAAAACACTCACCCCTTTCTTGAACCATTTTATCATCGGTCAGCCTATCTTATTTTTTTTTTCTTCATTTTCTTGGTGTTTTGTTCAGTGCAACTCACGCCCCACGGCGGCCCCACGGCATATTGGTCTATCCTCTCACGTGACCTATCCATACATGATTTGTTTGGGTCGAGATCAACTCACATACTACACCTTGTCCTCATGGCAACAGACTACTATGGAGTTCTAGGGGTCACTCCTAGTGCTTCTGCCGAGGAGATCAAGCGACTGTACAAAAAACTCGCCGTGAAGTTTCATCCCGACAAAACTGACGATACAAGCCTTCATCAGAAGTTTATCCTTATTAATGAGGCGTACGAGACGTTAAAAGATACAAAATCACGTCAAACGTACGACCAGCAGAACGGGCTAGCGGAGAAACTGCAAAATTACAGATCTTACCAGTCATCTCAGCCACAACCAGAGTTCAGATCTCATCATGGATACACGTACTACCAATCGAATAATGGGGCCAGAACTAGTGGCAACGGCTACTTCAACTGGCACCAGCTGAATGTGAGAGCGTATACGGATGCCTATGATCGAAATTCACGAAGAGAGCAAGAAGATGCGGCTCTGATAGCGGCCAAATTGGCCCAGAGAAAGATGAGAGAAGATATGGAGAGAAGACAACAAGAATACATGCGCCAGACGCAGAAATTACGTGAACAAGAAGCCGAGGATCGGTTAAGAAGGGAACGTGAACAAAGAGATCGCGAAAGGATACGTGAATGGGAGCAACAGAGGATGAGGGAGCGAGAACGGGAGGAGTTCTTGAGGAGACAAGAACAGCGTAATAAGGAAAGAGCTGAGACTTTTGAAAAGTTCAGAAACGGTGCTGCTGCTCACACATGGAATACTGAGGGTGCTGATGCTGGAGATAAGGTGAAAAAGGAGTATAATGACGCCTATGAAGAGGATGAGTTCTACGTAGTAGAAGAGGACGATGAAGACCTCAGTGGCAACGACTCCTCCAAGCCAATTCTTGTTGACGATGATGATGAAGACGATGAGCATGAAGAAGACGAGGAAGACGACTCGGAACGCTTTGAAGATTGCCAAAGTGCTCCACCGGTTGACTCGGCTAACCCTAACGAGTCAATTGATCAGTCATTTGACCAATCTGTCAACGAGGAGGCAAGAGAAGCTGCTGCAAACACGTCTTCGGGTCCGGAACTTGTTGAAATTCTGGAAGAAAGCGAACAAGAGAATGCGCCTTCGATGTTCTCTCCACAGACGCCGTCAAGTCCTCAAAGAAAGCATTTACGTAGTATGTCGCCACAGGCAAAGACTCAGACACAGACTTTCTTGCGTACTCGACAGAAAGAGAGTGGAAGCAAGCAGCCAAAGACGAATAGTGCTAAAAAGCCACGGTTTGCAGACCTAAGCGATATCCGTGACTCTTTAGGGTCTAACTTGGATGATGTCAATCTTGGCGATTTGAGGAACAATTTGCCTGATACTTCAACGAGTCCGTCGATGAAAACTAGAAAGGCAAGCTCGACAGTTCAGTCTTCTTCGAAGAGACCAAAGCTTGCAGAATACACCGATGGAATGTCACGAGCGCAGACACTCTTCACTCCAATTAACAAGGGCAGTGTTCGTTTTTCGAACACGTCAATTTCTCCATCAGATTTGGCTCCGGAGTTCGAAGAGAGCAAGCTCTTGTTCATGGCCAGACCACCTGAGATCGAGGTGAAGCTGAGTCTCACGCATACACAATGGGACCAATACGTTCTGAACATCAACGAGTATGAACGTAAATTTGCAGAGTACAGAAAGGCGTTCCTCCAGTATCAAATGTTAAGGATGGAGAAAGACGAACGTCACCACAGCATTATATATTCTGACGTGAGTTGCTTGGATGCTTACCATACGTGTTTGTTGAATGATTTGCTTATGGTGCAGAACTACCAGCGGACTCTTCAAGAGTTTAGAGAGACGCTAAAGGTGTTCAAGAAGAACTGCGAGATGGTGAATGCCATGCAATCGACGATGTAACAATAGGGAATAAACTGGGATAGGAAGAACAAGAAGAGGAGGAGAAGATTATGAAGAATAGGAGAAAACGAAGTGTACGGAAGTGAAATGGGAAAGATTAAAAGAAGAAAAAACGAAACAATGTCAAAAAAAAATGATAACATGAAAAAATCTTTGTGTTGTTGCTCTATCGCCATTGTTCCGCATCGTGGCCTCGATACTGGGCCACGTCCTACTATAACCACTAGACGCGAATTATGTATACTGTGTTCGCTACCTCTCAAAACCTACCACTAATCCTCCAGACATTCTTGGTAGAAATTACTAAATCATGTTCTCTCAGCGTCAGATCTTCATCGCTGTGGGCGTGGCTTTCCATTTCTACTACCTTTGGCTGATTTTTGACATCTACTTCGTGTCTCCTTTGGTGCATGGCATGGACCAACATAAGTCCACCAATGATCCACCAGCAAAGAGACTTTTCCTTATTGTGGGAGATGGATTGAGAGCCGACAAGACATTTAAGAAGGTCCTCCATCCTGGAACGGGCGAGAAGACGTTTTTGGCTCCTTATTTGAGGAGTTTGGTCCAAAACGAGGCTACTTGGGGTATCTCCAATACTCGTATGCCTACCGAGTCCAGACCGGGCCATGTTGCCATGATTGCCGGTTTTTATGAAGATGTGAGTGCTGTCACTAAAGGATGGAAGGAAAATCCCGTGGATTTCGACTCTTTCTTCAACCAATCCACCCATACTTACTCATTTGGCTCCCCAGACATTTTACCCATGTTTGCCTATGGAGACAACGTTGTTCCAGGCAGAATTGACTGTCACATGTACGGACACGAGTTTGAGGACTTCACTCAGAGCTCCATTGAGTTGGACTCGTTCGTTTTCAACCACTTGAATGAGCTCATGGAGGAGTCAAAGACAAACAAGACATTACACGATGAATTGCACCAAGTTGGTAACGTTTTCTTCTTGCATTTGTTGGGAACCGATACAGCAGGACACGCGTACCGTCCATACTCTGCTGAGTACTATGAGAACATTCAATATGTCGATAAACAGTTGTCGGAGCTTGTTCCTAGGATCCATGAGTTTTTTGGCGATGACGACACCGCTTTTGTGTTTACTGCCGACCACGGAATGTCTGATTTCGGCTCTCATGGTGATGGACACCCAGATAACACCAGAACTCCACTTATTGCATGGGGAGCAGGTGTTAACAAGCCAGAAACCGCTTCGGAGGAGCAATTGATCAAACAACACCCTGTAGCACAAGGTTATGAGGAGGAATACTTTGATGAGTGGGAACTCGAGCACTTGGCACGTCACGACGTGAAACAGGCCGATATTGCCCCATTAATGGCCTACTTAATTGGTGCTAACTACCCAGCTAACTCTGTAGGTGAGTTACCTTTGGCTTACATCAAGGGTGACCCAGTCAACAAGGTTAAGGCCTTGTATGAGAATGCCCTTGCTGTCGTTGAGCAATATTTGGTCAAAGAGAGTGAGGTTTACGACCACCAGTTCCAGTATAAGCCATTTGACCCATTCATGGAGAAACCTATCACTGTTTACAAGCAAGAGATCGAGAGTCTCATTACTCTTCTTGAAGTTGATCCTACTGAGGCTCTTGAACTCGAAACTATCCAACTTACTGAACTGTTGATGAAGTGTGCTTTGGATGGCTTGAATTACTTGCAAACATACAACTGGCTCCTTTTGCGTTCCATTGTGTCCTTAGGATTCTTCGGATGGATTTTCTACTCATTCAATGTTTTCTTGAAATTGTTCATTTTGACCAACTTCAAGCTGCCACCTAATTCCAAGCCGCTTCTTGCTGCTTTTGGTGCTGTTGCCCTGGCCTTGAACTACATGCTCTGGTACCAAAGTTCTCCGTTCAATTACTACATGTATGCTGCTTTCCCAATCTACTTCTGGTACACCATCTTCAATGAGAGGTCATTATTTGTTCATGGCTTGAACCAGTTCTTGTTTGGTATTTCTGGTCCTACTAAGGCCTTGACGGTCGTCTGCTTCCTCGGTATGTATGAGAGCATTGTCTATGGATTCTTCAACAGACACATGTTCTCTGTAATCTTCCTTTTGGTCGGTTTATACCCATTCGCAGTCTCGAAAAAGCTTGCTATTGGTACCAAATTGACGTGGCTTATCAGTTGTTTGAGTATGTGTACTTTCACCAATTTGGACGCTGTGAAGACCGAGAGTTTGTGGCAAATTAACGTCAGTACTGCTGCTGCTTTGATTGTGGGTATCATTGGTTCAGGTAAGGTCTTCAAGAGAAGAATTGCTCATGTGACTAAGACGCTTATTGTTGGTCAATTGGTCTCGATTGTTGTCATGCTTGTGGCTACTAATGTCTCTGTTACCTCTCTTCAAGCTAGAGCAGGTCTTCCATTGTACTCACAAATCACCGGATGGGTGACATTTGTCGTATCCTTGGTGGTTTTGCCATTGTTGCACACTGCTCAAGCCTCTTCTGACTACCAGTTGAGATTATTGATCATTTACTTGACATTCGTTCCAACTTTCATCATTTTAACCATTTCCTTTGAGCTTTTCTTCTATGTGGGCTACTCGTTGGTGTTGTTGCAATGGTTGAACATTGAAACTCAATTGAAATTCACCAAAAAGGAAATCGCCCATGCTAAGGAGGAGCTCCACTCATTGCCAAAGGGCTACTGGCTCCAAACTATTCGTATTTCCATCATTGGATTCTTCTTCCTCCAATTTGCATTCTTCGGAACCGGTAACGTTGCTTCCATCTCGTCGTTCTCCTTGGACTCTGTCTATAGATTGATTCCAATCTTTGATCCATTCCCAATGGGAGCATTACTTATGCTTAAGTTGATCATTCCATACGTTTTGTTGTCTACATGTCTTGGAATCATGAACTACCAATTGGAGATCAAAAAATTCACCATTTCGACGTTGATCATCTCAACTTCTGACTTCTTGTCGTTGAACTTCTTCTACTTGGTGAGAACCGAGGGTTCATGGCTTGACATTGGAGTTTCCATTTCCAACTACGTTTTGGCAATTTTGTCCTCTTTATTCATGCTTATTTTGGAACTTGTCAGTTCCGTCATTTTGCGTGGAGTCGAATTCGACGATGCCCAGGCATTGCAAGAGGCCAAGATTAAGGAAATACTTGAGGATGAGTCGCCGGTCAGCTCACGGGTTAGGAACAGAAAAAGAGATTGAGATGCCGCGGGGTATTTCAAGACAATAGAGAGAATAAATTATTTGAAAGAAAAATTTTTTGAAATTTCTGAAAAAACCCAAAAAGCTTCTGTCCGTTCTTGATTACTATTACTAAACTAGATAATGTTTCCCTCTGTCTGCAGGATGTGAGTCAATCATGGCCCACCACCAAAAAGATGAGGCACACTGAACTCAATAACCCCACTAGAACACAC
Organism: [Candida] citri; assembly: GCA_030571295.1. NCBI lineage: Eukaryota > Fungi > Ascomycota > Pichiomycetes > Serinales > Metschnikowiaceae > [Candida] citri. The sequence continues at coordinate 853,508 of JAJLXN010000002.1, read as the reverse complement.
TCAAAATGGTTGGAAAATTCGATAAAAAGCATGTGTTGATGATCGACAACTACGATTCCTTCACATGGAACTTGTACCAATACTTGTGTCAATCTGAGCTCTGTGAAAAGGTCGATGTCTACCGTAACGACGAGATCGACATTGAAACGATAGAAAACGTCATCAAGCCAGACATTTTGTTCATTTCTCCTGGTCCAGGTAACCCTGAGTCCGATTCTGGTGTCTCGAAAGCCGCCATTGACTATTTCAAGGGTAAAATCCCAGTTTTCGGTGTCTGCATGGGCCAACAATGTATGGTTGAAGTTTTCGGTGGAAAAGTCTCCTTTGCTGGTGAAATTGTCCACGGAAAGACCTCTACTGTTAAGCATGACGGTAAGGGTGCTTTTGCCGGTGTTCCACAAGCTTTCGCTGCCACCAGATACCACTCTTTGGCTGGTACTATTGGTACCATTCCAGACTGTTTGGAGGTCACTGCCACCACTGAGTCAGAGCCAAAGGTCATCATGGGAGTCAGACACAAAAAATACACCGTCGAGGGTGTTCAGTTCCATCCAGAATCGATCTTGACCGAGGCTGGACACGTTCTTATTGAGAATGTGTTGAAGATGACTGGAGGTACTTGGGAAGAGAGCGAGGAGCAAAAATCCTCCGCTCCAAAGGGTAACATTTTGACTACCATCTACAAGCAACGTGTTGCTGACTACGAGGTGATCGAGAACTTGCCAGGTAAGTCTTTTGCTGACTTGGAGACCTCTTTGGCTCTTGGTGTTGCACCTCCACTCATTAACTTCTACGACCGTCTTATGGAGACCAAGTCTAATAACGAGACCATCATCTTGTCTGAATTTAAGCGTGCATCTCCATCTAAGGGTAACATCAACATTGCTGCTCATCCAGGTAAGCAGGCCTTGACCTATGCCCAAAACGGATGTTCTACCATTTCCGTCTTGACTGAGCCGAAATGGTTCAAGGGCTCTTTGGACGACTTGGCATTAATCCGTAGAGTGATTGACTCCGACAAGTCAAACGCCTCTTACAGCAGACCAGCCGTTTTGAGAAAGGAGTTCGTCTTCAGCAAATACCAAATCTTGGAGGCCCGTTTGGCCGGTGCAGACACTGTTTTGTTGATTGTGAAGATGTTGCAAGATGAGAAATTGTTGCAAGAATTGTACGAATACTCTCTCTCCTTGGGTATGGTTCCTTTGGTCGAAGTTAACGACGCTAAGGAGTTGAAGTCTGCCCTTGCATTGACCCACAATGGTTCTACCAAGGAGCCACTTATAATTGGTGTTAACAACAGAAACCTCACAACGTTCGATGTTGACTTGAAGACCACCTCTTCTTTGGTTGAGGCCTCTAAGAACAGTCACAGAGAGGGTGACGTCTTGGTGTTGGCCTTGTCTGGAATCACATCTGTTGACGATGTCAAGAAGTACAAGTACGAGGACAATGTCGATGGATTTTTGATTGGTGAGAGTTTGATGAGAGCTGAGGAGAAGGGCCAAGCCGGTGAGTTCTTGGACCAGCTTATACATGCATAAGTCTAGAGAAGGTGTGGAGTCATAAGGTGAGAATGTTCATAAAAAAAAAATATATAATAGAGACAAGAGAGAAGAGAAGTGTAGAGGAATATTTGAAATTTTCTTTAAAAAAACAAAAAAAAAGTTGATTAAATAGTGTCTAAAAATGTCTATAAAATTGAAAGAGTGAAAATGTAGAGAGAAATGAAAATCTCGTAACGTTGCATCGGAAACTCACCAGGAGTCTCCAAGGAAAGCTTATCATACTGTTACATTGTAGAATGTGTCTTTCCTTCTTGCAACACGATGTTTTTCCTTAAAATGTCTAAGATAGCCGGCGAGCGGGCAGACCTTCTTGGTCGTCCAGCATCCCACCTCTATCACTTCAGAACAGACATTGCACATGACACATTCATGGTCTCTGTCTTTGGCCAATGTCTTTCTGTTAGGATTTGCATGTTTAGCAACATGATAAATTCCAGCATTCACTGGGTTAGGCGTTAAGTAGTCATCAGTGAAGATTCCATGACTATGGCTCATATGTTGAGCATAGCATGAGTTCTTTAACTCATAGAAGCATGGAACCTCACAGTAAGCACAAAGGGCATGTCTGGTTTCATTCTTAGGCTGCCCATTCACCACTTCCACCCTTGTAACTTGCTGTTGGTAGGGTCTGTCAACAGAAAACTCGTCATTCTGAAGGTACTTCACACCTTCGTGACCAAGTTTATTGAAAGCTTCGTAGAAACGAACGTATCTCGTTCTAGTGATAGTATTAAGTCTGGTATAACCTCCATTGGGGTAAATAGACCTGGCTTTAGCGTCTGGTTGAGGGAAGCATCCAGCATTGTTAATGAGCTTTGATGCTTCTTCCCTAAATTGAGGAATTACTCCCTCTGGAATGACCCAAGTTTCATTAGATCTCTTGCGAGACTTTTTCTCAACGTCTTTAAGAAGTTTCTCAGCAGTAACCATTGGGAGTGTCCTGGGCTTAGCGGCATTGGTTAGTTTTTGCACCCGATTAGGCGAGCGAGAGAATCTGTAATAAGGCAGAGTTGGCAGAGTTGGCATAAATCCTTTCTTTGGAGAGATAAGTGCCTTGGATGCGTATTTAGGCAGCCTTGATAGTCTTGGAGGCAGCTTTGAAAGTCTTGGAGTGTGTAACTTTTGAATATTCTGCTCAATGAAGGACTTCTCTTGAGGCTCCAAATACATGTTCATGGTCGACTCTTTTTGAGGCATCATTGGAAGTTCCAATCCAAAGGCCATGCCATTAAACTCTGGAGTCTTAGGCTCTTCAAATGAATTTGCAGCCTCTTCACTAGGGTAAGCATCTTCCATCGTAGCTGATGGGGTATGGAAAATTTCATCAAACACTGGCTCAAACACATCCTCCATCTCAACATCATTCACGAGCTCAGGATACATTTCAGCCAATTCACTTAAAAGTTTCTCATCAAATGAGCAATTGCCAGTAGGATCAAGGGTCAGTGAGAGCTGGGGAATTGACTCTTCTGGAGTTTGTTTGTTTTGAGCAGGTTGGGTTTCTTGCTCACAGTGTTCTTCTTGTTGTTCGTCGTGTTCCTCTTCTTGCTCGGCCCGTTCTTCTGGTCCATCATGTTCAACCTCTTGCTCATAATTCTCTTCTTCTTGCTCAACTTCATTCCATTGAGCACCGTATTTTAAAGTCTCTTCAGGATCGTAGCCGTCAGAGTCAGTCTCAGAAGTTTCTTCGGGTGTAGGTTCCTGCTTCTCTGTTTGTGTACCAGTGGTCAAATCAGGACATGTAATCTCATTCTTCCCAGGAGTAGGGTCAATTTCAGCTTGAGTAACCATGGTTTCAACTTCTGGAAGCATAAGGCCAGCCAAAGTATCTTCATTGTCTGGTTGAGGTTCAGTCTCCCCACCAAAGAGAGACATCATATCAGTGACGGCATCTGTAACCAGATCATTATCAGCTACATCAGCAGCACCACTTTCTTCTTCCTTCTTCTCCTCACCTTCTTCATTCATTGCCTCAATGAGCTCAGCTTCTAAGGCCTCCAATTCGTCACACATGCTTTTGTCTTCATTGTCTTTCTCATTGTATTCCTCATCGTCTTTATCATCAGCGCTCTCTCCAAAGGTGGGCTGGGCCTTAGACTCCAACTCTTCTTGAGTCTCCCCAACATCAGGGATATTACCGTCCATTGCCAACTCAGCCAACCGAGATGAGTTGTCAAGAAGGGGCAGAGATCCAAGATCTGCCCCAGCATCTCTCCAAGGTTGATTACCTTGGAGAAGGTCGCAGAAGTCATCAACGGTCATGTCCATGAACTCCTCGTATGTTGCAGTGTCATTATCAAGCGATTCTTGTTCAATTAGAACAAGGTAGATCGAGTTTGGCATTGCAAAGTTTTTGGATGGAGTTGGAAATTCTGGGATCTCCGGTTCAATTTATAGTCCAGTCAGCCGAACTGAAATCGTGGTCCACAGATAGATCTGCAATGTCTATATGCGCGGGGCAAACCATGCAACTAAACTTTCCTAAATCTGTCGTTTATGCAAGCTAAAAAGCTTATTTGACTCGCTATAGACACTCTAGTCTGTTTTCTTGCAGTTCATGCCCCGCGATCTGCGAGTTGGGGTCATTTGGATGCAAATCTTGTCTCAGATCTATCTATGTGCACTCGGTCTAATTTTTAGACATATCTTTACGCAGGCTGACATATTTTTACGACTAATTTTCGACATACCAATTCTGTCAATTTTAGCCTTAATTTCCCCAAAAAAGTTAGCTAAACATTTTCACACCCTCTATTTTATTGCAATTTATTCGTCTTGAAAAAGAAATTCCCGCATCTTCTCGCCAAATCTCAACATTATGTACCCCAGATTTCGCACGTCGTGCGGCTGTGCACCAGCTGTGGTCCTGCTCGGCAGAACATATCAATGCATAATCTGAAACACAAACAATGGGTCACTCTGTTCTGCTTGTCCAAATCTGGGCAAGATCAGCACTTCATTTTTTAACAGAGCTAGGAACCGCCCTGGTTTTGGGTCTAGTGTGAAGGATGTAACGTCACACTAATGCACTATCACTACATTTTGAAAATTCATAACCCATTGCATCTGCTCAACTACATCCACCACCCCTATCTATAGCCCCAATTTCATATATAAACCCATTCTTAGAACCATATTTCAAGTAATTAGATACCTCATCGTCCTTCCTCAACACTCACCTTGAATATGGTGTACAGGTGTACGCCTAGTCATAGTAAACGCGCTTCCCACTCTATTCAATCACTAACTACCTCATACTATACATAATGGACGCTGCTAGTGTTAGAGTCAATGCATCTACAGTGAAGGACTTCACAGGAAGAGTCGTCAGAGTCGTTGGTAAGGCCAGCTCGTTTGACTCTGTTTCGAACTCGGCGCGTCTTGATGCCGGAGGTTCCATAGACGTGTCAGTTGGTCCAGGCGACCAGCTAGAAGTTGGAAAGAACTATGAAATTATTGGAAAAGTTGGTGTTTCCGACTACAAGATCAGTGCTTACTCGGTGATGCCTGTTTCTGATAGCGCCAATCTTGATATTGCCAACCAATTGGCTACATACGTCCAGAAGGTGCCTGAGTTGTTCTACTAGGTTTAAGAGTTTTGTATTATAGGTAATGTGATGATTTTGAAAGGATACATGTAGCTGTGGTGGTGGTCGTTGTTGCACCTATAATGAATGGTTGCTCTGGATCCCTAAACGATGATTGCATGGTGCTGATCATTGGGAGCTTTGTGGTGGTATTGATCGATGATTGGCTTCTAAAATCATTGATCAAGATCTCTGTAAATCTCCAAAAACCTGGCAGAATTGTAATTCTTCTTGCAAATAGCCACCCAGCTTGGAGGTTGCTCAGCAATACCAAACAAACGCAAGTTTCCATAAGCAACACACAATCTGTAAGCAGCCTCAGCATCATTTTGGACAAGATCTTCACCAACTTCTTCCAAGAAAGATGCAATTCCAACAAGGGAGTTTGGATTGGATGCAAGTGACTTGTTGGAGTATGCATAGGCAGAAAGATCGAAAATGAAAGAAGCAATCGACGACACAGCAGTTGAGAAGTGTTTGTGAGTCTTCGACACCTCAGAAGTAGTAATGATTTTGATTGCCACTGAAAGCTTGTTGACGAAATCTTCGAAGAATTCGTTCAAAGCAACGGAATTGTCGTCGTTCACTGTGAAGAACAATTGAGCAAAAAGAGTGCTCTCTGTCAAGTTACACAAAACCTTGGACATCATCATGAAGATGGTCAAATCATCCTCAGTGATCTCATCAAGACTTTGAAGCAACATTTGCAAAATGCTCTCAGCAGCATCAGTAGATTGGATTAAGTCCACAGTAGTCACTCTAGGGATACTGATTCTAAGGAAGTCGAAACCAAGCAACTTCTGAGACTTATCCCATTTGCTCAAAATCTTAGGAATGATCTCAGTGATCAAATAGATCGCTTGCTTAGATTTCAAGTCCAAAAGAGCATCTTCAACCTTCTTTGCGTCCTCTGCAGAGAAGGCATTTTCAGAAGTTTGAGTAGAGTTGAATTTGGCAAATCCCTTCGTCAACAGGTCAGTCTTGTAGTCCTTAAAAGTGATCAAGCTCTTTTGTGGAAGCACCGAGTACGTCTTTGAGGCTGCCGGAGCCGTAGTTGCAGGTGTTTGAGGAGCTGGGGCAGAAGGTTGGGAGTTTCCACCTTGGCCCTGGTCCAATTGGAAACCACTGGTATTTTGATTAATAAACCTCACAACCTCCTCCGTATATGACGCAGGCAAGTCGTTATTGGCCAAAAACCGCTCGGCAGCAGTGTATGGGTTCTCGTTGGCATTGTAAGGTAGTTTCAAAGGAGGCTTGCCGTCTTCAATGTCAACATCAAAGACATAGTCATATTCCTGGCCATTGAACTCCTTCTTGCCTGTTGAACCTCCAGCAGAGCTAACAACATCTCCAATCTTTACCCACTCTCCTCCAGACCATTGGTGAGCTTCGATAACTCCTGCTGGACTCTTAACCATGACAACAGACCCTTCCTCCTTTCCTGGGTTTTGTAATCTGTCATAGCCAGGAATATCCGTTCTCTTCAAGTCATCTATGGATTGTTCAGAGATTGCAGATTGTTGAACGAGGTTTTGGAACTCGGCAATGCCCTCAGCGGTGGCTTTGCGTTCGTCACTTTGAGTAAAGAGGTAGATCTTCTTATCTGATCCACCAACAGCAATATCATCGTTTGGCATAACTGTAACACACCAAACAGAGATACATGGGAGCGTAATGGCTTGAGCTACAGTGCCATTGCGCCAGATTCTGATACTTCTATCTTCGGCAGTCGATACGAGGTCTCCATTCGATAACAATCCGATGTCATAAATGAAGGAGTCGTGACCTTGGAGTGTTTGAAGAACAGCACCAGTCTCTAGGTCCCAAACCTTGAGTGTGCAGTCATTTGAAGCTGAAACAAACTGTTTACCTCCTGGCAATACAAGTAGCTTTCTAATGACATCACTATGGCCAGAATATCTTGCAATTTCGACATCGCCTCTCCATTTTCTAATGGTTTTATCTGCGGAACACGTAAGGAAGATATTCTCCTTTGCATCCACAATCTTTGCGTCCCAAACAGACGCAGTGTGGCCTGTTAAGCTGAACTTAGGTGTGAAGGTATTGAGGTCCCATACAATGGCCGTACAGTCCCAAGAGCCTGAAATTAGCACATTTACGGCATAATCGAGCGAACAGACGTTACCCTGATGACCCACCAATTGATACTTGCCGAAATCGTCGCCTGGTTTGACGAAATTGTCATGGACATCACTGAGGTAGATAATGGCGTCTTTGCCACCCACGGCCACTAAAGGACCCAAAATTTCGCTGGGAATCGACTCAACGGCATTGACAAAAGAGCCCGTAGGCGACAGAAAACAGATCTCGTTTGCTGCCGACTGATCTAATGAGTACTTCAAGTCCCACAGTCTTGCGGTTCCATCTCTTGAACCAGAGACAATTGTTTCGTTGGAAATGGCAGTGATGCCACGAACGTCCAGCTCGTGGCCTGTGAGGGTTGATCGTAACTTGTACATTGACAATTGCCAGAAAGAAGGTGTAGTTGTGGTAACAATATGGAGATCTGGAGAGGACTGTATGCACTATAGAGGTGAGTCTGGGGAGGGACAGAGGGGGAGTGGGTTTTGGGATTTGGAAACCCAATTCAGAAAAAGTGATTATATGAGTGACATAAATAGATACGGCTCATTATGAATATGACTTTTTTTTTTTTGGTTTTCGGGGTGAGTGTGTGGTTTGATGGGGGTGTTGTTAAGTATGGACAGTATATGAGAGCGCTCACCATGAGATAGGGAGGCGACTAGGTATGGGGTGAATAAATACCAAGAGAGATCTTATCCGATTGACCGCGTCAATTTGAATCATTTGGAACAGTATTCTCCCGTATACCAGTTTCTCAGCCAACTTTGTGGATCTCTAGCACCCTATCCATGATAATGATTACCGATGGCTTAGTGTGGGGCAAGTACTGTCGGACATCTTTAGTTGAAGAGAGCAGAAGACAACCGAGAAAAAGATTGAAAGTCGCCTCCCATGCTCATTCAGAATAATTAATCATCTTACTTTAGAATTTGGAAATCACTCGGGGTCTTTCTGTACGAGCGACTTAACTAAGGTAAAGTATGGAGAGAACTATGAGAGACAATCCCCACCAAAAACACCCATTAGAAAAATCAAAGAGGATTTTATGACTAATCTTATGCTAAAATCTTATTCAATCTCCAATTATCACAAAACAACTCTCACTTGTGGGAATCAATTGCGGTCCATCTCTGCCGTGGCTCACCATATAAATAGCCATAGTCTACACCAATTGACTCGTCAAAACCACAGAAAAACACACAATTATAAATAAATATATAAACATGTACATTTCCCTTCAAAACACATTCCAAATCAATCCATATATCCCCCAATTTCAACCTTTTTCCCCATCTCTCTCCCTCTTATCAGTAGTGACCCCGGTGAGGCGTCTCCCCTCTATTTATCTATTGCTAGATGACCACAGCGATAAGCAAAAACACAACCACCATATAAAACCGGTCATTTTTGAGCTTTATCGAAACGATCTTTACATTTTCCAAAAAATTACATTTCTCTCAAATTAAAAATAAATTTCCCCTTTCGTAATTTCTTTCCCTTTTGACCGTCTCCTTGGTCCCACATGAAATGCGAAACGTCTCCACAACCTCACCAAAATTGCAAATAGTAGGGACATCAAAAACCACCAAAACCATCATAAACCCATTTTTAAAATTGAAATTACACTAATATTGACCCTAAAAAACCATCTATTAAACTCTAAAATTCAACATTTTGATACTCCCCTCTTTTATCGTGGCCCTTCCCTTCCCTATGGTGATCCTCACATGCAGAAACTACCTCACCTCGCTGTCATAGTAAACTAGCTACAACTCACTCTTTCCCAATACTTACCCATCCACCTCGAATTTAAGTAAGCACGTCATGACGTTGGCTCACTCGATCAGTAACGATGGTACTCACGTTTTTTACTCCTCGACATTGGGTAAATACCTCTCGATCAATGCCACCTCGATCGAGGTAGACGAGTCCCTGTCTGGAGCCTTCTCCAAGGAGGCCTCCGACCCAGTTTCTTGTATTTTGGGAACCATCAAGCTCAAGATCAACAAGTACCTTATTGTCGCCGACAAACACGAGGTGACAGGCTCGATTATGGGCAAGAACATCGCCAAAGTGACGTCGTTTAAGATCTACCCATTGGGCAATGATGCTATCTCGAGAAAAGACTCCGAAGAGAGCCAATACTTGAGCTTATTGAACCAGCACTTGACCAATGCCACTTTGTTCTTCTCAATTGACAATGCCTACGACTTGACCAACTCGTTGCAGAGACAGATTGCCGGATCAAAGCCCGTCAAGCACGATGAGAGATTCTGGTGGAACAAGTACATCTGTGAGGAGCTTGTGGCCAGTGCTGGCGCCCAATTTGCCACCCCTGCCATCTACGGATACTTCAAGTCCCATTCTGCCCATTTCAACGGCTCCCAGAAGTTGGAGTTTGCCTTGTTGACACGTCGCTCTTGGCTCCGTGCTGGAACCCGTTATTTCCGTCGTGGTATTGACGTTGACGGTAACGTTGCCAATTTCAACGAAACCGAGCAAATCTTCACCACCTCAGACAACCAGATCTTCTCCTTTTTGCAAACAAGAGGCTCTGTCCCAGTGTACTGGTGTGAGATCAACAACTTGAAGTACAAGCCTAATTTGGTGATCTCAGGCAGACCAGCCCAGGAGGCCACTGCCAAGCACTTCAAGGAGCAAGTTGAACTCTACGGAGACAACTTTTTGGTCAATTTGGTCAACCAAAGCGGTTACGAGGAGCCAGTTAAGGATGCCTATGGAAAGGCCGTTGAGGGATTGCCAGAAACACTTAAATCTCACGTAAACTACATTTACTTCGATTTCCACCATGAATGCAGAAAGATGCGTTGGGACAGAGTCAAGCTTCTCATTGAGCACTTGATCGATTTGGGCTACACTAGTGATAACTACTTCCACTTTGATATTGCCAACAACACCATTAAACACTTGCAAAAGAAGGTGGTTAGAACCAACTGTATGGACTGTTTGGACCGTACCAATGTCGTGCAATCCATGTTGGGTCGTTGGGTCTTGCAAAACCAATTGGAGAAGTCCCATTACTTGGCAGAAAACAACACTACTCCATGGGAACTCATTGACTTCAAGTTCAACTTGTTCTTCCAAAGTTTCTGGGCCGATAATGCTGATGCTGTGTCGTGTGCATACTCTGGCACAGGCGCATTGAAGACCGACTACACTAGAACCGGTAAGAGAACCAAGCAAGGTGCGTTCAACGACTTGGTGAACTCGATCACGCGTTACTACTTAAACAACTACAAAGATGGTCAAAGACAGGACTCGTACGACTTGTTTTTGGGAAATTACAGACCTTACCAGGACTCGATCTCCAACCCATTTATCGACAGAAGAGCCCCATACATCCAGTTGCTTCCTTACTTAATTGGTGCCTCCTTCTTGGTGCTTGCTGCACTCTTAATGTACCCAAGCGGGTCCCTTTTCAGCTGGAAAAACTTGTTCTTCATCGGTGGATGTCTCTACTTTGGCTTCCGCAACACTAACTTCGTGATGAAGAACGGCTACCAGTTCGTGAATTGGCCCCACTTGATGGCTTTAGACTACTTGAAGAAGACCGACGTGTTCAACTTGGACGGCAAGTTCGTGGGCATCCGCTACGAGGAGCACGAGAACTTCAAGACCTCCAAGAAACGCAATTGAGCGTTTTTTTTATTGTTTCGCTTATTATCACCAAACCTGTATTTGCTTAATTATTCAGCCTCTTGTTGTAGGCGACGCACGTGACCAGCCTCGGCGCGATTAGTCGTCCAGACATTTTTGCTACTACTCCACCATTACTACTACCCACCATCCAATGTCTGGCATTCTAGAACAATCTTTGGACGATATAATCGGCGACGACAAGCCTCGCAGAAGAGAGCGTTCCGGCAGACCTAGAGGAGGCAGAGGTGCTGGACCAAGAAGAGGAGGCGTATGTTGAGATTAGGCGGCACGACACCACGCCTTAAACGGGTCATTTTACCATTTTAAAGGTTTTTTACTAACATTTCAAGCTCGAACGTCCACAACACGGAAACGGAATCCCTTCCCAAATCTTCAAAAGCGCCCAAGGCAGACCAATGTTGAGACTTAAGAACGTCCATCCAGAGTTGAACGGAGAAGACTTAAACAACTTGTTCCTAAATATTGCCCCAGTTGACTTTGTCAAGTTCGACCCAAGAGACGAGGCTGTGGCCTACGTTTGTTTCCAGAGCAATCACTCCGACAATAACGCCAGAGCCATCTCCAAGTTCGATGGTAAGAAGGCCATGGGTAACACATTGGTTGTGGAGAACGCCACCTCTTTGGCAGACAGAATACTTCCTCTTCCACGTGACCACCAACGTCCTCCAAGAGAGCACCAACGTCCACCTCGTGGCCCTCCAAGAGAGAGCTCTGGCGGTAGAGAGGCTCCAAGAGTGAGAAACAAGAAGCCAAAGGCCAGAAAGCCAAGACCAGCTCCAAAGACCGCCGAGGACTTGGACAAGGAGTTGTCTGCTTACATGGGTGAGGCCAGCGGTCAACAGGAGTCCTCTGGCGCTTTTGCTTCTCAAAGCAACGGTGAATCGATGGATTAAATGAGAGAATTGAATCTACTAGAGGAAATCTAAGCTTTTAGTGGAAATCCAAGCTTTTAGTGGAAATTCAAACGGCACCACAGTGTGATGTATAATAAAAGGACAGGGGAACATTACATGGGGCTTGTGCACTCATTAACAACAGAAATGCTTGACGCTGTCTTAAAATTAGTTCGAATGTATTTGTAAAGTCTAAATATTAATCTATAAGGACCAAGGCTAGTCCATTCCTTGTGAGAGCTCCACCAATTGGATGTAGAGGTTCTTAGACCACTTTCTCCAAGACTTACCCCAAATCAAGGTTGGCACAATAAAGCCAATCGAGATGAAGTCAATGATTGCCAACACAATGTATGTGCTCTTAGTTCCAGCGCCATCCAACCACAAGGAACATGTGAATGTAAAAATGCATGCCAAAGTGTTGTTGATGATCGAAACACCCACCATGCCTTGGATGACAATCTCTGGATAAGCGTCCATCAAGTAGGACATGGCAGTGTCACCAATAGAACCCCATCCAAAACCAATGCATGCCAAACCACCGTAAACGACCCAAGCAGGCCATTCACCTCCTTCAGCAGCTCCAACACCAAACATGATAAGACCAAGTGGAGAAATGATGATGGTGATGAAAAGAAGCCACAATCTGTACTCAGGTTCATAAACACCATTGTTTCTCTTGGCCAACCAAAGAACATGTCTATCGGACAAAACTCCCGACATGAAACAGCCAATGACGGCACCAATCAATGTTGCAACGTTCATAATAGCCACTCCAGTTTGGGAGTAGTTCCATGGTGCATCTGCAAAGTAAGTGTCTTGAGTAGTCAAGAAGAAAGACATGTATGCGTCTTGCAATCCCCACAAAAGACCAGAAAGCCAAACAGCAGGCAAAGTGAACACCTTAAAGTAAACGACAAATCTCTTGATATACTGTTTGATTCCAAGACCTTCAATGTATGAAGATGGAGTGATAATGGCGATTCTCTTGTGGAATGGTGTAAGCTTCTCCAACTTTGGGTCTGCTTCCTGGTCAAACTTGTCAGCGGACAAAATTTGAGCTGGCTCCTTAGAAACAACAGACTGAGTATCCTTTTCCATGTCTTTTTCGACGTCCTTTTCGTCGTTGGACACAGATTTCTCACCTTCCTCGCTAAACCTCTCAGTGACCATGTTTTCCGACTCATAAACAGGGAAATACTTGGATCTGTCAAAGACCGTTTCTTCACAAGTGAAAATGATCACGATCAATGTGGCTCCAGTGATGATGGCACCCCACCAGCCGACCCATCTGAATCCTTGAGCCTCGGAGATCAAGTGAGCAATCAATGGCCCCAAAAACGAACCAATCGAGGTTGCCATAATATACACAGTCAACACGGAACCAAGCTGGTGCGTGAAGAAAATGTCTGCCAAAGATTGTTGCACTTGAGCCTCGGCACAAGCCTCAGACATACCGACAAAGGCTTGCGACCAGATGGTGTCTGAAGTTCTCTTCGACATGGCGAACCAAACGGAACCAAGAGTTCCAGCCAAAAGACAGATGATGTAAGTGATTCTTCTACCATACAAGGACGAAGCTGGAGCGAAGAAAATACATGACCAACCAATGAAAAGGAACAAGACTCCAGCACCAGTGTTCATGGCATCGTAAGAGATACCATAGACCTCATTCAAGGAATCTTGAGCAGCACCTGCGTCGTTAGAAATTGCAGCAGTTAAAGCTGTAATAAAACACACCACAAGGAAGTGCCACATCTTTCTAGACATGGACCAGTTCAATGGATCATTGGGCGAATCAGATGGTTGCGGAAGTAAGATGACACCATTGGCATTTTTCTTCAAAGGCCTCCCAGTGTGGTTACTGGAGGAATCATCTGCCGAGGCAAGGATGTTAGTTGTTCCTGGAACGTAATCTTCGGCGAAATAGTTGTTGTTCATGTAAAATCAGATGGGATGTTGACGGTGGAAAATTCTTAGTATGGAAGCTTGGGCTTTTGGGTTTTTTGGGTGGGAAAGAAGTTAGCGATGTCAAAGGAGCATAATCAGCTGTGATGTGGGGATCTTTAAGAAAAAGAAAGTTGCTAATTTTTTTTTTTCTTGCTTTGTGATCTGTTGATAAAGCCCGATGCCTAATATGTCAAGTCACATGACATCTGTCAAGGAAAAGGGCGGTAAATCTCCGAAAAAGCAACGGAAAAAAAATTGAAAAAACCCAGATGGGGCTTTCAATATGGTTTAGTTTCATTTTTGGCTTCATTTCTTCGAATTGACTACTCCGAATGTGGTTTTCTCAACCCGCCCAAAACTGCTATATTTAATTAGAGCGAGGTACCAGGCAGGACGAGCAGAAAAAGCAAACAATAGCCAAAAAAAAGGAATTCTATGACGTTTTCGTGAAATTCAACATAGTTACCAAAATGAGAAAACGAAGGGAACCCCATAAAAGAAATCAAAAAGTCGACTTTAATCTTCATTCTCCATTAACCCGACTATCTTATTGTCACTGATGGGGCCATTGAAGAAAAACCAACATTATGTGCAACACACGACCATCATACAACCTCGCTACACCACCCACAGTTCCATATCAAAACTCACCAACCACTTCTTCTTTTTCATTGTAGAGAGCCTCATCAATCGAGGGTCTCCTGAATTGTAGAACCCCGCCCTGTATTGCATTTTCCGTCATGTCTTCCGAAGAACTCGCCTGGTGTGACGACATTCATCTGGTGAGAGGAAACATCTCCCAGCTCCAGGCCACACTTAACCAGGTATTGGCTAAGGCGCCTTCAGTGGAGAAATACAAACAGTTATTGAAGACCTACGATGATGTTCCATCTAATATTACCACGTCTTCCTCGCTACAGGACAAGCTTCGTCATTCGCTCCATTCGCCTCAATTGAAGGTGGCAGTTAGGCTCAAAAGTTTGTACGACAGGGGCTATTTGCCCTTCTTGTTGGCCTTGACGAGGATAAACTTCAAGTCGCCACGCGCTGACCGATTTGTGGGCTATTTGTTGGACTACCAGCCGCCTAAGAAGGATGCAAGCATCAGTTTCAGCTCAGAGCTTCCAGGAGCCAAGAACGGCAGTTCTGAAGACACGGCACTTTACCCGCCGGTTTTGCCACCGTTATCGGATCGTCTGCTTCTCAAATTGGCCCTTACAGACAAGTCTATGAGACAACCTTCTGACTTCTTGGAGCTGGAAGGTAACGGAGGGTTCCATGACTTCAGCAACAATCACAACCGTAAATTGGCCCTTCGTGGTCAATCGTTGCTTGAAATGGCATTGGTGGATATCCTTGATGCTGCCTTTCCTAAGGCTCATGAAGATGACTTGGAGTACTTCAAGTTCCGTCTAACAACGACACATATTTTGGCCAAATTGGCATTCTGTTATAACCTTTCAGAGTCATTATTGCATCACGTCTCCAAGGAATTGCTTTTGGAAGACAAATTAATCATTTTCAAAAACGCATTCTTGGCATATATTGGTGCCATGTCTAAGAGCGACTACACCTACGAAGAGATCAAGATGTGGATCCGCAAACTTTATAAGCCGATGATTTCGAAGCTCCAGGATGACATGGAGGGCAAGCAGACCCTTAAAAATGCCAATAGCATAGCATTTGCTGAGCTCCAGTTCTTGGTGGCTCGTGTCAACAACTACGTCGAGAACCCAACTAAGAAGATCCGTTACGAGTTCACAGTTCTCGAGGAATCTGACCCTTGTGTTTGTCAACTTGAAGTTGGCAATTTGAAGTTGGGTATGGGAACTGGACGCACACAACAGGAGGCTAAGGGAAGAGCAGCATTTGTCACATTTGACGATAAGAACTTACGAAATCAACTTCTTGAGTACATTTCTGAGAACTTCAACATCCCAGAAAAGGTCAAGTTCCAACAGCCATCTCCAGATGAGTCGTATGGACCTGAATCTAACGATACAGAAATGGCTGCTGAAGAAAACACACAACAGGAACAATCGCATGAAGACGTGTCTGTTTCTGATCACCAAAGCTCAGATGATGAGGCCTACTCTCCGGGTCTAGATGCTGAAGATGATTACGAGCCTGCTGATGTTGTTTCTAGAGAGGAAGAGCATACCACTATTCCTCCAGCTACATCAACTGCAAGTCCAGAAATTAAATCTCCTATGCCTACAGGTGCTAGTGCAACCCCAACACACACATCTCCAAGCACGGGAGCAGCAGTTCCAGCCACAACAAGCTCAGCATTCCCACAGGCAACAGCTACACCAACTTCTACGAGTGCAGCTCCACAACCAACCAGAATGCCTTTACCATACGGAGCACTTCCTGCAATTCCAAACATGAAGAAGCGTGGAGCACCAGGGAGGAGGTAATTGACTGAGGAGGTAAGTCGAAGGTGATGAATTGTAAGGGGATGATGAGTGTAAAAAGAATTAGTTTTAAGAGATCAATGAGTTTAATGAAGATGATTAGTTTGAGGAAGAGAAGTGAGCTCACCTTGGTGGCAACCTTCTCGAACCCTCTCAATTACAGATAGATTTTGGTCAATGGACAATGGCGAGGCTTACTAATTTGACAAAGGTAGATGAATGATTATAATGGTAGAAAAGCGGATTTTCAAGCTCCAATCATGATTTTTCTTTTTGATCACACAATTGACAAGATACGCGTCTCAAATCACTAATTTCTATTTTCCAAGACTTTGTTTATCCTTCCATTTCACTGTTTAACTTTGAAATCTGCAACCTGTGGGTGCAAAGAAACGCATCCTGCAGACACCACAACCACGCTCGGAAAAACAATCTCCTCGATGTCGATGACCCGGAGCACGATCTCAGTAAAAGTTCCGAAACATGCAAGATATCCACGCAAAAATGACCCCCTCGATGGCAAAAAACAAATCACTCCCTGTCAAGATCCGCCTCAACAAAGTTCCACCCCGAGCGGAGATCATCCCAATGCGGAAACACCACCCCCAAAACCTCGGGCAGAATCGGAGCTAGTCGCATCAAGGTATAGGCACGAGGGAAAAAATTGCAGCTTAAAAAGCAACACGGTTAAATCGCCATATCCAATGAGATTCGTTCGTGCGATAGTGCGCGAAAAATTTGTCCCCCATTTATAAGGTTTCCCTCTCGGCAGATATACTCGTTTTTCTACTTCCTTAACTTCTGTACATATTCAAAAATGGCTACCCAACAGATTCCAACTTTCACCGTTAAGGACTACGCTTCCTTCGCCCTTGCTGGTGCTATGGGTTGTGGTATCACCCACGGTGCCATGACTCCAATCGATGTCATCAAGACCAGAATCCAATTGGAGCCAACTGTCTACAACAAGGGTATGGTTGGTTCTTTGAAGCAAATTGTCTCCTCTGAGGGTGCCGGTGCTTTGTTGACTGGTTTGGGTCCAACTGTGTTGGGTTACTCCATGCAAGGTGCTTTCAAGTTCGGTGGTTACGAATTGTTCAAGAAGACCTTCATTGAGCAATTGGGTGTTGAGACCGCTTCCAACTACAAGAACTCCGTTTACATTGGTTCCGCTGCTTTGGCTGAGTTCTTCGCTGACATTGCTTTGTGTCCATTGGAGGCTACCAGAATCAGATTGGTTTCTCAACCAACCTTCGCCAACGGTTTGGTTGGTGGTTTCTCCAGAATCCTCAAGGAGGAGGGTGCCGGTTCTTTCTACAACGGTTTCACCCCAATCTTGTTTAAGCAAATTCCATACAACATCGCTAAGTTCTTGGTTTTCGAGAGAGCTGCTGAGGCCATCTACGGTACCATCTCCACTCCAAAGTCTGAGTTGAGCTCTTCTACCGCTACTGCCGTCAACTTGGGTGCTGGTATCATTGCCGGTTGCGCTGCCGCTTTCGTTTCTCAACCTGCTGACACCTTGTTGTCCAAGGTCAACAAGACCAAGAAGGCTCCAGGTCAATCCACCATGGGTTTGTTGGCTCAATTGGCCAAGCAATTGGGTGTCCGTGGTTCTTTCGCCGGTTTGCCAACCAGATTGGTCATGGTCGGTACCTTGACCTCTTTGCAATTCACCATTTACGGTTCTTTGAAGTCTGCTTTGAACTGTCCAAAGGGTGTCGAGTTGTAAGTTACTCTGGGTTGATAGATAGACTTATATATTTATTTTTCTCGACTGTTAATCAACTATTCGTCAGTTTATTACCATGTGTATGTTTCACTATAGAATTAAGCAACTTCAATGCGCAACTGCAATGTTATACATACCTTATAGGTTGTCGGCACTATGAAGTCAGTACTGCAGAAGGCCGATGGTGCCTGGTGGAGCATGCAGGCATCGGTCACATTCTATCATAGCCGATTAGTCTCATGGAAGCAACTGGTGCCAAATGAATGACAAGGCCATTATTTAGTGTATAACCTGATCAAGCAATAAACACAATTATTTAGCAGCATTCGAACTTGAAGCAGGTTAGCAGCCGTTTCATAGTGTCCCGTAGTTTCTCTAGTGGTTAATCATTGCCTAATCGGGATAAGTTATTAGCCACTATGCGACGTGGGCTGCCAAAAATAGACGCACATGTACGTAGTAGAGTGGTTCGGTGCATGCATATGATCCACCGGATGGCTGGTTCGGAGTCCACATTGATATATAAATGACTGACATTTCTCAGAAGTGCTGGCTGAAATAACTAATCCAGCAACACTTGATTTCGCTTGACCAACCATCATCCTAATCCGGTACCAATCCATCACTTTTAAGTTAAGTTCATCTCATCATGCATTTTGCAACCTTGCTCGCCAACCTTGTGGTCCTCATCACCGCCGTTCTGGCTTTACCACTCACCAAGCGTCTTTACAGACCTTCCTCAGCTGTCTTTTCGGTTATTGCCCATCACAAGGGTGCAGTTTTTCAATATCATCTTCTTAAATATGATGGAACTGACCTTGTGCTCAATGCCGATGAAGAGGTCTTTTTCGGAAGAATTAGAGCTTCCGCAGGTTACATCTTGAATCTCCCAGTTGACGAGAGCTCTGATGGTACTCAGTTAGAGGCTGCTACCAACAATGTTTACGTCAACCCAGAGACTTACAAGCTTTCTGTTACCGATAAGGCATCTAACTCCACTGAGGGTTTCGGCATTGAAGACCAAAAGTTGACATACCAAAATTCTACGGGATTCTTGGCATGTCCAGACGAGTCCTATAGGGGTGAGTACCACTTGTACTGGGGTAACGACAACCAAACCGTCTGTCCAAATGAGGCAGAAGGATACCCAATTGAGTTGATTGTGCAAATTGATGCTACCGTCAACTATAACCCAGACACAAACAAGCAGACCAACTCCACCACACTTGTGGAGAAGAAGAAGAGATTTTACTTCTTTTAAAAATATTTTTGTAAAAGTTAGAGCTTAGGCTCATGGTGATGACAGATCGATTTTTTAGTTCAATTAATAAATGAAAGGTTAATGGAATTCATTAGTAGTTTAAAGTTGATTATCACAAATTCACAATTGAGCGTCAGTAATTGTTAATTGATCATCAGAGTCTCACGGTTGATCAACTGCTCAATCCGTTACTCACGGTAGATAATTACTGCTCGATCATGGACTCACGGTTGATCAGTAGTTCACGGTTGACCAGCAGTTCACGGTTGATCAGTAACTCCCGGTAAATCAAAAATTCAACAATGATAAGTAATTCACGGTAGGCTATCACTGATCAACAATTGATTAGGCTAATACCAGCTTAATGCAAGTTTAGACGTGCTACAGGAAAATGCAACACTTAGGTCCATCAGATTAGGAAATAAATAGACGGCTAATTATCCGAAAATGTGGGGTTGACGGTTGCATGGTGCCTCACTATCTCAGATAGTAGCCCACTTTGGTGTCGTCCTCGTTTGTATCCATTTCGTTCTTTTCCGTCTCCCTTGTTTCAAGCTCATTCAGGTCGTCAAATGGAGTGGGATCCACAGGTCTTGCGAGCTCAATCCAGAATTTGGAGACGAGCAAAACTGCAATAACAAACTCCATCGTTGTCGACAAAACATACTCATAAATGACCAACTGACTGTCAACAGAACCATTAACGTTATAGTTGGAAAGTTGGAAATAGTTCATGTCGGTAATGTAAATGGACAAGATACCGAAAATACCTCTAACCATGAGGAATGGAGCAGCGCACATGACGGCAATTGTGGTGTGGTTTCTAACTCTTTCCTTGACGAAAACGTAAATATTCAAAGCAATCAGAGCAACTGTCATGGACAAGAAAAGCGCTTGACCACTGGTACGGAGCGCTTTTGAGGTTCTAACCTTTCCTTGCTCGTGAGCCAAATCGTCATAGTTAATACCAGATAACATACAACCACCATAAATGACAAGGACGTTAGCCGGAATCAAAATAATGTGAAAGGTTCGAACCCATGTCCTGGTGAGTCTTTTCAACAAGAAAAATCCACACTGAGGTCCTTCTTCAAGAACCCAAGAGCGGCCAAAGCGCTCAACTTGAGCTCTGCAAGTAAAACGGAAGCATGCGAAGATCAAAGTGAAGTAACCTTCAGCACCAAGAATAAGATAAGCAATAAGCCACTGCCAATGATCAGGCCCAACGATGGCATATGCGACACCACATAGCTGACCACCAAATCTCAAAAGGGCAAAGAAAAATATAAATGAGTAAACTGTCTTAAACCCTTTTCTGTACACAACGTATGTCAGAAGCGCAAGGAAGACAGTATAGAGTGCCAAGAAGACACTTGCAGCAATACCTGAATCGGTAGATTTGAAACCAGACATTGTGAGTTGAAGTAGAGGAACTGTCTGATGATCTCCCTAATCAAAGAGCAAAAAACCCTATATATATATGCACAGTGTCAGTATTAGTTTGACGTCAAAAACAGCGCTTATGTAAGCGCAGGGACCATGCAAAGTGAAGTTTCTGCGTACAACCGTGCGGCTGTCGATTGAAACGGCTCTCGGGGTCGGCTTATACGGCTCTAAGCAGGATAGGGCTAGGTCTTGTGCGTTATGATCTGCGTAAGTGGGGGAACTAGACACGTTGAAATCGATAACGATGTCAGAATGGTAATTAAGGTGTCACAGTGCGTAAGACTAATCTGATCCGCGTTTGGTTAGTGTGGAGCCTTAGTGCGCTTTAGTGTGCTTTATGAAGGCCTTTCAATTGCAAAGGTCTCGCATTACATCGATCTAAAGGCTTGATTTGGAGTTGCAGTTCCGTAGTCAATTAGTCGAGAAATGTGTGATAAGATTGCAGGTTTGCAACTCATCCACAATCGATTAGATCAAGCAGACCCAGGGTCATCAATTTACGAACATTCTGATGGTGAAATGCCACTCGGAGAATGACCCAAATGTGGGATGCATGGTGCGCGGTGCCAATAACCACGTGTAGAAATTGAGATGGAGTTCATTTGAGTGTTTTGATCTAGTAGGAATCGGGTGAGATTGAGAGAGCAATGTGATGGCTTATTCTTTCAAGTCACTTACTATTTCTTGGTTTTCTTGATTTCGAATCCCCTGCTGTTGCAGTTTCTTGGATGGGATCACTGATGGCAGAGACGGAGATAACACGGAAAAAATATTAGCGACATGCATGGTCAATACCTCGGAGGCTGTGGAGCGTAAAACACTGACACTAAAGGATAGTCCGAAGTGGCTTTCAAGTGGTTATCACATTTGCGTGACAGATAAGCCGAAGTATTCGTAAAATTGTCGGCGTCGGCAGAACTTTGCCGAGATTGGTGCAACAACGAGTGAGATATCTATAGTCAGCGAAATGAGTCGTGCTAATAGAACCAATTAGTGTTGTGTCCAATTTAGGTATAAGCTCAGGATAAGGATTGAGTTACAATAAGAGTTACATATACGGGTATTGAGACATATTGAGAGCAATGACGCATTGCCCCATGATCAAAGAACTCTTCTTGATGGCATCGTAGGTTGGGAAGGTTCACGTAAACAGACTGATTGCATCCTAGGTCATTGTCTTTTAAACTCAGAAATCTAAGTGAGCTTCGCAGTTGAACTGATATAATGAGCTATGAATTAGGGTCGATTTCATAGCCAATGTCCCAATGCAATTGACCATTTCAACCCTAGAATTTGCTGGTTGATCCGAATACCAACGTTGAAATACTCTTTGTTCGATATTTACCCACAAGTTTATCCTTACACAACCTGTAATTCGAGATGTAGGCCAAAAAATGCTCTTCCATATACTATCTTGATCTAAATTTCTCGATTTATTCAAGATCTCCTCATACTTTCCAATACACTGTGGGATAATGATGGCCTTAGTAGTCACCTCAACATAAGCTGAGCAGTTTTCATCCTACCTGTGTTTCTTTATTAATTCTATTAATAATTAATATTCCCTCATTTCACCATTTCTATTCCTCTATCTCTCCCAAACACCTGACTTTTTTACCTCTCACACTCAAGATGTACCCTCCCCTCCTGGCGTTTTCGCACTTCAAAAACAGCCAAAACACACACCTTATATATTGCAACACCATAGACATACACATCACGAAAACCCCTCAAAATCATCATTCGAGAATCTTCGGAACCCACTTATTCACACATTGCAGATTCCCCTCAATTGAGGCATTTTCTCAATATATAAACCCGCATTTCCCCCATGCCACATTTTCATGCCTCTCACAGCGCCGCCATCTCAATACCCTGCACAGGTGGGTTTTCTCAGATGAGCTGCTATTTTTTTTTACAACCACCTACTCAGTAATGGCGCCTCAACACAAGTCAGACGAGTTTGTCTATGACTCTGAATCTGGATCAGAGTACGAGGATGCTGGATTCGAGCCACCTAAGCATTTCAAGAAAGTGCCAATGCTCACTCCAGAAGTGAAGAACTTGGACAACAAGGAAGTGTGGTTGATCAAGACACCAAAGGGCTTCCCAATCTCCAAATTGAAGTCTCTCCCTGTTTCTTTCACCTCAAGAAAGGTGTCCAACTCTGGAGTGACACCATTCGATCTTGAGGGTAAGAAGTTCCAAGTCAACGAAGAGCTTTTCTCTTCCGACTCGGCAAACTACTCCATCATCCGTAAGGAGCTCCTCAACAAGAAGTTTGACCGTTACTACACCATCAGACAAGTTGTCAAGATCCCAAGCATTGATTACGACAAGGTTGTCGAGCCAAGAAAGGATGTCGAGAAGGAGGAGAACTTGAAGATGAGACATTTCCCAACCGGATACTCTGCCAACAATTTCGAAGAAGCACAACCTATCGCCGAGTCTCGTCTAGATGCCGACGGAAAGGTGTTGAAGAAACTTAAAACACAACCAGCATCTGAGAAGAAGAAGGAGGAGAAGAAGGAAAAGAAGGAGAAAAAGGACAAGAAGGAGAAGAAAGACAAGAAGAAGAAGGATAAGAAGAAGTCCGAGTGATTTCTCATGCATATGTACATTAATGGAGGATAGAATTGATCTTGCTGTAGATCGGAGAAGGATGGCCATGAGTTTGTTTCATGGCTTTTGATTTCTATCCAACTGCTAAACCTGAAGCCTTATATGATTCTTGATGAGAACGAGTAACTGACTTTACAAGTAAATGAGTTGAATCAAGCTTCTCATAGGGCATGACTTGTGAGACTGACCTTACTAGAAAACTCCCAGTAAACTACCATACTATCTATCAGAGACGGCAACAATATTCAAAAATAAGCTCCGATTACAGATTAATCTGGAAATGTCTAAGGCAGCCTTGCAATACCTCAAATTCAATCCTCTCAGTGGTTCATGTCTTGATCTCTTAACAAATCGTTGATTTCCTCATAGTTCACAAGATTGAAAACATTTTAGTCAATTTTCATTTCTTATCACGCTTTTCTTGATCCATCAAAAAGACCTGATCATCTTTTCCCTAATATTTTTCTGTCCCCGAAGTTCTCCAGGTTTTGTGACAAATTACTCCAAATCCATTGGTGAACTGCTCTTCATACAGTGCGCAGACTAGACCAGAATAGACCAGAAGTCAACTACAATGGGAAACAAAGCATCGAGACCAGCTAGAAAGCTTACGAATACCATCGTCAATACGGAAAAGCTTGCCAGATCTTCCAAACCAAGCCTTCCATCGCAAGCATTGAAGGATAAATTCGAGAATCCGGAACCAGTTAAAGATGCACCAGTGAACGAGAGCAAAACCGAAGTTGGAGCAGTAAATAACCATAGAAACTTCGAAAATAAGAACATTCCAGAAGGTAAAGATGGAATGGATCCAACTGCCAACAAAGACTTCATCGATTCCATCAATAAATTGGGTCGCCAGATCCAATCTCACACAGCACAGAACCCAGGTCATCAACTAGATGTGACTGCTTTGAAACAGCTTCTAAATAGAAGAAACCTTTATGAGAGGGGCCAAAAGGAAGTTAAGGCTCAACTTGAAGCATCGGACGATTCCAGAAGTATGGTCCATCCAAGAACATTGACGGCGATCTTGAATGCATTGAATGATCATAATGCTCCAAAGCAAGTGGTCATGAAGGATTACCTGGTGCAAGAAGGGATCTTGGACAACTTGCAAAGGTTCAAAGTTGCTAACAATATCGTTATGATCGAGGAAGACAGAAAGGACGACGAGATCGGACCTAAGTTGGGCCAACCAAGAGCAAGAGCCTCTACTGAGGGATCAATGATTGATTATAATGGAGATGTTTCGGAGACGGTCAATCACGATAGAATCAAGCAGCTCAGAAAGAGACTTGAGTAATGGGGTTAACTGGAGAGAGAGAAAGACGGGGATTGGTGTGAGTGGTTTGGGTTTTCATGGTGAGCAATGTCAGGTCGTTGAATTTAGGGAGTGTTTTGGCAAGTTGTTCCCAGTTGGTTGATTAAACGTGATGAAGTAACCTTGTTTGAGGCTAAGAAGAGCTAGCTCAATGGTACAAGATCTACAGGAGAGGCTCATGACAGTGATAGTGATCTGTGTTGAGTCAAATACCCATTGGGATACATATTCCTTTTAGTTCCCAAGGTGATCCTTATTTATTTTGGAAACTTCAAGGTTGATTTGTTATACCATTATATCTCCTCCCGATCTAACCATTAGTGAGCATTCAGCATGTTGCCAGTCTCGATCATCTGAGTTCACTATAAGAAATACTCACCCTAAGACAAACTTCGACATTTCTGAGACAAATCCGAGAAATTGAGACAAATGTTACCATTTGAAAAATCCACCATTAGTATCAACCAAAACTTTATATTTATAATCTGAAAGAACAGATGGTTTACTCAGTGAATGTACTCTCCTCTCGCATGTGTTGCTCACCAAACCTGAGATACTCATCAAATGTGACAAAACACAGGCGAGTTTTCTTTAACACGATTGTCACTTACTATTTTTTTTCTTAAAAATTTCGTATTTTCCAAATTTCCCCAAATTAGACAACATCCTTCAAATCTTCCTCTTCCCTCACTCACCTCCACATGTTTCCGAGTGCGGCTCCGGTGGCTATATATAGAGCCTTAACCCCAGATATTCCTACAACCACCAACTTCTTCCAACTTTAACCATGTCTATCCGGTCTAGACTCGCCAAATTCACTCCTTGTGACGTTTCTGACGCGCTTGTCAATTTTGGCATCTCCAATGGCGGATACCTTCCCAATTTGGTGCAAAGATCTCCAATTGGAAATGCTCCCAATAAGGGCGCCTCTTCAGTGGTTGGAAAGGCCTATACTGTGCTCTATGCACCTAAATCTGACCCTAGACCTGCTATCAAGACCTCATATATTGATGAAATCCCGGAAAATTCCGTTTTGGTGATGGCTCTCCCACTCGAACTTCAAACACCTATGGCACCATATGTCACTATCAATAACGCTCTTTATGGAGGTTTGATGTCGACCAGAGCCAATTACAGAGGAGCTGCAGGCAGCGTTGTTTTGGGAAGAATCAGAGATTTGGCTGAACATAACGATTTGAACTATCCAGTGTGGTCTTATGGAGTTGGATCTACTGCTCCAGGCCCAGTAGTTAAGGTTGTGGGCATTAATGTTCCTTTACAAGTGAAAGTGGCCGGAACGGAACAGCCAATTGTGGTCAATCCCGACGATTACATTATTGCTGATGAGAATGGTGTGGTAAGACTTCCTGTAGGACATTCAGAAGGCCCAGAACGGAAAATTGACCTTGATCTGGTATTGAAGTATATTCCAAAGAGAGTTGATGCTGACCAGAAGGTTAGTGAGGATATTAAGAATGGAAAGCCAGCAGCAGAAGCTCAAAAATATTGGCGGAGCAAGATATAGTGGTGATGGAGGTCAAGTCACGAGTTGATCTTGGGCAATTGATACAGAGAGAAGATATTAGAGAACGGTGATGCTTTTGACAGATATGTAAGTTTATTCCATGCTTTATTATTTGCATGGTTTTTTTTTTCATCTTCCCTATGAAACTCTATTTAATGATCAAACCTGATTGTACTTGTCAATTGAAACGACTACGTTGTCTTTCTCTATGAACGAACAGTTCTTAATGCATAATCAGAAAATGAGACATATACAAAGCCTTTTTTCAATTGTTCTCATGAGAATTTGTGGCTCTAGATAACCCTTTCTGGCTATTGCAAGATCTTATCGCTCGTCGACTTCAACCTACATCTTGAAGCACCAATCAATGGTTTATAAGTCATATTAAAGATCAAGCTAACATCAAACACGGCCACTTTACTGGTTCAAAACCTTGTCAATGATTGCACCAGCTGCAAGCAAGGTCTCATCTCTGTGGGTTGGAGCAGAAAGCTGAATGCTTCCAAGACCGCCCTTGTAAACCTTGTTATCATATTTGGAGTGGAGGACCTGGTCAAAAAATTCTGGATAATCCATACTCTCGTCGTAACCTCCTTCATTCTTGCCAAATGGAATGACAACGGAAGGATAGTCGATGATGTTCCACATACAAGTGTATGGAGGAGCACCATATAAATCATGTGGTGGAGCAGTCGAGTAGTGAGTTGGAGAGAGAATTACGTCCAAATCATCCGCGTTGACAATATTATGCCATTGTTTCTTCATGGCATCTCCGTCTCTAAACCACTTGAGAGCTTCGTCTAAAGTTTCTGGTGCTTTCTCCAAGTAATACTCGGGGTCTGGGCAGTCCAACGACTTAATGATAGGCTCACCAGCTCTAAAGAATGGTGCCATAGGGTCTGGTTCACCCTTAATCTTAATAGAAAATTGGTGAAGAGCAAGCTTCCAACAGTGGTGGTAGTCTGGAGCATTGGTGATTCTGATAATCTCGTGGCCAGCCTTCTCAAGCAAATCAACAGCTTCATTGAGAAATGCCTTCACTGGAGGGTGGAGTGGGTAGTTTGGATCGCTCTCCATGAAACCAATTCTAAGCTTACGGTCAAACTTCACTGGTGCATAAGGAAGAGTCAAGGCAGTGTAGTCATACTTCCATGGGTTAGCTTTGAGCACATTCTCAAAGAAGAAAATCAAGTCTTCATATGAATTGGTCAAAGGACCAGCCACTGGCCGGATAGCCATGTGAATAGGATTAACCACATCCATTTGACCTCCCCAAGGAACTCTTTCATACGATGGTCTGAACCCATAGGTACCACAGCATGCGCTTGGAACACGAATTGAGCCAGCAATATCGGTTCCAACACCAAAAATGGATCCCTTTTGACGGACGATTGCACCCTCTCCTCCAGAGGACCCACCAGCAGTGAGCAATTTGTTGTTTGGGTTGAGAGTACGTCCAAAGACGTTGTTTTCTGAATCAGCAGTCATGAGAGTCTGTGGAATGTTAGTCTTGATGTAGAACACTGCACCAAGATCTCTAAGCAACTTGACCAAGGCTGAGTCCTCTTTTATATCAGCTCCGTTTCCAATGTATTCAGAGTATCCAAGAGTGGAATCGATACCTGGAATATTGAACGAGTCTTTGAGCGAGATTGGAAGACCGTGGAATGGGCCTACAGTATTTCCTGTTGCTTTAAAGTACTCATCCAACTTAGCGGCATCTTCTAATCCTCTGTCAAAAAAGATTTCAGTTCCACAGTTGGTAAGCTGAGTAGCAATAGCGGCACGATGCATGAATGCTTTTGCAACCTCAACGGCAGTCAACTTTCCTGAGGCCAAAAGCTTAGCAAGTTCAACACCAGAGCCTATTTCGGTGATCTTGAGCTCATCCTCGGAAAGCAACTTCTTCGAAGCTTCCATGATAGCATCTTGATGTTTCAAAATGTCTTCTTCGGAGAGAATCCATTCCTTTGGGATGGCAGCCTTTGTAGCAGTTCTCTTCTTGTCTACTGCGACTTTCCAAGCTGGTTCTGTAGTCATATTTGGTTTGATTTTAGTGATGAGTCTACATTTTCAGGTCAATTGGCCTCTTTTTATATTCCTATTGGATTCTACGAATGCAGTCAGATGCGCTAAGGTGGACTTGTGGAGATAAGAAGAGTGATGGGGTCTACATAATCATTGTGCAGTAGATTGATGATGGTGGATTTGATAAAAATGGGAGAATAATGGTTAGAAAGAATTTTTGAAAAGCTAGAAGAGATCCTAATCTTTCTCTGCTTCAATATCTTTTGCTCCCATAATTTTATCCTGTCAATTAACCAAAATTTATGGGGAATTCTACTCACCATAGTGACATTCCTAAGATCTACTGCCTAATCAGGAAGGCAACTTCGGCAGAATAATATGTGAATAATTCTCTAGCGGTGCACCGTTGAACTCGCGCTAAAAGAGTGCAGTACAAGGAGTCTCTTATCAGATATCGGAAATAAACTTGGTCTAGCGGTATACCCGAATATGACCTTTGTTTCAATATCAGGTGTCTCAATTAGCCGAGCACTTTCCGTTTTCGTCTTCAGATTGTCAGTATCCTTAATCATGTGAATTAATATGTCTCTCAGTAGTTTAGCGGGTGCTTCAACGGTCATTATGCATGAGCATTCTGGATCAGTTCTCAACAGTGGAATGCCCATTATCTGGTTATATTTTTTTTTGAGGTTTAACTTCGTTCTTGTCATTGAGCCTCCTATTGATAGTTCATTCG
The DNA here is from genome assembly GCA_030571295.1 of [Candida] citri. Lineage (NCBI taxonomy): Eukaryota > Fungi > Ascomycota > Pichiomycetes > Serinales > Metschnikowiaceae > [Candida] citri. Next base: position 824,635 of record JAJLXN010000002.1, on the reverse strand, counting down.
ACCACATTTGGTTTATTGTTACATTCACCGAACTATCCTAGTGTTAAACTACTCAATTATTCAAGTTTGGACACTTGATTATCAAATTTTGTTACTTTTACCAGCTAAATAATATTCTCTGTGACACAATTCTCCTGTTTTCGCTCTCAGTGTTGTCTGGTGGTCGTCGTTGTTGTTGGCTGCAAACTTAACTATGTGGAGGTATGGGTTTTCATACCCTGGTGTAAGGGTGTTTCTCCTTGGCTGGCCACAAACACGTCCTTGCCAATGCACAATCACGTTCTCATTTGCAGCAATATGCGAGTGCAAATAGCGGCATAGAGATCTGCCACCAGCTGCATATAGGTTCGTTCCATGTGGATATTCTTACGATGATATCTAAGGTTCGATCTATTATTCAAAAATAAGGTTTGGGATTTTCGATCGAAGCTTAGTGGAAAGTCTATTTGGTGAAGTAAAGCTGAAGGTGACTTAGTTTTGTGGGACTTCAAATGGACTCCATAGTTGCAATTCATAAAAAATGAATTTATAATTATAGCATAAACCTTAAAGTTTCGGGAATAAATTTAGCATCGGATGAAATCATTATCGTCGCCTGTCGAACAAGAGCTGTAGTGGCAAATTCAAATCGAATCGGGGTGTCTCACGTTGCTCCGTTCAAACCCCTTTGGGCAACATCGTCAAGTAATTATACACTAGCTCTTCAGAGTAAGTAATCATCATATTCAGACATCAAAGTTGTGAAATAAATCGGCAAGCGAGCTGAAATAGAAGAACTGTGTGCTGTTTATTGGAGTGTTGGGAGAACTGAGTCCTGATTAATTCACGTTGAGCTGCGTGTTATAGGTGAAGTTGTCAACAAATCCACATGATAAATTCTATTTTTCGAATTAAGAACAGTTATTTGATGCTTGGGTGAGTTTCTAAGATGAAACATCCCCTTACTAGAGCTATAAAGAATAATAAAGATGGTAATGTCTCGGTAGGAACTTAGTTACAGCAGAAACTGCCGATCGAAGTTCAGCAAAGCTTTTCACCTAATTACTTTAAAATAATTTTCAAATGTGTTTTATGCAGATTGAACCTCCTTTATGTCAATGTTACTCGCCATTTGTAAGACCGATACGGTCTATGATTATGCTCACCTATGAGCACCAGCAGTCATCACATAAATCAGAACCAATTCATCTGGAAAATTACAGAATAATTGACCCTCCCCTTTGTATATCTTAAACCCAACTAAATTATCATATTCTTCTTTAATCCCATGGCAACCCCTCAGAATCCTTCCCCTGATCTCGGTCTCACAGATCACTGAGCCGCACTCCATAGTTAAGCATAGACGTCCAAGTAAACGAGGCACCACATTACCAAATCAAAAAACTAAAAATACCACCTGAATCCGAGTCTCTTACAGTCTCATCTTTCACCTTTAAATCAATCAAAATCTTCCTCTTTCCCTCTCATTTTCCACCTTATCGCCCTCACTATCACACCCTATCGCACCCCCACATCCACCTCCATACAATCCACCCTACATATCCCACTATTGCCTCCAACTCATCCATTCCACCATGCCATTGGATGATTACGCCCACTACCATGGCGAGCCAAACCTCCAGAATTACTCAGACACAATCGCCGATCTTCGGCATGCCCTTATTGGCAACAACGACCTCAAATTGCGCCTTGTTTCTGATAGCAACTTCCTCAAGTGGTTTCAAGGGCAATTGACCTCCAGTGTGGCGTCTGTTGTTGCCAGTGGCAATCCTAACAGACGTTCTCTTGAAGAATTGCACACCCGCCTTGTCGTGCTACGAATTTTGGTGACTTTTGCCGGTTCGGCTCCTAGTGTTCCTTCCGATAGTAATGACGATACATTGTCGCTTCAATTTTGTGTTCCGTTGCTTTCTCAGCTTCTCAAATATGTTCTAGAGGTATTTATCCCTGATGCTGTTGAAAGAGGCCATCGAAATTTGGAAATTGAGTCGGAATTGGCCGAATCCTTGGTCGTAGACTCGTTCCATATCATCGTGGTATTTGCCAACATTCTGAGACTGCTGTGTGAGGATTTATCGTTTGATACGATTTGGCGATTATTGCTGACGTTCCTTGTTTTGGATGTTGACTCCAGTAGCCGTGTGTTTGCCATGGAGAGGGTCATTGTGACCAGTTTCACTATGATCCCATATGCGCTTGAAAGGGGTCCGAAAGAGTCTACTTCTCAGTATGCTGAGGCCATGCTTGCAATTACACTTAAAAGGCTTGCTAGAGAACTCTCATCTATTCATGATTTGTGCTATTCTGACCATAAACAGTCACATGTGGGTCTAAATCTCCCAGGAGACGTTTCAGTGGTGACAAAGCAGGATATTTTGAGTGGAAACTGCAACATTAACTTCATTACATCGTTGGTAGTTGGTGCAGCTCAATTACTTAATTATTTCTTCAAAAAAGGAAGAACTTCCATCCCTCCAGTTGAAAGTGAGTTCTTCTCCTCAGCTAAAAACTACCAAACTATGCTCATTTTGCTCAAATGTGACGGAAGCAACTTACTCAACATCGCAACGCTTAATCTCATCAAATTTATCTTGTTTTCCGTCGCTGAAGATGGCGCTCTGAAGGAAACAGTGGTGTACTCTGCATTTGAGAAGCTATTCCCAAGAATCATTGAGCTTCTCAACTATGATGATCGTTCTGAGATGGTAGATCAAGTCCCAAAGTTCTTACAGTTGCCCATTTCGATTCTCTCTGATTTTTGCTTGAAATACCCAGGTATTTGCTCCCATTTAAGGAACACGAATGTGGACTTCAAGATCATGCAAGAATTAGAGAAATTGTTCAGTCAAGTAACCATCCTTCAACAATTGCATACACTCAAGGTCATTTCCCAAGGCGGTAACAAGTTGGCAGACTTCACGACGATCCGTAAACTTTGTTCTGACTTGGGTTCTGAGGATTCGAACCTGCTGTCTCAAAATGTCCAATTAGACGTCATAGCAAACTATTTGCTCTTATTGAGTGTGTTTACAAGCTCCAATGAAGAGTTCCGTCGTCGTGTTTCTGTCCATAAGTCAGAAACTTCTGCCAAAACAGGTCCAAACTTTTTGTGTTTGATGATGTTTGAGATTATCGATGATTACAGATTTTTGACTTCCCAGATGCTCTTGAGTTATAAAGTATTCAGTCAGTTCCAACTGCAGTCACAACTGGGAGATAATAAGAAGTTCCTCTCGTGGTTTGGAAGCAATATTGGTGTACTTTTCACGTTGTTGGAGCATCCAATTTTCTCCAATTCGATCTATCTCATAAGATCACTTTCCAGATCGGTTTCTACTCTTAGAACATTCTTTGTGGATTGCAATTCTGTGAGAAGTGCTTTTGACTCCGACTTCCTGGCTCCAGAGATCGGAAGCTCTGACCTCCCAAAGCCAAATGAGTCCATTATAGATATCATTGGTGCGAGGTATGACCGTGAAACTTCTTTTGAGAGGAGAGGTTGCTTTGTTTTCAGCATTCTAGAGATCCTTAGTCTGCTTGAAGATGTGTATCAGATCATTGTCTACTTCAACTCCATGAAACCCGACTTTGAGAGTCAAAGAGATGCATCTAGAAAGTCTACGTGTGTGAAAAAGGTCATTCTTTTAGCTTCCATTGCCAACTTCATTCTAGACTTTGGCTCTTTCAGGTACGAAATCATCAACCACGATCCGTTCTTGAGAGATTTGGCCACTTTATACAAAAACGCCATGAAAGCAAAGGAACTTTACGATTTCTCCAATACTCAAGACGATGATGCAAGAGAAATTGCATACGAGCAGTTGAGAGTGCAATTGGGTGTTCTTCAAGTAATCAAGAATTATCTCTACAATGAGAATGAGGAAAATAGAAAGTTTGTGTGGGATTTCATTCCTTTGGCTATGATTTTCGAAAAATCCTTATACGGAACCATCACGAAAGTCGAGCATGATCTGGAACTTCACAATCTTCTCTTGCTGCATAAGGTTATTGCATTTGAGATCATGAGAAACCTCACTGCAGCATCTGCATACTTTAGTGAGGCTATTAAGGAATCATATTTGGAGTTTCAAAGACAACAACACCTGCTTGGACATGATTATGTCCCAACATCATGGAACGACTATCTTTTAGAGAACCTCATGAGTTTTGACTTGTTCGTTGAAGTAGAAGGAGACGAAAAAGAAGCAGAAAAGCAGTTCTTTGAGAATGATGAATTTTTGCTTAAATTGATCAGGGAACCTGAATATGTTCGTCTTATTGTGGGCATCAATTACTTGGAAGATCACAGATACACGAACATTTCTGAGTTCAGAAAGTCTGACTTCCCTCGTCTGAACCTTTTAAATATCTGGAAAAGATTTCTTAGTGTTAATTTGCTGGAAAAGCTCGAAGCTAAGCTTTGTGGTCTGCAAGTTAGTCAAAGAGTCAGATTATCTAATCAGTTGAGTGAGGTGAAGGTGTCCATCGACTGGATCTTAATCAATTTGACGTGGAAAGAAGATGACTACGGATTCCAAATGCCAGATAAGGTCAATTTCCGTCTTCTCGATACAGTCTCATCCTCAAATAATGAGGGCAACAGCAGCAGCAACCTCTTCTCGGCTTCCAATATCGTTATAGAGGAAAGTGAAGAAGAAGATGGCAGAGATGAAGAGGAAGACGATAGTATCACTGAACCAACAACGTTGGAGGAGAATGTCATTCTTTCACCCGAACAAAGAGCAAAATTGTTATACAAACATGGCTTTGGAAGTGTTCTCCAAAAATTGATTTTCGAGATGTCTACACCAAAAACAAAGGGTTCAAAATCGTTTAAGAAAGGACCCTTGGAGAGATTTGATAATCTCAACGCCAACGATCTCTACGAAAAGTCAAAAACTGCCCACAACCAAATCATTGCATTGGTTTCCGGTGGAAAGCGGGGCCTGGAGCCATCGCCATCCTGGACGCCACGATTCTCGAACGAAGAGAAACATCCGCTTAGAAGATCTAGCAATATTATCAGCAGTCGTGATGCAGCAAGAGTTCGCAGAGACGTCAATAGAGGAGGAGAAGGATTCGGGTACGGATCAGACGAAGACTACTTAAATCCGGATGAGCAGGCGCAGGACGAGAACGATACCGAGGAAGGGGAAAGTGGCGAAGAGGCTGAGGACGCAGAGGAAGAATTTGATGAGTTCTGGGTCCGATAAGTGTTGCAATGCATTACAGAAATTACGATAGAAAAAAAATAACATGCAAGGATGCAGATCTCAGGAAGATAACGGAAGGTGTCAAAGCAAATGAAATTCAACGGTTTAGTCAGCCGCATTGAAGGAGGTCAAGATCGCGGACTTTGACAGATCCTTATTAAAAATCATGGGCATGTACTTGCAGATCCCGTCATGTCGCCCGCATAAAGTAGCGATGAGAAGAGTTTTTCAAAATAATCCACCTGCAGAAAGGGGGATCTCAAAAGATTTTCCCAGCAAATGCCGGTACATGAACAACGAAGGTTGCCAGTGTCCTGTCAAGCTAAGGAGTGATGCGGCAACGGTGACAATAAAATGGCAGGCAACTGCGAGATTCATCCGTGCTAGGATATCTACGTCATCTACTGACACCAAGGCGATGCACAATAGAATGCGGTCTCGTGACGCTCCGGCGGTATGCCCGATCAAGCAGATCACCAGAGACGTCGATAAGGCGTTTTAAGATAAAACTTTAATTAGTTTAAGTTCTCAGGCAGAACATGCTTGGCACCGGCTGCAATATCAGATGGTGATGTCCCGCTACACATAACTGCGATCCATCAAATGGAGCGGCGTATATGCAATGCACGCCTTAGTATGCGGTGAGTACTAGGCGCATTCAACGGTAAAGATGAAGACCAAGCATCACCGCCGGAGAAATTGATCCACACAATCAACCAGACCTGGGCACAAGGCCGTTTGGGCTGCATACCCTACATATGGTCGCTTGACCAGTGCAAGCAATTGTATGCATTGAACGGTTGCATTGTCCATCGTCTTTCAAGTACGTGCGCATATTGACTGCATGCGCCAGTGGCAGATTCTTCCGAACTCCGCTGAACCACCATATTGGGCTAAGCAAACAACGGTGATGAAAACATTTAATTGTATTTTTAGAGGCGTACAGATGCCGAGTGCATGGAGAAGATGCCCTTTTTCTCCATTTAAGTTGATATCTTGAAGTTTTTTGTGCGATAGTGTCGGGTGTTTTTTTCTGTTTCCATTCTCGTTATACTGCTTACAAGGGGCGAGACATATTTTTTTTTTTTAGACCGTCGCTTTTCTTCTAATCTTCACAACAACCCACCACAACTACCCTACCAAGGCCAATACATCAAATCCCATACATTCATAACATGGATAATTTCCAGCGCAATCAAAATGCGTTAACTGGGTCTTCCCAGTCTTCCCTTAAAATGTCTAAGTTGGAGACCAGAGACACAACCACCAAGGGCAAGTACTCCTTGAACGACTTCCAAATCCTTAGAACACTTGGAACAGGCTCGTTTGGACGTGTCCACTTGGCCCGTTCGGTCCACAACGGACGTTTCTACGCCATGAAAACCCTTAAAAAGGAGAGGGTGGTCCAGATGAAGCAGGTTGAACACACAAACGACGAAAGAAGAATGTTGAAGTTGGCACAACATCCATTTATCATCCGTATGTGGGGAACGTTCCAGGATTGCCACAATTTGTTCATGATTATGGATTACATAGAAGGTGGTGAGCTCTTTTCGCTATTGAGGAAGTCCCAGCGATTTCCAACCCCAGTGGCCAAGTTCTACGCCGCCGAGGTGTTCTTGGCCATCGAGTACCTCCACAATCTCGATATCATCTATAGAGACTTGAAGCCCGAGAATATTCTCTTGGATAAGAACGGACACATCAAGTTGACCGACTTTGGCTTTGCTAAAGAGGTTACCGACGTGACATACACCTTGTGTGGTACTCCTGACTATATAGCGCCAGAGGTGGTAGCCACAAAGCCATACAACAAGTCTGTGGATTGGTGGTCTTTCGGTATTTTGATCTTTGAGATGCTTACCGGTTACACTCCTTTCTACGATCCAACGCCTATGAAAACTTACGAAAACATCCTCAATGGAACCATCACCTATCCAGATTATCTCCCTCCCGACATCCTAGATTTGCTCCAGAAGCTTATCGTTAAGGATTTGACACAAAGATTGGGAAACCTCCAGAATGGGTCAGATGACGTGAAGAACCACCCATGGTTCAAGGAAGTCATCTGGGAAAGGTTGTTGTCTCGTGACATCGAGACGCCGTACGAGCCTCCCATCACTTCTGGAGTTGGAGACACCTCTCAGTTCGATCGCTACCCTGAGGACAAGGACTTGGACTATGGTATTTCGGGAGTTTCCGACCCATTTGGCGACAAGTTCGTTGACTTCTAAGAACAGTGGCTTCTTCCTGAAGACCTACTGCGAGCGGCAAGCCCGCCTCGACAACGTTTTACTCATACATCTTCATCACGCCCAAGAGACGGCGTCCTTCACTTACATCATGGCATTTGTCTTTGACAGATCAACAATGCTGGCCATGTGCTCCAAAAGTTACCAGCCACAATTTACAAGAACCTGCTCTAGAGATTTTTACTTTTTTTTTGGCATTTGCGGTCATTAATGTATATACTACTCGCAACAGCATTCCACTGACACAAGCCAGTCGCTCTTCAAGAGCATTTCCACTGTTGCTCTCGACGAAGGGTTCACGTCGAGCAATTTGTAAATGAAATATTTTCGAAGTGCAAAGTCGTCTTCCACGAACTCAGCGTCTCGCTCAATGATGCTATTATATTCGTCTGGCAAGTCGCCTCCTTTCATGTCGAAAATCGTTTCAATTGGGAGGAACTGGCCTTTCTTTTTGATTGTCCATTCTTTGGTTGCCTTATCATAATCGGCAACCATGGCACTTTTAACGTATTCGTCGAATACTTCGTCTTTATACTTTTTCAGTGAATGCAACGAACTTTTAGACTCGGTGGTTCGCCACAAATATGTTGGACTGTAAATTTTCGTGTTTTCTTCATCCAGTTTCTTGTCGTAGTACTCGAGCTGACAGTACTCACCATATCTGCCCAGGAAGAAGGATCTTCTCATGTTAAAAAGACAAAGGATGATAATTCCAAGAGCCCAGCAGTCCTTTCTCATTAAGGAGATACCTTTCTTGGAGTTCATGAACTCTTCTGGCGCCATATATGGTTCAGTACCTATAGGACCACAATTTGAAGGTGAAAGCTGTTCACTTGTGTCCCAGCTTGTTCTGACGACGTTGGATTTGCCGAAATCGGAAATCTTAAGCTTCATCACACCTCTGGATTGACTTTGGCCATTTTGAGCCGTTGCTGGGTCGTACTGGATGAGAATATTCTCCAATTTAAGATCACAATGGGCTACTCCATGGTTATGCATGTACCAAAGCCCTTTTGAGATTTGTTTCACCATACAATCGATCTCATCGATGGAGATGCATTGTTTGTTGGTCACATTCTCTTTAAGGTAGCTGAAAAGGTCTCCTCCTCCAAGACACTCCATGACTTGACTTACCTTGATTCCATCAAAGGAATCGGTCTTAGAATTGCCTTTTGCGGGGAGTGTAACCAAGAAATCTAATGTCCGGACCACATGTCGGTTGTTTAGAGTCGAAGAGAGGATAAATTCGGAAATAACTCTCTCAATGAAGTGCTCTCTTGTTTCTTTCTCTTTCAGGTCACTTGCTGGACGTTTTTGGAGTTCTTTCACAGCGTAAATCTTATTTTTGGAAACAAATCCATCACTGCTATCCTTAGAATCGATAATTTTGATCACTCCATAAGCTCCTCTACCGATGACGTCTTTGACACTTCCATATCTGTCAAAAAGCGTTCTATTCCCCTTTAGGAGATCATATTGAGCCTCTAGATCGGCCAGATGGACCATCAACAGATTGAATTGCTTCTTCAACTTGGAAATGAGGTCAACTTGGTAATCTCCTATAATGCTATCATGTAAATGGGGGTCTGCTTTGTTCATAGTTGGAGAGAGTCTTTGGACCTTCATTTCTGACGTCAATAGAGAGTATGTTCTCTTCAGCTCTTCTGTTGCCATCTTATTCAATGTCTCTTTTGACGTCGTAGTGCCAAAAAAGCCCATCAATGCTGAAAGTTGAGACACTGTTGCCGTTGGAGGTCTAGGTATAACCAAATGGCTATGATCCTCATAATCTTCATCTTCCGATAGATCTAGCTCGGAACTTTGGTATTCTGAGTCATCCTCATAGTCGTCATTCACCGAACTGGCATCCTGATCATCGTCAACGATGGTACTGATTCTTCTACTTCGACTTGGAACTTGTAGACTGGCCTGAGGTGGGGGAGCAACTGGCTCTGGAGACAGTTTCGGTTTCAAGAGCAGCTTTAACTTGGAGTGAGAAGATGACGACTCTGCTGTGTGAGCAGAGCTATGCAGATTGCCTGACGACTCTTTTGATCGGGAAAATAGACCCATGGCGTCGTCAGGAAGTGGTTGATGACTGGTGATATGGTGGGGGTGCCCTGCAGGCCGGAAATGTCAAAGGCCGATCCAGGTGTGGGGAGACTTTGATGAGATTTAGGAGAAAAGCAAGCGAAAATGAAAATTTTGGGAAGAGGATGTGATCACGAATGTGGTATTATAGTAGTAATGATATTTTTGGGTCTGTTTGGTGTAATTCGTCATGACTTTTCTCTTCTGCTGTGGGGGATCATATTATGTATGCATACTGCGAAAGAAGGCCTATTATATGAATTAGGGTATAGAGATAGGGACATAAATTTGACAAAAATGAAAGTTGGAAAAATAAAAAAATTATATCAGCGTAAAGAGAATATACGGAGAATCGTGAAAAAATTGAAAAAATTAAAAAAAGTTGCTTTTTCCAAGGTTTTCGCTTGTTTCCTCATAAATCCACATCTCGTAAGCTGCTTGACCGATAGCAACGCATTGCAAAGCTTCAATGACCTCAATGGCGGCAAATGACTTCCTATCAGGTCCAGAAAGCCTCTCCAAACCGCTTCGACGGAACCTGCTTTTCGCCAAATTAAACATTTCCCCATCGCTGTCTCACTATGCAACAATAGGACATGACGCTAGCGAAACAGAAGAAATAAAAATAATAAACAATACATGAATTTACGCTAAGCAAGAGAAGCGGCCCACGCAGCAAAGTTATTGTTGCTTGCATTGTCTACATCTGCATGTGTTTCATGAGGGAACTCAACGGAAATAGCGAAAAAAATCGATAAATCTCGGATCATCATCAGCCCGTGGGGAAGAACAGCAAGCGGTTGCTGGAACCTAATTTGCCCGATGAAGTTACCGCCTCAACGCTCGTAGCAGTTGCCAAGCAGTGAGGGCTAGGTTAATATGTCTAAACGAGGCTGAATGCCAACACAACAACAGGTTTTTCCGAGGCTAACACAGAGGTTTTTCAATATGACTTGATTTCTCTTCCTAATGCGCTTCTGGCTGCGGATTTGGCACAAACAATAGCGTTGGCCAAGTGGAAGCACTCGTGCCCAGAACTGTGATTCTTCACTATGTCGCACCTCTAAAACCACAGCCTCCGAGCGCAAAAGGCCCGATAAATTTTCTACAATTTAAAGTTCCGCTTCAAGAGTCGTATCATTTTTGAAGAGCTACCCAGAAATAGATAACATGAAAAATTTGCAAAAAAAAAAAAACGTTTTCATCCCCTCTTTCCTCCTCAAAACGCCCGTTACCCCCGTCTCAGGACCCTCTTGACAATCGCACCCACCTGCACCAGAAAGCCTCCTTCGTCACGCAGCTATCAGCCGAGCACAACCACCAAGTAGGACCAAAAAACTAGAGAAAACTAAAACTTGCATCATTATGGTCTCTTATAGTTTGCAGAATTACCGTCCATTCATTATAAATCTCACCTTTCATGGCCCTAACCATACATAGCATCACATCAATCGTAGCGGTGCCTGAGTCTATTAAGGCACTTCCCCTAATGCGACACGTCTCGCGAAATTCTTGTTCTTGTGCATTCTGCCGTGTAGCTGTCACCAAACTGCACGCACACCTCAATTTGGCTTCCACCTCTTAGTCCGGCTAATCTCGTGCTCTCCCTTTTGCCAGTGCTATCGCTGTCTTTCCTTGAACGATGTCTGCCATCTACAATTCCGACATCAAGAACCATCGTCGGGCGCCGTCGCCCCCCGGATCAAGACCGGATGCTGCCGATTTTCGCCTTAACATCGCCCCAAGGAAACAGGCCGGATGGGTTTATGTTAAGGATGATGGCATTTTCACTTCTTTTAGATGGAACAAGCGGTACATGGCCATCAGCGACCGCTCGCTCAACTTTTACAAGCAAGAGCCTTCCATTGGCGACTACAATAAGGACATTGACTTGCAGTTTCCGCTTAACTTGGTGGGATCCATCAATTTGAAGCCAAATTCGGGCTACAGCAAGACGTCGCAGACCATGGAGATTGTGCCAAAGAACTCCAACAAGCCTATTTTGGTTTCGATCAAGGCGAACAACGATTACTTGGACTGGATCGATGCTTTCACTACAAAGTGTCCATTAGCTACTATTGGCCAGAATGGGCCTGGAACCACAGGTAATTCGGGGGTGTCGAACCCAATCAACTTCACACATAAAGTCCATGTTGGATTTGATCCCGCCAGTGGCAATTTTACCGGTTTGCCCGATGCTTGGAAGAGTATTCTTCAGCACTCGAAAATCACCAACGAGGACTGGAAAAAGGATCCCGTGGCCGTTATTGAAGTGTTGGAGTTCTACTCTGATATCAACGGATCCAACAATAACACTCCTATCTCGTCTCCAGCGCTTAATCTGGGCGCTCAGGCCAAGATGAACTTGCAAGACTGGACGAAGCATCCAACTGCTAAAAACACGTCGGAACTCACTGATCTTACCCCAAATAGAGCTGCTCCAAAGCCGCCGGTGCCATACCACATCTCCAAGCTCCAGCAGCTGCAGCAAAAGGAGAATCTTTCGCCTTTGAGCAACTTAATGAACCAAAATAGTGAGCTTGTGCCTGGCCGAAGAGCACCACCTCCTCCAGGACAAGCCCGCAACTCACCATCATCCACAGGTCCACCAACCAAGCTCCAGAACCACAGCCAAACTCTGCTTCACAGTAAACTGTCGGGTGACTTACAACAACAGATCCCAGCTCAGAACCAGGCTCCACAGAGCTCTACATACCAACAAGATGGTCAAAGACCAGGCATGGGAGTCTCCCTTAATCAAACTCACCCACTTAAGAAGCCAAGTGGACTCGGAGCACCTACTCAAGCACCTAAAACAGCACCTCCAAGTGCTCCTTCTCCACACCACAATGTTCATCCAAATGTGAAGATTGAAAAGAGTCCAGTGAGGCAAGAGCCTAAGCAAGAGCTTAAGCCAATGAACTTGAAGCCAAAGGAAAAGCCAAAGCAGGAACCTGCCACAGGACAAGGCCAAGTCAAGTCAGCCAAACAACTCAAGAAGGAAAGAGAGCAATTGAACGATCGTCAAATCATCGCCAAGCTCAAGACAGTGGTCAACAATAACGACCCATCTTCGCTTTTCCGGATCATCTCCCGAGCAGGCCAGGGAGCATCGGGTGAAGTTTACCTTGCCGAGTCGCTTATTCCGGGCGAGGTTGGTAACAAAGTTGCTATCAAGCAGATGGACCTTCAAGCACAGCCACGTAAGGAGCTCATCATTAATGAGATTTTGGTGATGAAGGATTCTCGTCACGACAATATTGTCAACTTTTTAGATTCCTATTTGAGAGGAAACAACGATCTTTTGGTCGTGATGGAGTTCATGGAAGGTGGATCATTGACCGAGGTGATCGAAAACAACGAGTGCAAGTTGAACGAGAGACAAATCGCCACAATTTGCAATGAAACATTGAAGGGTCTTCAATTCTTACACAAGAAACACATCATTCATAGAGACATCAAGTCAGACAATGTGTTGCTTAGTGCTACAGGACATGTCAAGATCACCGACTTTGGTTTCTGCGCCAAATTGACTGACCAGCGGTCCAAGAGGGCCACTATGGTGGGTACACCTTATTGGATGGCTCCGGAAGTCGTCAAGCAGAAGGAATATGACGAGAAGGTCGATGTTTGGTCGTTGGGTATCATGACAATCGAGATGATTGAGGGTGAGCCTCCTTACTTGAACGAAGAGCCTCTTAAGGCGTTGTACTTAATCGCTACACACGGTACACCAAAGTTGAAGAAGCCTGAGTTGCTCAGCAACTCCATCAAGAAGTTCTTGTCCATTTGCTTGTGTGTTGATGTCAGATACAGAGCTTCCACTGATGAATTGCTACAGCACTCATTTATCCAATACAAGAGTGGACTGGTGGATGAGTTGGCACCGTTGTTGGAATGGAAGAAGAACGCAAACATGGAGGGTCAGTGATCCAGCACGTTTATGGAAAAATAAACGGAACTTGGGTTGGTTCTGGGAAGCTTATTTGGAGGTTGTCCACGGAATAATGTGGAACTTAATAGGCGTCGCCTTAGACCAAGGGGCCGGGAACAAAATTTATCAACAGAGAAATCCAGCGGGGAAATACCTTGCCGGATTTTTCAATATTGTTCGATAATTACAACACTACAAACGGCCCATTGTCTAAAACTTACATATTCCATTTACTCACAGAGTGTTGATACTTATACATAAACCACCAAGGGAAACCCAAATCAATTGTAATTATACAGTTCTTCCACTGGATGGAAGTACTCCAGGTCTTCGTGCCGTGACCTTGGAACCGGGAATCCGCTCCCAGAAATCTGCTGAGGAGCGGAGCTGCCCCCATGGCCAGCATAATAAAGCCCTGGCTTAGACACACCGGTGGTATACTCGAGCTGCAAGTGCAGCGGTGTTCCCGGCTGAAGTTGCCCTTGAGCTGCGGGCAACTGCCCATGCCCAGGCTGGAGTTGTCCCAGTGGGCCATACTGTTGAGATTGCTGTGGTGGAGCCAACCCCGGCACTGTCGAACTGAGGTTGACATTGGCCGAGTGGGCAAGCGGACCAACGCCAGAATTGTAGTAGTTTGAATTGGTGTACATTTGGTAGGGCACCGTAGTGTATTGGCTTGGATAAGCCTGGTGGTTGACCCCATCTTGTCCATACAGATGGTCAGTGGAAGAGTGGACCAGTTGGCCCGAGTGAAGGTGATTTTGGGCATGATGATGCTGACTCAGACCACCGGCAAGAGGATGTTGTGATTGGCCAGAAACAAGCGGATGTTGGCCCAGGTGTTGTGCTTGTTGGTCGAAAGTCAGGTGTGGAGCAAGCAGGGGCATGCTTTGGGAATACGACAGCAGGAAAGGCTGCTGAACGGAGAGGTCTGGTGTAGGCTGTTCCAAGTGATGACTGTGGCTGTTGTAACCATAGCCTGAGCCACTCCCACCCAGGAGAGTGACAGCAGAAGACTGGTCATTAGGGCCCAAGGGAAAGTCAGAGTCGTCTTCCTTTTTGACATCACCTATGGCCTGGGTCCGCAGCGACGCCAGCAGTTGGAACAGCAGTGGCACATAATCAGAATGAAAGGCAATAGGGGGAGGGAGGCTGTTGAGGGGAACTGGAAGGACGTAAGGATGTTTCGAGCCACCAGACTTGGCTAACTGTTTGTTATAATGTTTGGAGCCGTCAGCCCTGTTTCTGTTCACCAAAACTGACATGTTTTGGAGTTGATAATTGGAGTCCAAGAAGTAGTTTGCTTCGTCTTCAATGGGGATTTTACCCCCCAACGTCGACCTCTTGACTGCCTCCCAGAGTGAAGGAGGAACAGACAAATGTTTAAGGTTTCCCTCCGACGGACGAACGAGTTTTCCAGTCAAAACGTCGTGGGCAGAGTAGTAGGAAATCAAGTGGATGGTCTGTTTTTCCTCTTTGCTGTCCAGAAGTCCATCTTTGGCACTGGTAGTGACAGAAAGGGTCTTTTTGATGAGACCATGGTCTTCAATGACGTCTTGCGGGAGAGTGTCACGTCGGTGGGGGTCGTCGTAGTGTTGAGTCAGGCCAAATGGGACATATCCAGAAGGTTGGCCGTGCAGAAATGGATCGTTGGTCATTTTCGACCTCGAACCCCCGGAAGCATACAGCTCCGAAGCCGTTCTTCGGTAGTCAGGCCCAGGGGCCAGCAGACGCCGCAGAGAACTGTTTGAGTCCAGATGTTTCCGACGTTTCCGTTTATGGTCCTTTTCATTGACTGAAGAAGGGTCCAATTCTCGATACACCAAGAACCGTCCCAAGATACGCAGCGCCGACCACGCTATGCCGTCAGTCCAACGCTTGATCCCCGACGACTCCTCAATGAAAACGAAAACGTTTCCCAGTTTAATGAGATCAGCTCGTTCTCGATCGAGGGGCCGGCGGTCAACCACGGGGTAGTCGCCACTCAACACCGCTTGGATCACGAGAACGGCATCTTTGGTGGAGCCAATGAAGCTCAGATGCCACGGCTTCAACGGCGTCGTCATGAGATTTCAGGTGTGGATTAAAAACGGTGAAAACAGCGATGGAGAATGGAAATTGAGTTGCAAAGGGCCAAAACTTGGATGGGAATTATTTGCAATTGCCACTCGAGTGCCCGTCAACAAATTGCGATTGACAAGTACCAAACGAAGCTTCAAGTTACCAATGCACAAGGAAGCAGGTTCAAATTTCACCAAACACAAACTGGAAACAAAGCTGAAGACTACGAGGCAAACGCAAGATGAACAATGGGAACAAAAACGAGATAAACGAAGAACAAACCCAAAAGCGAAAAGAAAGACTGGTGGTAAAAAGCAACAAAGTAAAGCGGTTTCGATGGCAGCGCTTGCGAGGACACCCAGCCGAGATTTGGGATTTAAACGCCCCGACGGATTTTAAACATTGGGGCCTCGAGAAATGTTAATCAGTAAATGCTGGAAGAGCAATCTTGACGCCCTGCATCCGTACACCCCTTCCTGCAAGGACTTAGGCCCTTTGTATTTTTTATGTTTGTGCGTTGGACCATACGCATACGCTCGGGCAGCATGCGTCTTGTGCAGCAGTGACCTTCACAAACCTGCTATGCTCGATGCTGCGGTTGGCCTCCTCGCTTGCCGCCCTCGTATAGGGTGTAATGCCACACCTGGGTGGGCTCAGCGGTGGGTTGGTTTGAGAAAACGGCTCTAACACTTCCTGTATTGTGCTGCTCTCACTCGCTGATGTAGCCGCATGTGCATGATGTGGATCACCTTGGCTTAAACCCGCTCGCTCGCTAAAACTCTGTTCTTGGGGCCCTGGTTGACCGGCCGAATTTGCCCAATGAGTAATGCCGCTGGTACGACGCCTGACAAAAACGCTATCAGTTTCGAGATTTGACGCAACTCATGGCTCGATTCGACTGGAACCCACATGAACGTGCGCGGCAAAAGTTTTACTCTTGCAGGGCCAGGATGCTTGTGCATCGCGTAACCTGTAGTTGTGAGCGTTTTGAGGTACCGAACCGAGTATGCGGGCAATGCCCCCACACATGTGCCATCCATGTTCAGGGTCCATTATGCGCAAACGTGCACGAACTCACAGCATCTCTCAGAACAAAGCCTTTTTTTCGGGATTGACAAGGGCTAGGATCTCTCCATGCTACGCCATCACTAATGCACGATCCAGTTAAACACTCACCGATCAGCCGTCTATTTCTCCTTGTTTTTTATTTTTTGCTTTTTCGCTCGGCCTTCCCCTCCCGGCTTCCCACGACTGCCAATTCCGTTCATGTCGCGCTTCTTTTGCTGTTTCGATTCCAGGTGTCCTGTCCTTTGCACAAATTCACGCGTAAAACTTCCTGTCCCCTCTCTTCTGCCACCCGACTTGTTTTTGCCGACCTCCAGCAACTCATCTTCGCAAGCACAATCGCCTAGGTCATCCACCGGTATCAGTGATTCTGCTATCGCCGTCAACATGACGCATAACGCATCTTTCGTGCAAGACTTAATGGGACTAGAACCCGATTTGGCCTCATTTGCTTGATACCATCGTAATTGATCCATGTAAGGAGCGGGCGCGCATGGAACTCAAGGTTTGAGTTAGCCCAGTGGGTGGCTGTTGCTCCCTGTCAATACTGCATGCGCATCGTAAGACAATCCTTTTGTTGTCAATTAATGCAAATGAAGTTCCAATGACTAAATTACACGTAATTGGTGAAAACATTGGCACACCTTCCATGTAGAATTATTTTCTCGAACGTGCCCAGTAGTCTGGAAACGTCATTTACCTCGGCTAAGCCTCGCCTCTATCTTCCATTTCAAGCATATGT
The DNA here is from genome assembly GCA_030571295.1 of [Candida] citri. Lineage (NCBI taxonomy): Eukaryota > Fungi > Ascomycota > Pichiomycetes > Serinales > Metschnikowiaceae > [Candida] citri. The sequence continues at coordinate 807,277 of JAJLXN010000002.1, read as the reverse complement.
CCTATCAATGATGTCGGCTCGCGCATGTTATCTTTCATACTGACGCTGCCCGATGCACGTTGGCTGTGCTTCGACGGTACACAGCCCCGGTTATGAAACTTTTAACTGGTTGTTGCCATTTCCGTGTCGGTACACCTAGATTCTCCGATAATTTAAACTTTCTCGTCCATTTTCCGGCCGAACAACTACGGCTTCTCGGGGTTCGTTTACCATTTAAGCTTTAAACTCCCAAGGTCCGACAACTGTAGGTGTTTTTGTCTGTTCCTGAGTAAGGCAGTGAGTAAACTTTCAATGTAAGCGAAACTATGTGTGGTCGCTTGACTCACCTGTAAAGACGATCTCTACATTGAAAATACATCAATTGCGCACCCGGTCTAGTCGATGTGGACCCATGGAACTCCGTGATCATGGTATCTCCGTCCAGCGTTAGAAACCCCCGGGACCACGATCGAATGTGCAATACTCGACCGCTGCAATAATGTACGCTTCGGCATTTACTGCTTCTGTTACGAGCACGGCGCTCCCTCCAAACCGACAACTACGAACCACTACCGTGAATAGGCTCCGTGGCTCCAACGGGCCTCTTGATTCTTTCTACTTGAGTAGTGGACTTCCGATGGTGCCCTTTATTGTGTGGCTAGCCGGACGCGTCACAGTCTCCACCAGCAGACTGTCGCCCTTCGCTGCAATCATTTCCACCATGTGGACTGATGAATTTTTCGGTGCTGCAACTGGGTCGTCCACGCCTCTACGTGCTAATTCTCACTGCAATGCTCCATCAAGTGTATGTGGCAGCTTCAGTGATTTCTTCCGCACATTGAGTGGCTCTCGCACTGGATGATCTGCAATTGCAAATCGATCGTGCCTCGCATTAAGGCGCCCTCCTGAGTATCCCGCTTACTCACTCATGAACAGAGCCCGCCTCACATAGAAGTGACGATATCGAGGCTTATCACAAATCCGCACTTCCAGAAGGATATATCCAGCACAAATCCGCTTATCCAATGAGAGGAACTCCGAAAATCACCCGACCTTGTGAAAACAAAACAAAAACATCCGTACCTCCAAGGTCTCACCTCACCGCTGCCCGCCCCCACACTTTCTTGTCGCGAGCGTTTACCCCTAATCAGGTATCCCCCCGATACAACGGCTCTATAAATATGTGGTTCTCTGCAGTCCGGGGCTGAAACACCCTGGGGCAATCACCTTACATTGCCAAGTCTGCAACAAACACACCGCAAACAGCAAAATAATTCGTACTACTCCTTCTTCCTGAACCCCCAAATGCAAGAATTGGAGTATCATAAGTATCTACCCGCTTACCGCTCCCTTTTGACGCCAAATGCCAAGTATGACTACCGGACTCACCTGTTGATCCAGCTCTCGCAACTGGATCTCAAGAACATCATCCAGACGATCCAGGCGAAGCAGAAACTGCAGGCCAGCTCGTTGAAAATGAAGTACCAGTCCCTCCTAACTGATGTTTCCCGGAAAGCTCTGAAATTGTCCCATAAAGTGCTGCTGACGTTGCATCAGAGCTCCGGTTGCGGTCAGCAGACGCTCAACGCCACGCACCACTTTTGGAAGCGTTGCAAGTCATTCAGCCAACTTCCTGTTGAGATCCAAGTGCATATTTTCGAGTTTGTCGAGGACCATGAGTCCTATCGGAACAGTATGTTGACATGCAAACGGTTCTACCAGTTGGCCAAGCCGTTTTTATACCGAAGCGTGTCTTTTACGTCGACTTATCGGTTTGCACAATTTATCACATGTTTACGGATGAATTCGTCACTTGGTGTCTTTGTTATCGACGTGGACTTGTCTCAATTGAAGCCTGGAACGTTCGAAATGGACTTAGCTCGAGAAGAAGACGTAGATCGGGACGAAAATGGCCCTGAGGCAGTGGATGACTTTGTCAATCCTGGCGCTGTACTTGCTGGATGGCGAGATTGGAAATTTAAGAATAATCCATTGTATGCTTTGCACCCAGCACCAGCAGTTCCACTCACTAAGGTCACCTCCAACAACTCACTCAATTCGTTGCCTTTACAGAAGAAGACGAAATTGACCAAATACTTCAAACGGCGCAGATCAACAGAAAACGCTGCAGTCAAGCCATGTACTACTATCATGCATCATATGGGCTCATATTGGCACCCTCCGAATACATCGCACCCCACCATTAATCGGTTCCTTATGAACTATTCCAACTCCAAGGATGTTCCTGTTGGTTATGTGCTTCACTTGATCAACTTGTGTCCAAACTTGGAGTCTGCCAATTTGGGGAATTTGTCTTTATCTACTGACTACCGCATTGTTCAACCCATGGCTCATAAGTACCAGCCATACGATCTTATGAACAATTATCATAAGGATTTGATCAAACTTATTGATGGAATTCTGCCAATATCTATTCAGACGCCTCTTGGACCATTCCATGAAGAAACTCGAAGCATATCTACTCGTTCGGGTTTCGATTTGGCATCCTCGGCTTCCTCAGTGTTTTCCATCAACACCTTCTCGAAACCAATCAGGAAATACAACAGTCTCCTCCCACCGCTTCCACCTTCTGTTGCTGACATTCTGTACTTGTCTAAAGGCGACGGAAGAGTCTTCTTGAGCGACTTGAACTTGAAATCAATCAATAACGCTCATTTGGAGATCATAAGCGAGGCAGAGATCTTCAGGTCTTTAGGTAAACGGTCACAAACGCTCAGAAACATCAACTTATCGTCCATGATCTGGATCAATATCAGATTTATCCGAGAATTCCTCGTCACGATGCTTATGGATGACCTAGAGCATAGAATCATCGACGGGAAGGAGTACTTATTGTACAAAGGAAAGCACTTTGAGGTGGCCGAACCCATCGCATCGGAAATGTATGACCACGAGATCGAAGAACAAAGTCTTCTGGCAACAGGCTTGCAAGTTTTGGACTTAACCGACTCGGGAATGTACAAGAACCTTCTATGGGCACAGAACATCGACCTCAGAACGCGTCATGGCCAGAAACTCGTCCACAGTATCATCAACGAGCAATTGATCTCAAGCTTCGAGGAGTATATTATCAGAGAAAGAATCCGCAGAGGAAGAATTGGAGAAAACTACTTTTCGTGAAAGCCACAATGTCCCAACATTCAGGTCATCACCGTTTCATGGATCTGCACAGCATTGCCGGCGACCTCTAACAGCGATGGTTTTAGAGTTGGCGTATAGTCTAAGAAATCCGCTCCAAACTGAAGCCTTGGCGCGTTGTTAATGCCATGGCGACCTCAGAAGAAGCAAAAGTCTACAAGGAAGAAAAAATTGTGCGCAGCCTGGCGAGCTTATATACTGCTGATTTGGGGGAGGCACGACCCGGTGTTGAATTTTGTTTTTTTTTGATTTTCCACTTGTTTTTACGGTATGGATACGGAATTGTTTAGGATTGGAAAGTGACAGATAACATTAATTTTGCCCTGGCGTAATTGAAAGTATAGTGTTTTTTATTGCTATGGGGGAACTATATTGAAAAACACCCGTACATCCCCTATACCATCCACTGCTCACTATAACTCCCCTCCAGAACCAAACCTGCTCTCTTCTTCGCCGCCGTTCTTCTCTAAGATGTCTGACTTATCTTCACAATTGTCAGCCTTCAAAAACAGAATTAGAAGCGGACCCTCTGTCGCTGTGAGGCGTGCTGTGACCCCCAAACCGGTCGCCCAGACGCCTCCAGAAGCTTCAGCTCCAAAGAGACAGAATGACGCCACTGACTTGGCCCAAGCCATCAAGAGGCAAAAACAAGGAGCTGCCGCGATGCAAGGATCCCATTTGTCGACGCGTCTTCACTTGGCTGTCGAGTATATCAAGCAACAGGCCGCTCCTGTCACTGTTTCCAAGTTGCAAGGGTACCTCTCGTTTGACATCTCTGATACGTTGCTTCCACTCCTTAAGGAGATTGACAGAATCAAGTATGATCCTGCCACAAACACCTTGGAGTATATGTCGCTTCACAACATCAGTTCTGCTGATGATTTGTTGAATTTCCTTCGGCTGCAGCCTACCTTCAAGGGAACGCCTGTAAAGGAGCTCCGTGATGGTTGGGCCGGGTGTATGGACGCGATCACTACGCTCGAAGAGGAAAATAGAATCTTGGTGTTGAGAAACAAGAAAGAAAACGCTCCTCGTCTTGTCTGGGCCAACTTGGGTGGAGACATAGGCACCGTGGATGAGGAGTTTGTAGAGATGTGGAACAGAATCAGAGTTCCAGATAAGGACAGTCTCTACCTGGCATTGATTGAGAATTCTTTGAAGCCGGCAGGAGCAGATCCTAACGACTTGAAGAAGAAGCCTCAGCAACAGGAAAAGAAGCAAAAGAAGGCTAGAAGAGGTAAGATCACCAACACACACATGAAGGGTATCTTGAAGGACTACTCACAGCTTGTGTAAGGGGCTTACATTTGGGTCTGGGCGCAGCATTGGGCCTAGGAGAGGGGAGAGAAGGGAAGCCAGGAACTGGTCAGTTCCTGGTATGCATAAATGTTAGGACATTAAGAAAAAAACATAAAACGGGATGTTTAAACGGCTCTGGGTGAGGGAATGCTCTAGATTTGTTTTTAGGGCCGACATTGCTATTGTTTGACCGAGAAGGGTATGGAAGCGGAGTCAATTGGGGAATTTTAGTCAATTGGGGAAGTTTTTGACAGTTCAAGTCGACAAAAATGCGATTTCAAGCTTTTCGATGGAGAATGGTAACTTTTTCAAATGATTTTCATCATCAGATCATCCATTTTCAATGGTTTGTATGAAGATACGTCTTCTGGAATCCACCATTCCATCAAATTCATCCCAAATTCAGTGGCCAAAACGGGAAAAATCAAATTCACAAAACCTTAACGAAGAGAAAACTATAAAAAATGACAATTGGGAAATTATTCCCCAATATTCGTCAATATCCCATAATTCTATATCGGTATATGTTATGACCTGTAGTACTACCTGCACACCACACTCACCTTACTCAGGAGAAATTTTCTCTAACCGCCTTCTACTTACTGTATCAGAAAAACAACCATGTCTGGTATGTAAACGATTCAATCATAGTGGCAAACGATTTGTGAGGTTGAAAATTGTATTTTTGGCTTTTTGACGGTTTCAAAACTCCTAATAACGGTCCATATCCATCACATCAGATCAATGAAACACACCACCAAGAATAGCGTCCAGAAAAACGTGAAAACACGATCAATTAGTTCGAAGCAAACAGAAAATCAATTCCAAATCACGAAAATCAACTCATCCCACTCATTTTCATCAAAATTCATCAATTTCCCCCAACACACCATCCTCACCATAATAAGCACCTCCACATGCGCCAAATCACCCATACAATCCCCAATACTAACCAACAGTCGACTTCAATACCGTTGCCACCGAGTTCTGCAACTTCTACTACCAACAATTCGACTCTGACAGAAACCAATTGGGTAACTTGTACAGAGAGCAATCCATGTTGACCTTTGAGACCTCTCAATTGCAAGGTGCCAAGGATATCGTCGAGAAGTTGGCCTCTCTTCCATTTGCCAAGGTTGCTCACAGAATCTCCACTTTGGACGCTCAACCAGCCTCTCCAAACGGTGATATTTTGGTCATGGTCACCGGTGAGTTGTTGATCGACGAGGAGCAAAACGCTCAACGTTACTCTCAAGTTTTCCACTTGATTCCAGATGGAAACTCTTACTACGTGTTCAACGATATCTTCAGATTGAACTACTCTTAATTTTATACAAAATAGAAGCCTGAATTGTGGATTAGTAGGGGGTTTTGTAGGGTTGTGTTGTTGAGTTACTCTCATTATGATGATTCGAGATACTTACTCATAGAGTCTTAAACGAAGCATACTATAGCCTTAATAACTTCAAAACAACCTTAAAATGACCTTTCATTTGTCATTATCTCATCCTATTTCTCAATTATACCTTTACTGTGCCTTTTGTCGTTGCCTCTTCCTCTATGCCTCCCCCATACTTAATGGGTCACCCTCCTGAATATAGGACTGGGGTAATCCACAACCAAACACCCGGTTTTTCTCCTGATTTCACCCCATTCGACCATGTCTGATCCGGCAACACCTAAAATTCCCGAAAGACCACGGAAATCAACGAAAACACCTTCGGAAACCAACGTCGTTGACCCGATAAGCGTGGCACAGCCCATCATTCCTCAACGTCCAAAACGTAAGACAAAAGAGGACACAGACGAGGCAATTAAGAGCGAAATTGAGAGTCCATTGACTGAAACAAAAGAAACTGATGACTCTTTAGCTGATCCAATTGCTGAGGCCATCAATGATGAGCCTAAGCCGGTTTTAGATCAAGAAAGCGTGAATTCTGAGCTTGATCCAGCTCCAATTCCAACGGCTATTGTTCCACCGCGTCCAAAGAGATCAAATCAAGTTAGGGAGGCTGCAATTGAGGAGTCTGATGGTGGAAATGGACTCGATGATGTCAAGGTGGTGAAGGAAGAGCCAATTGAGTCTATTGAGTCGGTTAAAGAGCCAGAGGTGACACCAAATGAACCAATTGAGGAGGATTTGAAAGAGAAAGAAGAAGAATTGACAACTGAGCCAATTCTAGATGAAGATGTGGAGATGGTGGGGACTTTTAAAGAGGCTGAACCTGAAACTGAGGTCATCGAGTCGATTGAGGCAGAGAAAGACTTAGAGCCTGAGATTAAGGCTAAATCTGAGTTGGTTGAGCCAAAGAATGATGAAATCTTGGAAAAGGATGAAGATTTTGTTCCAGAAAGTGCCACAATTGCTCAAGAAAGTGAATCAATCGAGACAAAACCTGAGGAAATTACATCTACAGAGCCAGTCGAACCAAAGGAGGTTAATGAGACCAAGGATACTCTTCCAGTCGAAGAAGAAACTCAAATTTCAAGTTCTGATGCACTTGATGCCTCCACCAAACCATTGGAGTCAGAAGAGGCCGCTGAATCCACACCAGTTGCTCCAGTAGCCGAGATTGTCGACTTGAAGGAAGAAATCTTGAAGCTGCAACCTGAACCCACCCAATTGAGTGACATTCCAGAGACAGCATCCGAGAAAGAAGTCAAAAAACCTTCAGAATTTTCCGAACCCTCTCCAATCATCCCTGCAAGACCTAATAAGGCTGCTCCCATCATACCTAAACGTCCAACCAAAGAAAGGACGGTCTCTTCAGATAAAAGTGACTCCCCCTCATCGCCTACAATTCCTCAAAGACCACTGAACCCTAGTAAATCATCAGATGAGCAAAAGAAGGCTCCACCACCAAAACCAAAGAAGTTATCCTCCAAAATTGCACAATTTCAACAGATGTTCAATCAACCAGCACCACAGGCTTCAGAACCACAACCTGCCGCAAGACTGGGTAAGCTTTCTACTGAAAAAATGGGATTTGCTGCCAATTTACAGAATATGATGGGTCGTGGAATTGCTTTGCCGGGAATGGCCAACCCAGAGATGCTCAAGAAGCTCTCAAATCCAGAAACTTCAAGTCCAGAGAAAGAGGAGCCTGAGGAGACTAAACTGACTGAATCTTCATCAACTCCAAGCATCCCAAGACGTGCTCGTGGTCCAAGAGGAAAGAGACTTCCTAAGGCACTTCAAGAGTCTGTAGTTACTGTTGAATCTCCATATAAAATTTCCGTTCAAAACGTGTGGGAATTGAACTTTGAGAAGAAGGTTCCAGAGGCTCCTAAGGAAGTTTCAGAGGAAGTTCCAGCTCATATACCTACACAGGAAAAAGAGGCTAGAAACTTCACAGATGATGATCTTGAGCCAGATTATGAAGTCATTGGAGGTTCAGAGGGGTTTGAAGGTTCAGTAGCTACAAGTCCGGAAATCATTACCGAGGAGGAGTTTGCTCAGGAAGAAAAACTCGAGCTTGAGGAGAAATCTACAGAGACAGTAAGAAGCATTGAGGATGTTGAACTTGCTATTGAAGAGTTGAAGTCCAGTAGTGAGCTGCGTGTTTCTCGTGATGTTCCTGAAGTCATTGAGGCTTCAGGTGAGGAAGTTGCCCCAAGTGAGGAAGTTACCACAAGTGAGCCAGTTGAAGTTGCTGAGACTACTCCATTGGTATCTGAACCGGCTACTGAAATCTTGCATGCGTCTCACGTTGACAACACCGCTGACGAGATTCCTGAATCTCAAGGATTGGATGCTGATACTCTTAGCAATACACAAGAGGCCGAGCCAATTCAAGTCTCTGTTGAGGTTCCAGAAGAATTGACTTCTGCTGCGGACCCAACCGCTGATGCACTCAGCAATACTGTCAAGCCTCTGGAGTCATCATAAGCTTTCAGTTTGAAGTCTTAGCATGATTAGCTACCACATAAATATTGTCATTAACGATTAGCATAACGAGGAACGTAAGCGCGAGTCGACTCGGATAAGTCATCTAACTTTTTGTCATTTGAAGTGGACTTCTTTGTTTCTGGACTCTTTGTATCCTTTGAGCTCTCTTTATCTTTCTTATCGTGATTATCTCTATCCTTTTCTGTGGATCTCTTTGGTCTTGCATCTTCACTCTCAGAGGTCTCAGTCTTCGATGTTTTCTCTTCATCTTCAGAGGCCTTTTTCTTTGACAGCTCTTCATCACTTTGAGAAGATCCCTCTTCTTTTTCTGCCTCCTCCTCGTCATCCTCTTCAGGAATTGGCTTCGTCAATCTCTCTCTCAACAGCTTGACTTGTGCCTCGATTTCAGCCTCGTCGACGTCTTTATCCTCTAATTCGTCTCGTAGCTCCATACATTTCACTTCAATTTGACGTTTATCCATGTGTTCTCGAATATCTGCTCCAGCATTTCTTCGACTTTCGGCTCTTTTGGCCTTGACTTGACGTCTTTGTTCTTGCTGAGCTTCACGCTCACGTTTCTGTCTGATTCCTTCTCTTTTTTGACCGGATAGGTTCTTTTGGACGTAACCGGAAGTTCCCGAACCTCTCGGCGTTTGAAGACCGATTCCGTTGTATGACATTTGTTAAAGAGAGATGATGATGATTTGAGTATGCATGCACTCATATTTGGAGATGCGTTGTTGTGCACGATGGTGCGCTTGATTCGCAGCTAAGGTGGGGGAAGCCAATGAGGGACCATGTCAATGGGGCAATTTAATAGTAAAATGTTGAATTTTTTCTGACTGATTCTATTGAGAGAGTTACAATTTGGTAGTGTTGAAGTTTTTGAGCTGATTGGTTGAAAACTGGTGGATTTTCCATGGGGTACCCAAATATGCACTAGGCATTATGATCGAAGGTGAAGCTGCGAATCCCATGCAATGGCCAAAAAAGAGGCTTCAGTTGCCAAAAATAAAAAAATCCTTTGATTATTGACATTGTATCAAATTAAATATAATTTCAAAAGTTTGTCTATTTTTAAAAGACTTTTAACTTTCGGATATCTTAGCTACCCCACGTGTCTGATGAGTATATATACCCCAAACATTCCGGGGTATAGATATTTCAATATTTTTAAGTTCAACGGTTTTACAGATCCAAAAATATCCCAGATCATGTTTTCGTTGCTTCTTCTAATATCAACAGCTCTTGCTGACGCTCAAATTCCACTTCATTATCCGCCAATTGACAATTCCATCACAAACCTCTCTAGTGTCTTTGACCTGAGCTTAGGAACAAATGATGGTATATACAATGGCTCCTATGTTCCTCCAGAAACGTATGGAACCTACAATTTCTGTAATATGCCCCATGTAAGGAAACTGGAGTATCAAATTCCTGAATCTGGCTTTGAGTTGCAGTATGTGGAAGTCATTCAGCGTCACCATAAGAGGACTCCATACCAGGCCAATACTTTCCCTCAGGAAGATATTGAATTATCTTGTTCTTCAGTGGAAAACTTTTATTTTGGACATGTTCTTGACAGACCACTGGAAAATGTCGATATCGGATGGAAAAATTACCAAGACCCAATCAATCCATTCGCTTTTGTTGACTCTGGATTCAATGGAACATGCCAATTCCCACAAATTAGTGATGGTGGACTCAATGACTCTTACTACCATGGAATTGATCTTTACCAGAACTACTATGAGAACTTGGCATTTCTTCCAGAGAAGTATAATTCTTCTTTGGTGCAATATTATGTGACCTCCAATGTTATCACTTCTCAAGTGGCTGGTGCTCTCATTGCTGGAATGTACCCATCCGACGAGAATGATGAGAAGGTTTCCGTTAATATTCACAGAATTGTCAGTGATCCTTTGGAACCACAGTACCCATGTGCTCTAGCTACAACTGTGAAAGCCAATATCTTGAAAGAAGCAGGTTGGACACAACATTTGAATGAGTCTCAATACTTATATAATGAGCTTGATGCCATTTCGGGTGTTGACTCAACAGACTCAGGCTGGCACGTTTCTTGGGATCACTATTTTGATAATATTGCTCATAGAATGTGTCATAACTTACCATTGCCATGTCATATTGGTGGAGGTGACTGTATCACTGAAACTCAAGCTTTACAGGTCTTCAGATTGGGTGACTATGAGTACAACTATCAGTACAGAAAATCCGAGAATTCTACACTTTATTCAGTGGCTAAGTATGGAGTCTTCCTTATGCAGCTTCAAAAGCATCTACAAGATGTTACCAATGGAGAATCAACTCTCAAATACAGACACAATATTGCTCATGATGGCTCACTTTCACCACTTCTTGGGGCGTTGCAAATTTCCTATTTGAGATGGCCAGGTATGGGAGCCGAAGTTGTCTTTGAATTATGGAAGAAGCCAACTGATGGAACCTACTATGTAAGAATTCTTTATGGTGGTCAGCCTTTGAGTACCAGTGGTCCATTGGGTATAGTGGACATGATTCCGTATGAGAAGTTTGATGCTTATATTGATTCATTAGTCGGAGATAATAATGTTGTTGCTCTCTGTGAGAGCTAAGTGGATGTTCTAGATGTTTGATTATTATGAAGCTGAAAAGATTGACTTAATGATTGGGTTCGAGAATAAAATCCGCTTATGCCCGTGGCTTTATCTTGAAGTTCAAGAGCGAGAAATGGAGATAAAAAATAAAGTCACTTTGAGCAAACTATCAGGTTCGTGAGTACAATTCGAAAATATATATTGGTATTCCCAATCACACTTGCGCTCTTGAATTTGTTAGATATTGGTGCATATATACATCATATATACATTATATGTATTATTCAAAATCATATGTACATTATAAATGGATTATACATACATCACAGGTACATCATATATAAATCATTTGACATTATGTATAGTTTATGTATTTATCATACATACATTATATGTACATGTATATATGGACCAATAAAGTATGCATCTCGGGTCTATCTGCTCAAGTTTTCGAATTATGGGCCCTCTTGCAGCCATTTGTGAAATGCTCACAGTGCCCAAGGCAAGTATAATTATTGCCCATAATCGGCAAATTACTCATAAAGCTTCTAGTCATACAAGAATTGATATTGGAACTTACTACACGGCAGATAAAAAGATAATCGAATATAAAACTGTTTTGAGCTTGCTTCAATTTGCTTTGTCTATTCTTCTTCTTACCTTGTTCATTTGGCTACAACTACAAATTAGACCTATTTTCAAAGCACCAACATAACAGTGTCCTTGAGAAAAGACCATTATTGCCACCGTTACAAAAATGGCCGATCGTCATCTACCTGTTCCATCACAAAAGACCCCAAAGATAAGTCAATTACCACTTGAAATTATTAATTTGATCTTGCCACACTTGGATAAACGAACTTTAATGTTCTTAGCCGAAGAGTTGGGTGACCAAAGTCCATTGAAGAGAATGGTTGAGCACGAGTTGAGGTTGAAAGGGAAAGTGTTTATATACCCAGAAAATAAGCGATCACGCTCTGAATCGATTGACTTAGAGATTCTTAACCATTTGGCTGAAACAAATCAGATCAAGCAACTTTTTATCTATTTGGAGTTTTCAGACTGCAAAAAATTCGAAAAAGGTCTTAAAAATCTTGAGGCAAAGAAAAAGTTTTTCTTTCAAATCCCGGAGATAACTTTTGAAGGACCATTTGAGAGCTATAAAAGATTTTTCGAGCTGATCCCACAAGAAACTGTCATTAGTTTGAATGTATCACCAGCTCATAAAATTACCATGGATATGGTCCCTCCCAAGCTTCGTGAAATTGATCTAGACTACTACTCAACAAATGAGCCTTTCAATCAGAGTGGCTGGCCAGAATCATTGACTTCGATGTCAATTCTGAACTTACTGCTGGGGATTGAGCAAATTGAGCTTTCATCTTCATTGAGGGAACTTACTTTGTATGGGGTTCGTCAGCTCTGGAAGGAGCTACCACCTACAATTGAGAAGATTAATATTCACAGGAGTCGTTTCTGTATGAAGCAATTAGCTCTGCTAAGATGGTTGACAGAATTGATGATTGGTGGGAGCAATTTGACTCAAAACGATTTTCGAAATTTTGATTGGCCACATAATTTGCGTAAATTTGAAATATCAGGTGTTCCCGAATTTGGATCTTGGGATCGGTTTAAGTTTGGTCGTACAATTGAAGAGCTTGGAATTGTCAGTTGCGGAATTACTCACATTGAGGGAATTAAATTTCCTAAACAAGTGAAACACCTTGATTTGTCTTACAATGATATTCAGAGCATAGCTGGAGTCGATTTTCCCAAAGAATTGAGATATCTCGATTTATCGAGGAACAGTATTGAGACCTTAGAAGAAGTGCAATTTCCTGGAAACTTAAGAAATTTAGTTTTGCATGGTAATAAACTTCGGACACTTAAAGGTGTTGTGTTCCCAGAAAGTTTGGAATCACTTGGAGTAAACTGGAACAATTTACTGACCTTGTCAGGTGTTATCTTACCCGCTTCACTTTTGCAATTTGTTATCTGCGAAAACCATATCAAAAATATTCCCGATGGTATACTTCCAAACATTCAGAATACTGGTAAGAAGTGAATGTTTCTGATAGTTTTCGGCACGTAAAGCTCCAAGACATAGAGAGCGCAGAATCACTTCAGTATCCTTCATTATCAAAAGTGTTACTGTTTGAATTTTTCAGGAGTAAAATTGCCCTTGATTATTAAATTTTTAAAATCCACCACCGATTTTAAATCCATTTAAAACTCAAATATCCATCAATTATCTCCAAATCCATAAATCTCATCACCTGCCCATCCTCCATATCTTCCTTAGATAAGAGTGCGTATACAGATCAAATCAACTACACCTTATTCCCAAACCACACCCAAACAACCATGACCAAATGGCTCAAACAAGTCAGAGCACTCCCCTCAGATCCATCATCAAATGATTTCCTCAAAATTGAATACATTGATGTGAACCTCAACAATTCCCGGAAGTTAATTACCAACATCACCAGCTTGGCCAATACAAGCAAAGAAGCAGCCACACAAACGGAAGATGTCATTGAAAATATGCTTCGACTTCGAAACATTCGAAGTGAATTGGCCTGGCTTGACGATATCGTCGAGGATTGACCTTGTTGCTAGCCTAAGCAGACATTGAAAATGCTCACCCAGTTACACCCACCAGAATCCACGAATGGTCACCGAAAACCACCACAATCCACCAAAACTTACCCCCAGCTGTTCAGTTCTTCCTACATCCACTTTCACGAATATTCACTTATCTATTTAGAATTCAATTCTCATCGCCACATCTATAAAATCACTAATCTGACCTTGGGTCCAAACCAAAGTCCTCATCGTCGGAAATGACAAACTCCAGCATCATAACTTCCTCAGGACGCGTGTACTTGGCTCCATCGACTTCAACATCGGTCGCGTCTTCTTCCACAGTGGGTTTATACTTAATAACAATGTATGCGTTGGCAATGATAAGGCCCGTACCTAAGACACTGAGTAATCCAGGGAAATGGCCCCAAAACACCAAATCCCAGAAAAGAGCAAAAACCATATTGCTGTAGATCATCAAGGAGGACTTTCCTGCTTTTTCACGTTGGAGACCAGCTGCCAAACAGAATTGCATGAAGAAACCAGAGAGTCCAATGAGGCAGAACAAGAACCACTGGTGGAAGGTCTGTGGCATCTGGAACGAGATCGATGGAGTTACCAAAGTAATTCCAAATGTGATCAAGCACGTCAGCAAGGCAAAGTAACTCACTGAAATCAACGGATGGGCCAGTTTTCCGATCTTTCTAAGTAAAATGTACACTAAAGATGCACCACAGACTCCTATGAGACCAAAAACGGTAGCAACCATCCGCAACTTACTTGACGAAGACTCAGCAGAGTCACTTTCTGGAGTTTCGTTACTGGACTCTGCACCAAACAAAAAGTCTGGTTTTGCAATTAAAATCACTCCAGCAAGTGAACATATGGCGCATGCTCCTTCTAAGATGGAGTAGCGCTCTCCTAAGGCAATCCAGGCGAAAAAAGCCGTCACCATGGGGATCAAAAACGTAATGGAAACAGCATCTGAAAGACTCAAATACTGCAATGAGTAGTATAAGCCAAAAACACCGAAAAAACCAAAGATTCCTCTCAAGATCAAGAATGGTCGCTGCGCCTTTGGACCGAATGGAGCATCCTCCACAGTTCCTGTTACCACCATGTACAACATGGCAAGAACATAGGTGATGAACATTCTGACGAATAAGATCTGGATCGGACTGATCGAAGTATCATTTACCGTTTGTGCCTCCAATAATTTACATGTTAGCACCATGATGGAGTTGAGGAACTGCGCCATGAGTAGGAGACTCACCCCAAGGTTCGGAATGACGACATTATCGTAGAAATCGGTAGCTTTTTCTCTTAGCAGGGTGAAACTAGGCATTTGAAAGTGGGACCGAATCTCTCAGGCTTATTTTCAAACAGCAAGACTGGATAAGGGTGGAAAGGAGGAAAGAAGGTGTCAAAGTAAGCCTGCATCATCAGCCTGTATTAGGGTTAATGACATGCATATTCCGGTGCGGGGCGGAACCCGGTGAATATCCGAGACCCACAGTTTGCACTCATTGGGAGGTGGAAGTAGGCTTGAAAGAAGCCTTAGAATATTAGCTGAGGCTTTTTCGATGAATTTATCACGATTCAGATGAAGTGATTTCAAGGCATTGTGGAAATGGAGGTATGTGCAGGTGAACCTTAGAGGTTAGAGTACATAAAGAGGAAGGGCAATCCGGAAGAAATTAAATTCGATAGTTGGTGTTTTCATTTAAAATCACTCATTTTACCTACTTTGAGCCTCTACTTCGTGTTTTCGATGTCTCGTCCACGTCTTGACTCATGAGGTCATGATGCCATCGCCACATTGCGAGCCCTGTTCAGAGGTTGACTAATTCATAATCCAAGAACCGGTCCAAGCCCTCGAGCATTCTGACATATTTAGATCACTTTTCAAGGCTGAGCCAAAAGTGGCTCATGACGTTGACGTCTTAACTGTTTCACTGTGGCGAATGCACTCCAAAAATTCCAATCGCCGAACGCCATTGGACGTTCCACTCCGGTGTGCAGATTCTAGATCATGTGGCTGACAATATGCTTACAATTGCTACGAAAAAGCTGCACCGTCTAACAGCGCCTTATAAGGGACAATCGTCTGATCAAATTTTCTCCCTTCTTCATCCAAGAGTTCTTCTTTGAAAATGACTTACCCAACTCCACTCAAGCTGATTTCTCGTAAGCTCAACAGCAACACTGTGTTAGTTGCTACTGGGTTCAAGAGATTCAACAAGGTCCATTTTGGTGCCAGAATGGCCCTTTTCAACTATAACAACTCGGTCGTTGTTTGGTCTGCTATTCCTTTCTGTAACGATGTCACCCTGGCAATTGAGTTGTTGACTGGCTCTCCAACTTCCAATGTCTCATACTTGATTGTTCCAGATAAGGAACACACCATGGCTGCTAAGTCCTTTAAGCAACAATTCCCAGAGATGAAGATCATTGCTATGGAAACCGTTGACCTTGGTGCTGAGACTCCAATTGACTACGTTGTCACCTCGAAATACGCCAACAAGACCATCAACAAGCCTATCCTCGAAGAGATCGGAATCATCGACCCAATCATCACAGACAACTTTGAATTTGTTTACCTTCCACACCACGGCAACAAGGAACTTGTCACCTACGACATCAAGAACAAGGCCGTCTATGAGGCTGACTTGCTCTTCAACTTGAGACCAGATGAGTCTTTGGAACAGTTCAGTCCCGAGTTGGGCTTTGCCAAGGGTTTCAACCCACACACTGGATGGTCTCTTCCAACCAAGTACATGAACCCAGACAGCAAAGTGGGTAACTTCCTCTTTAACAAGATCTGCAACACTAAGGCCTCTGCTGATGGATTGCGTGCTATCTATGCATGGGACTTTGACACAATGGTGATGTGCCACGGTAACATTTTCACTTCTGGAGGTAAAGAGGCCTTCCGTAAGGTTTTCGGCAGTGTTTTGAACTAATTATAATTTTTTTCAGAATCCATTTTCCGTGGATTAATGTATTATTCCAACCCCACACTGTTCCGGATTAGATGCAGGCTTATCATCTCATGAAAGTATATATAAACTGCGATTCCACGCTTATCGTGTCATATAAATTAATCTAGATATTCTTTCCATGGACGCGCCTACAGTAGTGAATTCTGTTGCCAGTTCATCTCTTGACTTCAAACTGCTGCTCCATGAAGCAATCGAGTCAAAATTATACACTCATCCTGTTTATCAGCACTATGAACAGTCCAGTTTGACCCATTCGGCCGGGAACCCACAAAATCGCCTGATTACAGAAAATATCTGGCCCCATTTGACGGGAACTACCTTGGTGGGCGAGGATAAGATCAACGTCAGATCGACGGGTCTTTACATTATCGACGATAAGTTTTTGACTGAGTTCGAGGACATACCTGAGCTTCCAGAAGGTAGCAAGAACTACAGCTACACGTTCTTTCATTTGGGACACAAGCTTTCGGGACACGCACAGATCATTCACGGTGGGCTCTTGGCGACGATTTTGGACGAGTTGACGTGTCGTTTGGCGTTCCAGAACTTTCACTCGAAGAAAGGTGTCACTGCCAATTTGAACATCAACTACTTCAAGCCATGCTTCATTGATTCGTACGTGATGATCAAATGTACCTTGTTGAAGAAGACAGGACGCAAATGTATCGTTAAGGGACAGGTTTTCCTGGTAGATTTGGACGCTGACTATACAGGGAAGAGCATTCCAGAAGTGGTTGAAAGTAAGGCCAATTTGTTGACTGAATGTGAGTGTTTAGTGATTGAACCAAAATGGGTTCATGAGTTAAAGAATGAGGAGATCTGAGTGTTGCATTTGCATAAAAAGGGAGACATTTGGAGTCTCAGACATGCCCTTAATCTGGGTGTATTTATTAAAACCCTTCTAGAAAAAGTTATATAAAGTCATATAAAGATTGAAGAATTACATCGATTAAATTTCGCAAAAATCACCATTAAAGTAGGTATATTAGTCTATAATGGTTGGAGTCGAGTCCTGTTGATGTCCTCCATGTTCATTGGAGTCAACCACCAGTCGATGCCCTCTATAATGATTGAACTCAACTACCAGTCGATGCCCTCTATAATGTATCGGTTCCCTTGGTCTTGCTTTGACCAACCTCTAATTTTGCACTCTTTGCACCAAATTGAATGGCTCTCTTAATCTCATCTGCTGCCAAAGGCAAATCTAAACGCTTAGCCAAATGTCTAAGCAAATGTTTTCTCATAAAAAACTTTACTCTTTTTTCTCCCTTTTTAGTCTTCATAATACCCCACTCAAACTTCACCTTAAGTTGTGGCTCAACACGAGAAACCACAAATGAAATCACTTCATTATCCAAGTAAGGATATCGTAACTCTTTGCCCCAACTAGACATGACTCGGTCATCTCTACCAAGGTTTCTCTCGTAAATGATCAGAATATCGTCCATCAACGACTGAGAAAGCTCATCATACGTTTTCAAAACTTCAGCACTATCAGACGTCTCTTGGAGATCATTGAAAATGTTCTCGTGACGAGAATAACCACCAAAAAGCTCATCAGCACCAAGTCCAGAAAATAAGACTTTGGCTTCAGAAGTATAGTTTTCCCTACTTACAACAATACTCTTCTTTCGAGAAAGATACTGATCCCATGCAATATCTTTTGTACTTTGCTTGATCTCCAGAACAACACAATCTTGTGCCTTACAAGCAAAGTAAAATGCAATAGCGATCGACAAGTCCATCTCTGTCGAACGCGGATGAATAAGATCAAGAACATGATTCTTGTTACTAAGCCATTCTGGATACGTCACATCAACTTGAACAAGTCTGAAAGAGACACAAGTATCTGAAAAGGCCTTACAAAGCTCAAACCATGATCTTTCACTCAATTTACGATCTGGAGATTCTCCAGCTTTAAGTCCCGTACGTGGATTTTCAAATCCAACTGTGAGAAGGTCAATAATTGCCGTTTGGTTCTGTTTGACAAAGTTCTCCGCTATAAGCGCAGCCACAACAGTACAATCAAGGCCTCCACTGAATAAGACACCAATATCGACGTGTTCACGACTTGGGTGGAGCGGATGAATCGTCAGCTGCCTCAGCAAACAAGCTTTGGCCAATTTTTCATGCAATTGCTCCATTCTCTCCTCGATTATGGCCTCAATGTCTGCATCGCGTCCCAAAATTGGATTGAGCTCGATTGAGTGCTTTGGTTTTGATTTTTCCCAGATTTCTGTATATGGGACCGTTTTCAATTCATAAGACTCGAGGTTAAGAATGTGAATCTTGTCACTTTTACATTCAACGAGGTGTTCATTGTCTCTTTGAGGAAATACAGATGAGACTTGGAAAGAGCCCTCTTCGATCAAATAAAGTAATGATCTTTTTCCAACGTAGTCTTTTCCGAAGTAGACCTTATTCTCTATAAGATCAGTAATGACAAATGCAAATTCACCGTCTAATTGGCCCAACACCGATAAGAAGGCACTTTCTCTTGAATTTTCTGTAGAAAGAGCTTTGTCTAGCAAATCCGAAATGAAGGACGTGTCGTTTATGAGCAAACATTCGTCATTATACAATTCTCCATTGAATTGAAGGATATACTCTTCCTTAACTATGGGCTGTTTGGTGAATGGCTGACGGAGCGATAACACCGAGGAAAACAACTGCAAATGGTTTGAGTTCAATCGTAATTCCCTGTAATGACCATAATCAGGTCCTCTGGCTAAAACAGAAAGGATAATCTTGTCCGTCATGGCGATATCTTCAGTTTTTTCTGATGTATCGTTAACAGATAACAGTTCGATTTCTGCTGTGATTTTTGCCACCATATCATCATTTCTGGCATTCTTATACTTATTAAGCTGTTTCTGAAGGTCTTGAAGCTTTCCTAGACTGTCAATTTTGATCTTATCAGCTTCAGTAAGTGCTGTAGCCTTAGCAAGATTCTCAGCAAGTATAGGGCCAATTTGATCGGGAAAAAGCTCTAGCTGGATCAGATTTTGATCAGGATTCTGAAACTCGACATCATTTTCACTCAAAAATGCCGGTCGGCTCGGTATCTCGGTGCTTGCAGCGAAGAAGATTCCACACATGAGAAGATGGAGAAGTCGCAAATCTGGCGAGCATTAAGCCCCATAGTTAAGAAGGAAACTACATAGTCAAGAAGGAAATTACACCAAAAGGTAAGAAATTTTGATGAATTGTGAAACATTTCCATCCATATTCACATTTCTCTATAAAACAACAATTCGTAATTTTCAAATTAATGCGTTAAAAATCCTTGAATCGTTCCAGATCGATCGATTAGCCACTCCAGGGGAGTGTAACGGCACAATGCCCCAAAACCCCCGAAAGCAGGCCTATTTTTAAGAAGGTTAGCAACTACAATGTATCAGCAAATCATCCGGGTGGGCCAACGTCCGAATCCGGCGGTCCCTCACTTGTTTCGGACGATTGCTCTCGGAATAATTGGCACCTATTAATGAGAATCCCCCCACAATACCACGCTCATAACTTTTGGGTGCAAAATCGTCATTCCGGCCACTCGTGTGGGTGGAGACATGGATTAAATATAAATCCGTGGGAATGCCGTTAGAGAATCCTTGTAAATCGTTAAAAAAGGGGCAATTTAAACTCAATGAAGTTGCTGATTCTATGGTGCGCTACTTTGGTAGCTGGAGCAGTGTTTCCTCGACCAAATCTTCTTCAAAGAGATGATTCGAATAGTTCAGCTGTTGCTTCGACATCTACGAGCAATTCTACTTCCACTTATGCCAATTCAACGGCATCTTCCCAGCAAACTGTGCCAATTGAGCTCACATATGGCATTGCTCAAACTCCAAACGTCCTCAACGAGTCAGCAGTCAATGCCAATGCCGCTGCTTCCGGGTATATGTTGGTGAACATCACCAGAAAGCAATGTGGAGTTTCTGGAGTATTAAAACTTCAAAAAGAGACGAATATCTATGGCTATGACTTCGACTACTTGAACTTTAAGGTAGAGTACCAGTCAGAAGACCGTGTATCTGTTCATATTGAGCCTTCTGACCTTGAAGATGTGTTTGTGCTTCCATCTAAATGGGTCAATAAGCCACTGGGTGCAAGTAACAACTCTTGCGGAGACTCTTGGCTGCTGGATTTACTGGTAAGGTACTCCTCGGTGAACGAGTCTTTCTGGTTCGAGGTGGTGAGACAATCGACGTCAGATATCTTGTTTTCCACAAAAGGAAATCCTCTTGTGTTCTCTAACCAGTTTGTTCAATTCAATACTTCACTTCCAAGAGGCCACGCTATTACTGGATTGGGCGAGGCCATTCACGGCTTCACTAACCCTCCAGGTACAGTCAGGACACTTTATGCCAATGATGTTGGAGACCCAATTGACGGTAACATTTATGGTGTACATCCATTCTATGTGGACCATAGATATACAGAGATGGAGGAGGTTTTTGACTATAATATGACTTTCAACTTCACCAGATACCCTGGAGTCAACGGAACGTCTGTTTTAAACGGAACAAACTCGACCAATTCAACCCATTCGTTCTCTAAGCGTCAAACCAGGTCTTCGTGGGCTCATGGTGTTTGGTTGAGATCTGCTGCACCTCAGGAAGTGATTATTGAAGAGGAATCCTTGACTTGGAGAGCTCTCAATGGAGTTATTGACTTATACTTCTTCCAGGGTCCAACTCCAAAAGATGTCATTCAACAATACGTCAAAGAAGTTGGTCTTCCTGCTCTTCAGCCTTATTGGGCCTTGGGATACCATCAATGTCGTTGGGGTTATGATGATGTGGATGCACTTTCTACAGTGGTTGAAAAATTCAAGGAAAGTGGTCTTCAACTCGAGACAATCTGGTCGGATATCGACTATATGGACTCATATAAAGATTTCACCACTGATCCTTACCGTTATCCAGAGTCGGAATTCAAGGATTTTTTGGATGAGTTGCACCAAAACAACCAGCACTATATTCCTATCGTGGATGCAGCCATTTATTATCCAAACTCTAACAATGCAACTGATAACAACTATACAACTTTCCATGATGGCATTGAAGCAGATGTGTTCTTGAAGAACCCTGACAATTCTACCTATATCGGTGCAGTGTGGCCAGGTTACACTGTCTTCCCAGACTTCTTGGCTGAAAACATCACAGATTACTGGAACAACGAATTTGCTACTTGGTACGAAAGTGTTCCATTTGATGGAATTTGGTTGGACATGAACGAGGTGTCGTCATTCTGTGTGGGCTCTTGTGGTACTGGAAGAGTTGATACGAATCCAGTACATCCTCCATTTGCAGTTGGAACAAAGCAAACAGACTATCCTGAAGGGTTTAAGAAGACAAACAGCTCTGAATATTCGTCTATTCTCGCATACATGTCGTCAACAAGTACTGCTGCTGCTGCTACTGCTACTTCGAGCTTCTTAAACTCATCAGCAACCTCATCAAGCTCTTCTGAGACAGTTTACTATAACACTTTGGCTGAAGGTAAGGGAAATATCAATTACCCTCCTTATGTCATTAATAATGACCAGGGTAACCATGATTTGGCTACACATGCCGTGTCTCCTAATGCTACTCATGGTGATGGTAACATCGAATACGATGTCCACAATTTGTATGGCTTCTTGCAAACAAAGGCAACTTATCATGCTCTCAATGAGTTGATGCCAAACAAGAGACCATTTATTATCACAAGATCAACATTCTCCGGTTCGGGTGCTTATGCTGGCCATTGGGGTGGAGACAATGCCTCGAAATGGGCCTATGCTTATTTCTCCATTGCACAAGCATTAACAATGGGTTTACATGGAATTCCATTCTTTGGTGTTGATGTGTGTGGCTTTAATGGAAACTCTGATATGGAGTTATGTTCACGGTGGATGCAACTTGGGTCATTCTTCCCATTCTACCGTAATCATAATGTTTTGGGTGCAATTTCACAAGAACCTTATGTTTGGGAAGAAGTCCTTGAAGCTTCTAAGATTACTATGAACATCAGGTATATGCTTCTTCCTTACTACTATACCTTGTTGTATAATGCTCACAAGACCGGTGTTCCTGTTATGAGAGCACTTCTGTGGGAATTCCCAGATGATCCTAAACTTGCAGGTGTTGACACGCAATTCTTTGTTGGAGATGCGCTTATTGTTACTCCAGTGCTTGATCCTGGTGCTACCACTGTTAAGGGAACCTTCCCAGGATCTGGAAATGACGAAATTTATTATGATTGGTACACTCATGAAGAAGGTGACTTCAAAGATGGAAAGAATGAGACTTTAAAGGCTCCATTGGGCCATATCCCAATTCATGTGAGAGGAGGCAATATCATCCCAATGCAAGAAGCTGGAAGTACAGTTGCAGAGTCTAGAAACACTTCATGGTCGCTTTTGGTGGCATTAGACACTAATGCGGCTGCTCTGGGTCACTTATACATCGATGATGGTGAAACTTATCCTGTTGAAGAGTCTCTTAGCATCACTTTCACTGCGACTAACGGTACTTTATCGACATCATCGTTTGGAACATATGATGTCACACATCCATTGGCCAATATCACGATTTTGGGTATTGAGGAGGAACCACTGGACATTCAATTCAATAGTGAGACTGTGAATTATTCGTTCTCGAACAACACAGTATTTATTACTGATTTGGAGGATTATACCACAGACGGAGCCTTTGCTGTTGATTTTGAACTTACATGGGAGTGGTGATGATGATGGAGTAGTTGGTATGCTTGAATTGTTGATCAATTCAAGTTGATTTTTGATATTTTCATTTCGTTTAAGATTTGGTTTTCGATTTCTGCTTACTTTAAGAATAAAAAGTATGATTGTTTAGTTGGGCTTGTAAAAAAAAAGTGAAAAGAGGTAAGAAAGTGTTGGTTTTTGGTTCTTCTCGTCTTCATTATATGTATCGCACATAGTGGGGGTAGTAAGTCGTAAAGAGAGCACAAGAAATCCCATGACATTTCAAAACACACCCCCAAAATTCCAATTGAAAAATTATGATTCAATATAAATCAGTCTCAATTTACGATCACTACTTTTAATATTCAATTTCCTTCTCCCTTTTTCCATAATTCTTGGACCTTTATGTCTCTCATAGTTAAGGTCCTCCATACATAAGACCCTCACTACTCCCACATAGTCCCATACTTAACTACTCAGTCCCCACATACTTAGTGCGATCACCACATACCACCCTTTTCCTCATGCTTAGACGTCCAGCAACAACTATAAAGCTCACTCCAGAGGACATTTTGGAATACGACGACTCTATGGCGCTGCGCCAGAACACTATGTCTCATATTGACCAATCTGGAGACCATGATAAGTCACAGAGTGGGATCATCTTCAAGGAGCCATTACAAGGGAAAAGCGACCGATTGGGAGTCAGAAGCGACCGTTAGAGGGAGGACGAAGGCATAGTTTGATACTGTGAGTTCAAATTTGTATTGAATTCACCCTTTTCCACGACTAACTTGGCTCTTAGCCTTATGACATGAGATACGAATCAAAACAATACACAACCATATCGAATAAATCAACCACATAAACTGTATCAATTAATAGTCAAACAACGCACCTACACCATCTACCCCAACTCATCCAGTGTTCTATATTACTCATGCTATGCTATCCATGCTACTTCTTTCCCAATGATGCTCTTTGAAGCCATGCGTTTTTGCTGTCGAGAATGCTTTGCTCTGCTCTTGGAACTCTCTTCTTAGAAGAGTCAAACGATTGCACTTGGACAAGAACTGGTCCCTTCTTCATGGCCTTGTTTCTTTGCTCCTTCATCATTCTCAACTTCTCCAACTTCATCTTCTTTCTCATGGCTGCATGCTCTTTCTCCAAGTCATCTACACGTAGATGCTTTCCGGAAGATTGTGGAGTCTTGATGGTTTCCTCCTCGAAAACCTCATCTGGCAAAAGATCAGGTAGTTCTTCTGCGGCAGCCAACTCTTTAATTTTCTCTCTCTTGGCTTCTTGTTGTTGTTTATATTGCAAGTCCTTTTGTTTTCTTCTCTCTCTTTCTTGCTTACGCGATTCTTTTTCGGCTTCTTCTTGTTCCTTTTGCTTCTGGAGCAAAGCATTCTTTGAAGATGAGATCAGTTCGGCCTCTGGGGCCTCATCGGAGTCTGAACCTGAGTCTGACTCTTCCTCTTCTCTCTCTTCTGGTTCTAGTGTTGACTCGACAGAGAAAACTTCTGGAGCTTCTCCATCGTCGTCGAATTTGATCTTCTTAGCTTTCTCTTGAGCCACGACGTTTGTCTTGCTTCTGGTTCTGGCCATTTTGGTATATGGTCCTCTCAAAATCGACTTGCAGACCTCATCTAATGAGCATCTCACATAACTTTTTCAGTGCGAGTGCGATGCACATAAAGGAAGGGACTATTTTTGGGTTAGCTCCTGAACATATGAGTTAATGCCAAATTGTCTCCATTTCAATTTGAATGGGTCATTGGTGATTTTTTCAATGTAATTTCGTCTCTCGAAAAATGCTAGCGTTTCTTTGCTGTAAGAAAGTCCATCCAATACGAGTTCTCTCAATTGTAAGAATTGATTTCCATTTGGCTGCGAACTCGAAGCATTGACGAGATTCATCAACCCAATTCCGTCAATATTATGACAGAATGAGATATCAAGCTTTTTTAACGGACATTCTGCGTACCCGGTCACCTTAATTAGGTCTTGGTGAAGTAGCTTCATTGATAAACTGTCCAAGTCCAACTCATTCAAGTTAAATGAACTAAGGCCAGGAACAAGCTCGAAAAGTTGCAGAAAATTTAAAACTTCGTGACTGCTTTGGAACTTATCTTTTCGGAAAGCAACATGACTTGAGTTTCCCAAGTTTAACGATCGAAGATTCTGGGAATAATTGGCAATTCGTAACATCTTCAATAGACCTCCACAAGAAAGCGAAGACCCATACAAGTCAAGATGATGTATGTCATAAAGACAACTCAAACCTTCAGTATCGGCCTCGACCATATTATAAGAGCGATCCTGAGGTTTTTCTCGAATTGTTAGCTTCTCAAGCTTGAACTTAATATCAAACAGTTGAAGCAACGAGATGAATTTTCTGAGCGACATGTCTTCATTATTCTCCAAATATAGCTCTTTCAATCCAGTTGAACATTCCAACAACTTTCCAAATTGAACTTCTAAGTTTGTGAAGTCATAATTGACTATAGTCAATTTCTCAAGGTTAGGAAACTTCATATCGAGGAATGGTGGTCTGGGATCGAAAGTTGCTTTGTTTGGACGTGTCTTTTGATGTTCTTTAGTGAGTCCAGTATGATTTATGAGCACGAGACTCTTCAATTTGTCCAAAGTATCGATATTCTTGGTCTCTTCTATAAGCTTTTCCAATCTAGAAGTATCTAGTGGTAATAGAAACTTGTTATTGCCTCTTAGTCTTTGGTCCACTAAGATTAACTCCAAATTTGAAAGATTTGGGAAGATCTTGAATATCGTTTGAGGATTTAAAGGTGAAGAGTTGACTCCTAACCGTAGTGTCTCAACTGTCTTGAGTGCTTCCCAATTCCACTTACATTTCTCGAGTCTTTTGTAGAAAAACTCCATACAAAGCTCTTTATGAATCAACTCGAGCCTTTTGAGCCTTAATGATCTGTCAGAGATGACACTTTCGAGAATTCGAGCAAGATGAGTCTCGTTCAAGGTAGACCATAATCGTAGGGCATTCACTGATTGGGAATACAGAAACATCAGAACTTTCTTCATAAGCTTCAAGCCATGGAAGTATTCTGGAGCTGTGATCCGGTGCTTAAGCGAAAATACGTCAAAATATAGTTTGGGCATGGCAGTCAATGCTCTATACCAGTTCTGACAAACCAAGTGGCAATTTAATAATGATCTCACTGGAAGATGGATAAATATGCGTTCTAGAACTTCATGAGGAAAGAGATCAAAAATATCATTTGATTTCTTGAGTTTCTTAGGCACTGAAGTCGTAGATTTGGATCTTTTGAGTGGAAGCATCTCATGAAGTTTTCGTTGGATTCCGGAGGAAGAACTGCTCTTTGTGGCTCTTGATGGAATAGAAGGAGTTGCTGTTGGACCATGAGAGCCAGCTTTGGTTTCGATTTTGCGTGTTTCTTGTCTCCTTTTCGCCTTTAACTCTCTATTAAGCTCCAGGTACTGATCCTTCAATTGTTTCATCAATTTCGGTGATACTTCTATCCGGTGCTTCTCAACTGCAGACTCTATAATGTAAATTCCCCTTTGGTACGTTTTGTACGCGTCTGTTAGCTTGTTCTGGCGTAGGTGGAGCTTGCCTAGTCTCAAGTAGCCCTTACAGTTGATGGGGTCTACAGAGACCAATTTCTGGGCATCTTTGAATGCATTTTCGAGATTTCCCAACTTTTCAAAGCACGCAGCTCTCAGATCAAGCACATTAGGAAGTTTTGGATGTATTAGCAGTCCAATTAACGGCTGTGGACTGAGTCTATAGTGAACTCTAACCTTAGTTAAGTAGTTAGGTTGGTAAACGGCGAAATCAGAGAGGACCTCCGTGTATAGACTTAGACTTTTCGGAAAGTTTTTTGCTTTGAAATGTAGACCCGCCAAATGGATCTTTTCAGCGATGACTTCTTCAGCCAATTCCATGGATAAGGTGGGTAGCTAAGTGAGTTTGACAGATCGCGAAGACGTGTAATGTGGGGGAATGAGATGTAGATGGGAGACAGGTAAAACATGAATAAAATAAGAAAAAAATGAAATAAATAAAAATATGAAACAATAAAATTAGTTAAAGAGTGTTTTATTTTCATTTTAAGTTTCCAAATTGTGGATTTGTAGTTGTTTTGGTGATTGTTTAAGGTGAATGGATTAAATCTGATTGAGGCCCTAATTGGGCCTAAAGTGAGAATTGCATTTCGCAGTCAATGGACCTGATTGAAGTCGAGCAGGAGGTCAATAGAAAACGCACATCTACAAAATGAGATACACAAATTAATTAATTTTTGTGTTCTTTGTCCTTTCAGAAATCGAATGGAAAAATAAAATTAGGCATTTCATCAGAATCATCAAAATCGCTGGAGGTTCTTTGTTCAATTGAAGGTCTCACTGTGGGCTGTGTCGCGCTCAGGCCTCATCTCTTCTTGCCTTCTCTGCCTCACGTCTCGCCGGCCCTATGCACTGCCGCGTCTCAAATTATTCAAGGCCCTAGGTCCAATGCGCATTATTACATTTCGGCCCCATACATTAGAGATAGGTTCAAAGACCACGTCAATCACCAGTAACCACCATAACCTTACACCATCGAACCGTATAAAAATTTTAATTACAGTAATCATGATAATTCTAATTTCAATGTCTCCTTTTTGACTTCATCAAACCATTGAAAAAACCACAAAAATCTTTTTATACCCTCTACTCCCTCCTCCTCATTTCCTAGGCTCCCCACAGACACCTGTACAGTTATAACCACTTTACCTACTACCGATTTTTCCACAAAAAAACACCCATGTCGAAGATCTGGCTGCTTTTGGTGATCGTCCTCGTCATGGGATTGACATCCTTCGCCGCCGGGATGTTCCCTTTGAAGGCAGGCATCACTCCTCACCATATGAACCTTGCCTCGGCCTTAAGTATGGGGATCTTGGTCGGAACCGCCTTGATGGCGGTGATCCCGGAAGGAGTGGAGATGTTGGTGGATGCAAAAGGCTCAGTGAGTTCAAATGCGTTCCCTTCGCTTGCTCTCATTATTGGAGGCTCGTTGCTCTCGGGATTCGTGGTGATGTTCCTCATTGACCACCACCAACAAATATACCTGAGTATATTCCCTACAAAAGGCCAAGAAGACGTTCCTGCTGGGCCATTGAAGACAAAGTTCAAGTCAATTTTGCATTCCCCGCTTTCCATGGGTCTTTTGCTTCATTCGTTTGTTGATGGAATTGCATTGGGTTCAGCTTTTCTTAAGGACGACCAGTCATTCCAATTGCTCTTCTTCTTGATGATTATCATCCACAAATTACCTACTGCATTTTCATTAGCAGTGGTTTTGCATCAAGAGGGACTTATTGATGAAATCTGTCAGTTTCATATCTTACTCTTTTCTCTTATGACTCCAATTGCCAGTATGCTTGCATACCTAATTGGTCTACTTCTTAAGTTAGACGAAGGCTTGGGAATTGGTATTCTACTTCTCTTCAGTGCTGGAACTTTCTTGTACAGTGTGATGCATGTAATGATGGAGGTCATGGACAAGAAGAAGGACTATTCACAGGTTCTGGATGTGGAACAAGCAAATCCTGAGGTTCAAGCGTCCACTCATTCCCATGGCTCTTCTTTTACTTCAACAGAGGTGGCATTGTCGGTTGTCGGAATGATTATCCCATTAATTTTCACCTTATCAGGTGCAGATTAATTATATGCTTCTAAAAAGGTGATCAGTCATAAAGGTTCTCATAAAAATGGCTAGTCATAAGGGTACTCTCAAAATTGACTAGTCATAAGGATAATACTCCGAAAGGACTTTATCTTCCTTACCTTCCTTGTCTTCCTTATCATCATTGTCTCCCTCTGGAACAACGGTTTCTTCCTTACTGACAACATCCTCCCTCTCCGTCTCCTCGGCCTCAACATCAGACTGAGGAGCGCTGCTTGGATCAGACTTTTCCGACTGCGGTCCCAGAGTGTCTTCTGAGTCACCTGAGGATTCAGCCTTGTCTGATTCAGCATCTTTAGAATCAAAATTGGTGAATGCAACTTTCATAGAACGCTTGATTTTCGACTGGGTCGAAGGCGCTGATGTTCCTCCTGAGAAACGTTTTGAAAAATATGGACGCAATTTGGGAGAATGGAAAACTTTAGAAGCGAGATCATTCAATTTCTGACTGGGCTTCGAGTTCAAGTTTTCTCTTGAATTAGACCGGTCCTTGAAGTTATGACTCTCGTTCAAATTTTGGGACGAATTGGTTTTATAGTAATTTGAAATGTTGGATCGAGATTGATCCTTCAAATGGTTTAAACCGATGTAGGAGTTTTTCATCGAATTAGGGTTGGAAAGCTTTGGGAGATTGGCCTTCTCTTTTGTATCTGGAGATGTACTGAATTTGTCTGATTTTGAATCGTATCCCATAAGTTTTGTTGCAAGATCTGTATAGTCCAAGCTTTGGTGGATCGTCTTTTCGAACTTGGGACTTGATCTGAAAGAAAACGAACTGGATGCTCCATCAGAGTCATTATCTTCAGCATGAATATTGTGTGAGCTTCTGGCTTTACGCACAAAATGGGCTCTTGGAGAGTTAGGCTGGTCTCCATTAGTATCAACACTGAAATCATATCCGTCTTTACTGAGCTTAGCAACGCTAGCATTGCTTGGTCTCGTTGAAAGTGCAAGAACAGGCTGGGCAGATTGGACATCGAATCTGGTATCATATCTCGTGTTCAAAGATTGCAAGGATGTGGTTGATTTACCACGCATAACATCCTTAGAGGTCTCTCCTCCGCTCATTGTGTTTCTCTTCTTCCTGGTCCCTGCAGACTTCAACGTATCTCCATTACCAATTGAGTTGTGTCTTCTGATTGCTGGAGCCGTCTCTGAGCCATACTTCGTCAATGTTTTAGTCGATTCAGGGTTCATGACAGGATTACTGATCAAATAGGCATTGGAATCGGTGTTCAGCATCAAGTTTGCAGTAGGTTTCATAGCAGAAGTGTTTCTGTATGTGATCCTATTGTTTGAGGATGCAACAATACGTCCTCTTAAAAAGGAGATCTCTTTATCAAGCGCAAATTCCACACTGCAATGGTTGTTGATAACGGTGATCTTTGGCCAGGATGCTCTAGCACCTTTCAATATGAAATCAAGGAGAAACTCTGGAGTAGGATTAGAAAAAATCTTCAAGAAATCCTTCACTTCCAATTCTGGCAAAATGGTGATGTCTCCTGAATACTTTTGTGTAAGCAAAGACACTGCCTTCAATGTCAAGTTCTTATAGATGTTCATCTCATGCAATACTTGCAAGTAGTGAATCATTTCACTTGTAACAAAGTCATAACAATCATTCATGAGACTTCTTAACGTGTTGCTGAACTCACTATCGGACTTTCCTCCTACGCTTCCCACAGAAACCTTCAAAACTGGAGAAACATGCGGGTTGACTTGAACAGCAATGATATGGTCAACATTAAACATTTCTGAAAGTCTAGCAATAGGCAAATCTCCATCCACAGAACCATCAACATATTTGGAAGTATCGTCATTATTCCACTCGTGAATTTCATTGGTTCTGGGGTTCTTTGCATAGATGGTATTCGAGGGGAAGATACCAGGCAAAGAACACGAGCCACAAACAGCAGACCAAATGAGACAGTGTGGCGCTGTCAAATAATTTAAAAGACGTGTTTGTTCGTGCATCGAAGCAGGAGACACGGTGATGTTCAAAATCTTTCCTGTTCGATTGTATGCTTCTCTGAATGTGAGGTCACCCACGAAGTTATACATGGTTTCCTGCAATCCAGAGATGTTGAAAAAGGTACCGAATTTCAAGAAATGACTAATGATTTCCAAAAAATCTTTTAATTTGCTGCTGCTCTGCAGTTCCTCGGAAGTACCAAAGATGGAGAACTTCCTCTCTGTAATGCCAGTAAGCAACATCAGAATCTCCTCATTTGTGTGGCAGCACAAGATACTGGCAATGATAGAGCCAGAGGAAGATCCACTGATGATTCTAGGAAGTAAATTTGTCTCTAAAAGTGCAATAAGTACACCAATATGAGATACACCAAAGGTAGAGCCTCCAGACAATAGAAGAGCGGTTCTTCCGATGTTTTTTCTTGTTTGGATAAGCATTCCCAATAAATAACGATCGTCCAAGTTCACATCTTCCGATGTGACCAAGTAATGCAATGACTGTTGACATTCGTCGGTATATTCCTCAATAAGTCTCTTCGTTCCCACATGCGAATGACGATAAAGGTTGAGATCACCCATATTTCCCACATTTCTCGTCCAGCGAGTCCGGATCAAATATAAGAGAAGCTTATAGTCTTTATCAAGACGGGCATTTCTCATTTCCATCATATTTTGGTATAATAAGTCATAATCATAGTGGTTAGACTCGGGGTTGAGCTTCCATGTATTGTTACCAGTAAGTTCATCCAACTGTGCTGAAACACGATACCACGTCTTGTAAGTAGTGGCAGCCTTCTGCTCAGCCAATAGTCTTGCTATTAGCTCTTTTTTCTCGTCTATATCTGGGAAAACCCGCCCAAAAATAGGGATCATTTTAAGTGTGGAAAGCACCTTGGTACGAGCAGTGGTTTCATGGTTAGCGATGGTACTTTGTGGGCGGAGATGAGGATTGTTGATGAATATCGATTCGATGATATCCGAATGGCTACTTATAGCCAATTCAGACATGTGTAGTGGTGGTTTTATGGAGGTTTTTGGAAGAAGCTGGGGTAAGCGGCATACGATATAGGTCACACTGGGTGCGAAATGGGTTAGCGAGCCTGTGAAATGTGTCATGAACAGAGGCGGTGGTGGGGAGAGATAGAGACTATTTTTGGATAGAAATATGAGAATTTATGATTTTGGTAGTATTGATGAAAATGATGGATTAATTTTTTACAGTATAATTTTATGTTTATGTGGTTTTTGATGAGATGTCTATGTCTATTGTAGCTAGGGCCAGGGCCCACCGTAGTAGTTAATGAAGGACCCGCACAGTGAGGCTGAGATGACATCTGCGAAGGAACGATGGGCCTGAGATGGGGCAGGAGAGGTAAGAAACATTTGTATAAAAATGGGGGAAAACAAAGCAATAGAAGATTCAAATCGAATTCACATCTCTTCTTGTTTAATTCCAACTCCAAGTACTTTCTCTCCTTGCTATTTTTATAAAAAATGTTTGTATGTTCATTGCTCACTGCCCTCTCATCTTTGCTCGCTCTGACCTCACTCCGGCCTCACTTTAGGGCCATCGCAGTTTACACTTCCCCATACATTACTCATGGCCCTAAGACAATAGCCATCTCCAACAAATCCACCAATTGACGAGAAAAATAAATTTTTAAAGACATTCCTATAATCACATTCACGTGAACAGGTCAAAACCTTCTCATTCCCCTACTTCTCTCAACAATTCATCCAAATCACTGCACCCACCTTTCCATCCCTCTACCTACTACTACACCGCGGCCCTAGGAAAATTAATACCCATCGCAGTATACCCATATTCTGGCCCACCCTCACAAAAGTGATGCTCCAACTATCCCAAGCCAATTTCTGAATTCCTCCCAAAATCTCGCAACATTGTTTTCTCTAGCGACCTATTCAGTTCCCCTCAAACGGACTCCTGTGTCAGTTGCTGCCCATCGTCTTAAGACCACCACCCAACCCAAGAAAAAGTCTCCAAAACGGCCTGTTTTCGTCCGTGGCTCAGGGCTAGTTTCTCCAAAGTTCTTTCAGTCAGCAGTCGACCACCAGCGATACTTTGATAAGTTCGTCGATACCACAACTTACTCGTCACTCATGTTTTCCATCACAACGATCTGTCACCATACGAGTGACAGTAAGCACCCGCTTATTATGCTTACCAATCGAGAAGGATGTCGTTACTTCTTTGGAAAGATTCCTGAAGGCACACAGCGTGTTCTTAACGAAAACGGTGTCAAACTAGGCAAATTGAAGAGTATTTTCTTGACAGGTACTATATCTACATGGTCTGATATTGGAGGACTTCCTGGCCTCTTTTTGACCATCAGTGACGCCACCAGTCGAGGAATTGACGTCTTTACGAACTCTAGTAAGGTTCTATCTTTCATTGTGGCCACATGGAGGTACTTTGTCTTCCGTAGAGGCATTGATCTTAACATTCTCGATACGGACGACCAGAGCTTCATTGGTGACTCCAGCACGACATTTAGACCGATCAAAATCGCTAGCGACGGTCATTCTAGACCTGTGGATGCATCCCTTTCGCTGAGAATCCATAACCAGCTCAAGAAGTTGACTTCTTTGATGTTCCCTAAGGATACCAGTCAGGCCAATAGTCGTGATCCTGATTCTTACCAATCTGATCCAAGCGAAAATGAAGTTCAGACCCATGTGAAGCTTCCTGAGGTTATGGATATGATTGACGTCTCTACACAACCATCGTTGAATTTCGTCATTAGATTCTTACCTGTCAGAGGTAAATTCGACCCTGTGAAAGCCAAAGAGTTGGGTATTAAGCCTGGAATCAACTTCAGAAAACTCACAAACGGTGAATCTATCCTCAATGAGAACAACGAGATGGTCCATCCTCATCAAGTCATGGAGGAATCTAAGAGTTTCCGTAAGGTGGTGATTCTTGACATTCCACAGACTGAGTACTTGAAAAACACCATCAACAGCGAAGAATGGTTTCAAAAATCCGAAAATGCTGGCCCTGAAGACGTGGGTTTGGTGTACCATTTCTTGGGTGACGATATTGACTTCACACTGGACGAGTACATTCGTTTTATTCACAAATTTCCAGCTGATTGCAAGCATGTCATCAGTCACTCGCTGATTGCGGACGATACGTTGGTTTTTAAGACTTATGCTGTTCATTTGCTCAAGCTTAAGTGCATTTTGAACAACAACTTCAATTTGCCATACATTGAAGAGTACAAGCCGCTTGAGTCGAGCTTAAATGTTCAGAAATTGCAAGCATTGCAACAATTCAATGTTGAACCATCTGGAATTAACGAGTCTCATGAAAACATCGTCAGTGAGAATTGGTCTTCGCTTTACGATAAAGAGATTTCACAGATTGAATTGTCGAAAACGTCAAAGGATGAACTTTTGAACAATGCCGTGCTTCCTTTATCTTACGAAAACACGGAATCGCTCAAAGATCAAGTTCAAGTCGTGACGCTAGGCACAGGTTCTGCACTTCCGTCCATTCACCGTAATGTCCTTTCCAACTTGGTCCGTATTCCATACCGTGATGAGGAAAGTGGTGAAATTAAGTACAACAGCGTCTTGTTGGACGGTGGAGAAAACACCATCGGTTCTTTAATGAGAAACTTTGGTCATGATGGAAGAAGGCAACTCCACCAAATCTTCAGTGAGTTGAAGCTCATATACCTCAGTCATTTGCATGCTGATCACCATCTTGGAATCCTTTCAGTGATCAGTTCATGGTACGAGGTCAATAAGCATAATGACCAAAAATTGTACTTGGTTATTCCTTGGCAATACAACAACTTCGTCTCGGAGTGGTATACTCTTGAACAGCAAACTCGAAACATTGATTTGTCGAGAATTGTATATATTAGCTGTGAAGAGTTTATGCGTTCTCCAGAACAGGAGTTGAAGCAATACAACATTGAGGAATTCGAGAACAAATTCGATAATGGAAAGCTCAATGACCATATCCCTAAGGCTGCATCAAGACCACCAAGTTCGGCTTTGATTGAGCAGCTTTACCGTGATTTGAACATCAAAAGAATTCAAACTGTTCGTGCCATCCATTGTTACTGGTCATACTCTGTGAGTTTGACATTCAAATTGGGCGAATCAGAGCAGTTCAAGGTCTCCTTCTCTGGAGACACGCGTCCAAGCACAAGATTCATCGATAGTGGTTTTGGAAGTGATTTGCTTATCCATGAAGCTTCCCTCGATAATGACCTTATTGAGGAGGCTATTGCAAAGAAACACTCTACGCTAGCTGAGGCCGTTCGTGTCTCTCAATTGATGCGTTGTCCTAAGGTGATCTTGACTCATTTCAGTGCTAGATTCTCTGAAAAACACAATTTCTTTGAGAATGCTGCTCACTATGAAGAGACTGCCAACCATCTTAGGAACTACATTGGAAGATCCACCACTAACGTCTTTGCTTTGGATAGCTCAAAGGCCCTTCCTTTCGAAAATCTTCAAGTTTGCTACGCGTCTGACCTTATGAGCGTACGCTACAAGGATATTGATTTCCAGAAACCTTTTTTCAAGGAAATCAATCAACTTTCCAGTGGTGGAGAGAGCGAGAGTGAAAAGTTGAAGATCCAAAAAGAAGTGCTCAAGAAATCGGAAAAAAGAGAAGCAAAAAGATTGAAACGACTCAATGGGAACAGAAAGAGGCGTCTTTCAAATGGAGAGACCGTTTGATTAGGCCAATTTAATAAAGTCTTTATAGATTTCTTCATCGTAATCTTAATCTACCCCACCATAGGCCCCATCTCACAGTTTGCACATTAGGGCCTCTACCACTATAACCAAATATCCATGGAGTACCCCATAGTTCTTCTTAGCTCATGGCTTATACCGACCATTTTGGGCGGAGTCGATGATCTTCTGACCTATTCTAACAACATCGTAGCTAAAGGGCTCGTCAAGTACGATGCTCCTGGAGTATGTAACATCAATTGGACACCAATACTAAGAATCTTCAAGTTCACGAAAACAACGCAGAAAGGTGAGATCTCTGCCATTTTGAACGAGTCAAAACATAAGATTCTTGCCTTATTCACTCGAAAATGCATTGTTAAGTTCGAAATGGACTATAGTCAAAGAATCACGTACTTTTCGACCCATTCTTTGATTATAGTGAGAAGAGCGAACCTACGGTTTCTTACCCCACTGCAATTGGAGCGAGATTTCGGTCAAATTTATAATTTGGGTGCTAAGTCGGGGACAGAACTTGTTTATTTGGAAATTAATGAAATTGAGATGTTTATGAGGGACCAAATTGAAGTGCCTGGTGTGTTTGACAATGGTCTTCGATTTGTATATTCAACCGAGGAATATCAACATAAATTTGGAAAAGAAAGCATTGAACAGAACAAGAGAATTAATTATTTTGACGATTCTGATGGAGTTGTGAGTGATGAAGATGAAATTACCTAAAAAATGTGATGGTTTTGTTGCTTTGGGTGAAGAGTATGTAAGTACTTGTTAATGCGCATGGATTCTGTGTTTGCACCCATTAACCAACACCAACTTTTTTTAAGGAAAAGGTAATATAATGGCAGCAGGATTACCAACATTCAGCAGAAGAAGAAATAAAACAATTCTTGCTGAAAGACTCGATGAAGTGGCCAATATTGCTGCTGAGGTCGTTAAACAGAATGAACAGGTTGATTTAGAAGCTCAAACCTCTGCTCAAATTAAGCCAGTTGAACCAGCTGAATTAGAAGAAGCAGCAGCTGAACAGATTTCTTTGGTTGTTCATCTGCCAACAGAATTATCGCCGTTGTTGTCGGAATGTTCATGCCCACCTCAACAGGTGCCATGGAGAGTTGTACTTCTCGATAGGTTGATTCGGTTTTATTGGGATTATATTGTCCCTCCTAGAGTCAAAAGGTTTTTGCAGACTTATTGGGTTCTTCTTGTGGTTATTGCTGTTATTACTGCAGTTTCCTGGCTAGGATTCTTAGTATATACTGGTCGCTTAGAGTTATCGATGGCGATGTTTTTAAGCTTAGTTTGTTGGTTGCAAGAGGTATTCTTTCAAGAAGATCGTCTTAGAATCTGTGGTAACGGATCTGTCAAGGAAATTGATGTGTGATAATTAGAATTTATGGGTAGTTCTTCAAAACAGGAAAAAGGAGCATATGTTTTACCAAGTTTAAGGCCTCTACCGCATTTACGGCCCTACTACATCTACTCCCCCTCTTCAAAGGTTCAACATGTCTCTACCGCAGCTAATATATATTGACAGCAATTAACGGCACTTATGTACAAGTAATTGGACTTAACGTCTTGGTCTGTCCTTGACCTTCCATCTGTTGACATTCTTGAACTTTCTGGTCTTGGCAAACTTCTTAAGACCCCACATAGATTGCGAAACCTTGTTCGAC
This sequence comes from [Candida] citri, assembly GCA_030571295.1. NCBI lineage: Eukaryota > Fungi > Ascomycota > Pichiomycetes > Serinales > Metschnikowiaceae > [Candida] citri. The sequence goes on along the minus strand of JAJLXN010000002.1, from coordinate 769,957 downwards.
TTAGACTTACCTCTACCACCACCGTGAGGGTGATCAAATGCATTCATAGCCACACCTCTGACTTGTGGTCTGAAACCTCTGTGACGACTTCTACCAGCCTTACCCCAGGAGGTAGCTTGGTGCTCCTTGTTGGACACAATACCCAAGGTAGCGTGACAGTTCATGTTAACGTAACGGTGCTCACCAGAACTCAATCTGACAATGACCTTACCTTCCTCTGGGTGCTTAGACAACAATCTGGCGAAAGTACCAGCAGCCTTGACCAACTGACCTCTTCCGTTAGGGTGCAAACCAATGTTGTGGATAATGGAACCGACTGGCAACATGTTCAATGGCAAACAGTTACCTCTTTGCATGATACGAGAGTTCAACAAAGCTTCATCAATATCACCATTGTTGTTCTCGTTCATCTCCTGCAAGAAATCCTCAGGCAATCCAGGACGGAAAGACTCGACCTCGTCACCAGCTCTCAATCCAGAAGAAGCCAAAATGTAAGTTAAGTCACCGGTTTGGTTGTGTTGAAGTAAAGCAATGTGACCGGAACGGTTTGGGTCGTACTCGATACGCACAACCGTTTGTTTGCCTCCAACGAGTCTGTGGGAGTCCACCAATCTCACACGACGCTTGTGTCCACCACCACGACCTCTGATGGTGATGTGACCTGTGTTATTACGTCCAGCGGTCTGTTTCTTAGCCACAGTCAACTCTCTGACTGGACCACCTCTGTGAAGATGCTCATGGACTGGTTTCTTGTAGTGGGTCGAACCAGGTTGCAAATGGCCATTAGCGTAGGACTTCACTTTGACTTGTGCCATCGCTAGCTTTCTTTGTCTGATGTAGATTTGGTCTTTTCTCTCCAAATCGGTGATGTCGTCCAAAGGAGACATGTTTCCGATGGATGGAGTCGACTGGGTCGACAGAGCCACCGTGCTCTGAAACCTGAGTAAGGTTTTAGTTGCAGAGCCCCACGAACGTTTGGCAGCACTGAGCATGATGGATGGTTTGGAGGAGATTTCTGAAGCGGAAAAAATTGTTAGCGTGAGTGTTGAGGTGTACGGGTGTGGGTTGGAGAGTAGGAGGTAGAGGGTGTTGGGGAGATTGGTTTTTGAGTTTGGTGAGTTGGTTTTGATGAGTTTGATGGTTTGAGGGGAATGGGGAGGTGATGTTTTATTGTTTTTTGGATGGATTTCTATGTTCTTTTGGTGTTTTTCATGGGACCTTTCAATGGTAGAGAGTACTGTTCAACTGCGAGCATTGAAGAGATCTGGACAAGAAAAGGGCCATGGAAACGGAACAAACACGAAGAAAAGATATTTCTTTCATATCAAAAATGAACTTTTCCGAATAAACCAATTACAAATTAATTAATCATTTTTTTCATTTCCTCCCACTTCATCCAAATTTCTCTCCCACTAATTCTCCCCACGTATTGAAATTTCTCACGTGACTTACCTTCTTCCACTACAACCATGTCCATCAATTACACCACAAAACTCCCCAAACCCCACCCAAAACGCTCAATTACAACCTCTCCCCAATCTCAGCCCTATTCAAACTCTTCTTCCCCTATAAACCCCCCTCACCACCCAAAACCTCCCACTCTGGCTCCCCCATCAGATCGTCCCGCGCACGACCTCACAGCCAATCAATTCTCGCTACTGCGCACGGTCCGAGTGCGAAAAACCACTTCCTCAAACCTCCAGCGTCTTTTCTTCCTACCAACAACAATGATGGCCTCCCGTTACTTTGCCCGTTCTATGGCCACCGCTGCCAAGTCCACCAAGCCACCTATTCAATTGTTCGGTGTTGACGGTACTTACGCCAATGCCTTGTACTCGGCCTCTGTTCAACAATCCTCCGTCGAGGCCTCCTACGAGGGTTTGACCAAGGTCGCCAACTTGATCAAGGAGGACGCCAAGGTCAACGAATTCTTGACCAACCCAGTTTTGTCCAAGGACGACAGAAAGACCGTCATCGACACCCTCTCCACCAACTTGAAGTTGGACAAGACCGTTACCAACTTCTTGTCTGTTTTGTCTGAGAACAACAGATTGGGTGAGTTCAACGGTATCTACAAGAACTTCGGCTTGTTGTTCGACGCCTACAAGGGTGTTGTTGAGGCCACCATCACCTCTTCCAAGCCATTGGAGTCCAAGATCTTGAAGAGATTGCAAACTGCCATTCAAAAGTCTACCTTCGTTGGTGACGGTAAGACTTTGAAGGTCTCTAACGCTGTCAACCCAGACATTTTGGGTGGTTTGATTGTTGAGGTTGGTGACAAGACCGTGGACTTGTCCGTTGCTTCTAAGATTGCCAAGTTGAACCTGGCCATTAGTGAAGCTTTGTAGGTTTTGCATTAGAATAAAAGAAGAGTTACGAGGACTGTGTAGGTTTTGGGTTTTTGATTGAGGTGTTTCCTGGTGATTTTGGAGAGATTTGGATGAATTTAAAATGGTCTTTATTGGTCTTTATTGGTCATAGATTGTCATTACTATGAGACACTGAATGAGGTCAATTGAGATACGTAATCAAGAGACAGAACGTGACTCAACGGCTAAAGATCGATCTTAATGACAATTACCAATTGACTAATTCAGGCTAAATCCAAAAATCCGTATCTTCAACCGTCTACTAAAAATAGCCGTATATCTTGCATTATGCGCTTTAGAGCTTAAATGGGGCAGTACTATAGAGCCAATTGTTCATGAAAACTCCACCAAAAAGACCTAGATAAACTCGAAACCAAAATCAATTCTTTCTTATCCACTTAATTTCCAATTTTTCACATTACATTCAAAAATTCATCTCCAAAACTCTCCATTCCCCACTACATTTCCATCATAGCCTCCTCTCCTGCACTACCCACTTAAAAGTGGTCCAATTGAAACTACACTTCTTCCCACAAACGATGGCCACATCGAAATTTACCATTCTAAAATGGTTTGTGACCATTGTCACGGTCATTCTTAATGCGTTTGTGTATTTTTATCCAAACATTTTGAACTCCCAGGACCAATGTCAGTGGAAAGGTCACCAGCTTCGAAGCAAGCACGATTTGGTGAACAATTTCCTCCCACTCGAGTCGTCATGGGTCCAGCTTTTATTGGAGAACTTTCCTTCGCTTCAAGAAGAGAAAACACACCTTCCTTACGAAGACGGAAAGGTTTCAGATATCCATATGCTCACTTTCGGTGATCCACAGATCAATGGAAATTGGAAGTCGACTCCATACATTAAACGGTTGGATAACTTCGGAAACGACTACTATTTGGGCCATATCTACAAAATTATGCAATCTAGATTGCAACCAAGCCATGTGGCAGTGATGGGTGACCAATTCTCGTCTCAATGGATCTTGGACTCTGAGTTCTACAACAGAACATACAGATTCGTCGAAAGACTCTTCCCAAGAGACCCAGATTACAAGCAGACAGTCATTGATACTTGGGAACGTCACGAAAATTACGATTGGCAAACTTGGCTGCGTAACGAGGTGGCAATGGACCCAGATCATAGGTTCAAGTCTAGAACTTACTATGATACTTACGATTGGTACCATCCAGAGAACAAGACTCCAAACTTTGAGAACCCTCTCTTCATTAACTTGACCGGAAATCACGATATCGGCTATAGTGGAGACGCTACCTGGCAACATATGGCCAGATTCCACTTGCTCTTTGGACAGAACAACTATGTCATTTACTACAACAAGGGCCAACCTGAAGAGTGGCGTCTTGTGGTGCTTGACGCGTTGACTTTGGAAGGACCAGCTCTTCAGGAGGAATTCAGACAATATACCTGGTCTTTCTTGGAGCATCTTGAGGCCATGAACCCAGACTTTTCAGGCTCTACAGTTCTTTTGACCCATATTCCATTCTACAAGAAGGCAGGTCTCTGTGCTGACGGGCCAGAACACAAGTATTACGTTGACTACGAGAAGGAGCCATACAAAAACGGTAAGCTTCGATCTCAAAACCACTTGTTGAACGAAACCTCACAGAAAGTGTTGAATATCGTGTTCCCAAACAAAGATAAGGAAGGTATCATCTTGACTGGTCACGATCATGTTGGTTGTGACTCCTGGTACAGTCACATTGATGGCCAATGGATCGCAGATAAGACTGCTAAGGCCAGTGACAGAAAGCCAATTCATGAGGTTGTCGTTAGAGCAATGATGGGAGAATTTGAGGGACAAACCGGTTTGATGACTGGTCAATATGACTACACTGAGAACGCATGGAAGTTCAACTTTTCCTACTGTTCTTTTGCTATTCAACATATCTGGTGGGCATCTAAGGTGGCATCATTAGTACTCTTGTTGGTCATGTCCATTGCATTTTTTACATAAAAAAATAGGCAAAATCAATCTGTCTTTATGGATCTAACTATTCTTCCTTGGTCTCAACCTCGACCTCTTCATCGTCGACTTCCTCTTCATTTCCATCGTCGACTTCGTCCTTCAAGTTTTCCTTTTCAGCAACCAATTCCTGCTTTCCGTTGGATTCTTCAACCATCTCTTGCTCTGCCTCTTTCTCTTCAGCCTCATCGGCCTTAGCGTCCTCTACTTTGAAATCTCCATCGTCCTCAGCCTCATCATCCACATCAGGCTCTTCAGCTAAAGCGGCTTCGACCTCAGCAGCCTCGTCATCGGCTTCTTCATCCTTTGGTTCTTCTTTTGGTTCTTCAGCCTCTTCCTTTGGTTCATTGTCCTCTTCCTTAGGCTCTTCGGCCTCCTCATCGTCATCCTCACCAGCCTCATCACGCATCTTCTCAATGTCCTCCAAAGCACTGTTCACACTGACATCTGGACTAATTTGGATCTTCTTGACCTTCAAAATTCCATCAACAAAGATCCAGTGAGATCTCTTGATACCAGATGGGGACTTTTTGGCACCCAAAGCGGCAATCAACTCTCTCTTTGGATCAGACAACAATGGGTACTTCAAATGTTGCTTTGTGACAAAATTGAGTTGTGATTTTGGAGTATCAGCAGACAATCCATAAACGGAAGTGTCCAATTTTTGCAATTGCTCATAGTTCTTCTGGAATCCACACACTTGCTTGGTGCAGCCTGGAGTAGATGCCTTAGGGTAAGCGAAAATCACCAAGTACTTGTTTTTCTTAGCAGCTCCAGGCAAATTGACCTCATTTTCGTTCTCATCCTTCAATGTGATATCTGGGATTTTGTCACCAACCTCCAATTCTCCCTCTGCCTCAGGGGAAGCGGAATCCTCGTCCTTTGGTGCCGTTTTAGGCTTTTTGGCTGCTGGCTCTTCAGCGTATGATTGAGAGTTGACTCTTGTGGAACGGCGTAATTCAGGCATTTTGTAAAATTGATGGGAAAAAAAGAAAGATGGGAATTTTCGGGAATTTTCGCCTGAATTTGAACCCAGTGGTATTTCCCCACGCTTGCTGGGCCCAATTGGTTCCTAGTGTAGGTGCAGGCCATGAGATCCCATCGTAGCGATGAGAAGAGGGTCATGAATTTGGGAAAATTTAGGTAAGGAAAGAATTTTAGAGAATGTCAATGGGTTCAAAATGTGGTTTTATTATTGATTTTCTCTTTGTTTCAGTAAAATTTCGTTACTTCTTCCTCAATCGCTACACCGCTAGACGGCAAGCAACTTGGGCAACTCGCGCAAATCAGGCAAACCCGAGTGAGGCCCGACCCACAGTTCACCGTTAGCCACCGCAACTGACCCGTGGGCCCAGGGCGTAAAACACCAGCAAGGTGACAATGTCGCGCGGACGCTAGGGCGAGCAGGTCTAGAGGGGGCCTAGAGTGCGGGCTAAACCATGAAGGACTATAGCATAAAGGACCAAAGGTTAAAGAACAAAGGACTAAGGGAGGCTCATGAAGGATGCGAGTGGGGCCACAGTGGCGTGAGAGGTTATGCGGTTGGGTCGACAGAGCGACATGGGGAAGAAAGTAGACATTATAGGGGAGGTCGTATTCGGAGATAGAGCCAGAGGCAGTAGTGCTGGGGCCAGGGCCGGGGCCGGATTCGCGCAGTGGTCGTTAGTGGCAGGTTTCTGGAAGTGACGAAGCGGTGAGATGACGACAAGTGGTGACGGAAGACGACATGAATGAAGATTTTGAATTTTTTGAATTTAAATTTTAGCAATGCTTCAAGCAATGAATGAGAGGTGCTTAATTGGGATGACTGGAGCAATGAGGTGGGTTTAATGGAGATGATTTAGGGGTATGAAGTTCATGGTCATGTTGGTGAGGGTTGTGCTCGTTCCGCCCTAGTTGTACATTCATCTGGGTTATTCTTCCTTGCGATTTTCCAGGTGCTCGCATTTTTCGCAGTATGGCCCCATTGCTCCAGCTCATTTCCTGCCTCGATTCGTGCGATACTGCCGGATTCATTCATCGCTTCATGCCCTACTTAGCCTCTCTTTCGCACTACATCCTGCCTGACTTATCCTGCCTGACTTACTCTCACTGTCCTGCTTAACTTTCGCACTTTCCATCCTGCCTGACTTACTCTCACTCTCCTACTAAACTTTCGCACTGTTTCCTGCCTCTTCCACACTCTCTCACTTTGCCCCACTGATAACGAATCTAAATGCACGGCCGCACTATCAGGTGCGCCATTATCGCGCCTCCACACGTATCTGACTGTATCTGTCAAATCTACTAATTACTGCGTTTTTGCAAGCCTTCTCCCTTATGAGGAACCTATTTCGCCGGAAATCGAGCTCTTCTACTTCGGAAAATCATGCTAGTGACTATATCCGACGTCTCAGCTTGCCCTCCTCTCAGGAAATCGAGGTCCTTCACTGGATGGACTCCCTGGGGTCTGTCCCTAGGACCAATGAAGACATACTGCCTACTCTGACGGCCACAGAAGGTCAATTTCAAGAGGATGGCTCAAATTCAATTTTTGATACGGAAACTTTGGTCCATACAAAACAACAGAGAATGGAATTACAAGAAACTTATGATGAAAATTACACCTCTTACTTGCCTTATATAATACGGCGTTTGAGGATGGAACACGATAGACAAACGCAATTGGAGGAGCAATATCAGACAGGTGGCGAAGTATATGACTCTGATGCATCGGATGAGAAAACGGTGGCGTCGACAGAGAACAATTATGGACGTCATATCATGCAAAGACAGACGTCAGAATACAACTATAAGCGAACATTGATAGCGGTATCGGAATTCATTCGAAGCAACACCTACGTGTTCCCGGACCGGGAGTCGTATCGGGAATTCCGTCAACTACGGTCCAATCTCAAAAAGACCCGAAAAAACTCGACTATTGTCTATGATGCTGAAGGTAACATTAAGCGTATCCACGGAAGAGGCTCGGTCACTGAGGAAACCGCTACCGATATCGGTGACGTGATAGTAGATACCAGACAGCACATTATTCCACTTGAAAACAAGATTAAGGGCCTAGGCCTTCCGCTTTTCAAGATTCTGGTGCCATATATGCTGGCTTTCCGTAAGAAGGTCCCTTATATGATATTTAAGAGATACAAGGAGATTCCGTCCAAACCATTGGGCAACGAAAATGAAGATGACGACAATTTTGAGACTTACAATTTTTGTACGGTCCACATGAAGTCGTTCCAACAGTATAAACGGTACCTTCTCAATTTCACACCTCAGGACTCTCCACCGTTTAAAGTACTTGTTTTCCAAAATAATTATCGTCCATTTTCGGATTATAAGTATAAAAACACTCGATTCAGAATCATTGGATCGTCGTTGGTCACGGCCTATTTAATGAACTATAATCCAGAGCTCAAAGTGCTTATCATAGACGATAAGCAACCTGCGCTTTGTGATAATTTGATCAACAAACAAAAGACGCTGGCGTCTAGAAGAGGCAGTCTGGCCAAAGAAATAAGTCCAGATGGGCCATTAAGTTCAAACAACATTCCTCCGGAGGAATACCCAAATCCAGTGCCTCGAGATGACAATCAAGTTCTACTTGAAGACGAAATTGGGCTAATTAAAGGTTCAAGAAAGAACTACATCCCCAATGAAATGCCCCCATTTGGTCGTTTCATGGACTCTTGTGCATACCCTGTGGAACTGCTGATTCTACCCAAAAAGTTCTCTGAAGTTGGAAAAATCGACCTATATCAGGCATTGGACTCTGATATCGAGTTTAATCCATCAACAACGTTCTCTGTAGACGTGGACCTGTTGGTACATACCACGATCTTGCTCATGTTGAGAGAAACAAGTCTCAGAACCACAAGTCGATACTCAAATTCATCACTCATGAGTCGAATGGGTACACTTGGAGCACTTCCGGGAAGCAGTCCTGCCAATGGACTTGGATTTCCATTCGCTGCTAACGTTTGAATTGACGTTATCATAGAAAAAGTTACTACAACTGGTTTAGGTCAAAACTTTTGTTAAATTAATTGTTACAGATGGTGGGATCAGAGTCCCTTTGACTATCCCTGTAGCCACAATGCTAGTCTCTCGTTGAAAATTAGTGTGTTCGTTAGCGGCTTGGCGATCTGGATCTGGATCTCTCCCTCTTTGGAGAAGCAGATCTAGAATAACGTCCTCTGGCGTACTCCTCGCTTGGAGCTCCGCCTTCTCGTGACTCTGGGCCGTCTCTGCCGTTGTAATCGTCAGATGGTCCGGATCTGCCACCGCTCTCGTAGTTGCGCTCACCGCCGTCTCTCCGACGATCTCCACCATTGTGGTATCTGTCACGGTGATCGTATCCTTGGTCTCTGTCGTCTGGACCGCCTCTGTAATCATCGTAACCTCTGTATCCGTAAGGCTCTCTACCGTAGCCACCGCCGTAGCCACCGTAGTAACCTTCACGTCCACCACGGGATGGGTATGGACCACCGTATCCGCCGCCATATCCGCCTCTCTCGTAGCCGTAACCTGGGTAGCCGTAGCCACCTCTTCCTCTTGGAGGAGGGTAAGGGTTTCCGTAGCCGTAGCCGCCTCTGCCGCCGTAGCCACCTCTTCCGCCTCTGGCAAAGCCGCCTCTTCCGCCTCTTCCGCCTCTAAAGCCTCTTCTGGCTGAGTATGGGTCGGAACGTGCAAGCTGGACGACAAGGCCATCCTTCATGGCGTAAGGTAACGATTTGCCGTCAAGCTCCAATGCCTTCTCGCAGTCTTCAGGATTCTTATATTCGACAAATGCATATTTTTCGCCGTCGTCGGTTCTTGGAGGAGGGATGTCAAGTCTGACAAGTTCACCGAATCTGGAATGTTAGTTTGGAACGGAATTTGAAGACGCTGATCAGAAGAGAGGCAAGGAGAAGGACAGGACGGAGCAGGAGGACAATTCGGCTCGGATGGGAGACGGTGATCTGGAGAGATCGGAACGGGGGGATACCTTGGAGGCGGGAATTGGATAATTCGCCATTCCAAGAGGAAAGTAGAGAAGAAATTCGATCAGGTGGAGCGTGGAACGTACTTTTCGAAATCTGGAGCCAAGTCGGCAGCCTTGGACTCCTTGGTGAAGCCCGTGACGTATAAAGTATTTTTGGGCATGTTGTAGGACAAGGTAGTACAGATTTCTCGACAAAAAACCACTACTTGAGTGAGTGGCCACGGCATGTGACTTACAACCAGCTGACAAAGGGCACCTGATTGGACCCAGGTGATAGGTCAGGAAAGCCAGGTACGAAGCCGCACTGCGGCAATGTTTGCCACGACGTGACAGTGCAGGCGTTTTGGGGCATTAGCAATGGCCGCCTCAATGTGGGTGAATGGGAATAGGGGACCCTGTGAAAATGTGAGGAGGATCAATTGGAGATTTTGGTGAAATAGTGATTATTTGAGTTGACTGGGTAGGAGAAGGGCTCCATTGGCGATGACTTAGGCGAGACGCTTAGAATGCGATCTTGCAGGCATCAGAGACATGTTGCATGGCAGAGCCAGGGCGAAGGACCGGGCCGGAGGGCAGGATGAGGGCAGGACGAGGGCAGGACGAGGGCAGGACGAGGGCAGAACGAGGGCAAAAACAAAGGCGATACACCAATTAGAGGTATAGAAATTCTGGATGAATTGGTCACTTGTGTGTGATTAAAATTCCTGACCTTGGGAATGTAGATAAGATGTGTTTGTCACTGGTCATGTCAATTCTCACTGTTCCTATGCAATTGGTCATAGGGCTTAACTTGAGGGACATAGGTCATGGGGCATAAGTCACAAGTCATGGGTCTTAGGTCATGGGTCTTAGGTCATGGGTCCAACGTTAAAGGTCATTTGCATTTGAATATGCACTAATTTTCTGGTCTTTGTGTGAGGATCACGAGAATCCTTGTACTTTCCAGTTGTGAATTACCTTGGCTACTTCTAATGTCTTCGGTGACGCGCATAGGCATATGAGTAGGTCTCCTATAGTCAGTAACAAGGCATGATTTTCTTGATTTTCTTAGTATTTCCTGGATAAACGCAAGATCACCTCGTCATGAGGTTTTGTCGCATTCCTTCCAAGACATTTTAAGCGATGGTTTGGAGATGACAAGTGCATATTTTCGACCCAAACGATCTTGACCAATGGGTTTTACCATTAATTTTATCTCTATCATCAAGAATAATAAATTATGAAATCAAGTAAAGGTTGCAGAATAATCAAAAAAATACCATTCAATTGCCAAATGAGACGGAACTTGACGTCTTCTTCCATGCCTCTTTAGTTGGTCTTTGATTCACCGTAATTAAATAAGACATGAGGAACTAGAGTCCGATTTTTTTTTCAATTTCTCTATCCTCGTTTAACCCTGTTAAGAAAAAAAAAACCAGTTTATAAAAAGTTAAGAACCTTTATGTTCTCCGATGCATGTCTATGACATAGACATTTCCACCAGAAAGATGCGAATTGATGGAGAAGTTCAAGACTCACCGTAAGACCAACTTCTTCCACCAAAATTCAAGCAAAAGCCAAGAAATTAATGCCAAAGGCTCCTCATCAAAACCCCTTACAGAATAAACAATCCCTTGACAACTTCGATCTCAAAGACAATAGACTGCTGGGTTTCATGCATTGTTTGACGTAATGTCAAATTTAAGCATTTGAGACCCCTATGGCTTAGCGACCTTGCATTCCGCTTATTCTAGCCATTCACAGAAATCATAATGAGTACGTGCTAACTAAACTAACCAAGCATTAGGCAAAAATTGAAGAATAATAAAAAACAAGGAATTTCATGTTGCACCCATTTCACTAATGCACTGCACAAACCTCAAATATACGATGAACCTTAATGAGGGTCCAGATGAAGCTAATGATGAAACACCGTACTTGAAACCAAAAACAGAGAGAAAAGAAAATCAGAAAAAGCAATTCACATCATCAAATCTCCACATTCCACAACATCATCACATTTTTTCCACCTCTCATAGCAATATCTGCACCCTATAACGTCCCACTACTTTAAACGCTTAGCTGCGGCCCTCGTCGTGCCCTACACATAAAACTCTCAAACATCTCCACCCACAAAATGGAATATATCGCCCATCATGTGACCATATAACCTTCTAATGACCTCCCCTGATCATTCCATGCTTGCCACTTTCTTCTGCTCAGATAGCCGCCAAGTTAACCCTTCTAGCTTACGTGTCATGTTTCTATGCTTTTCGAAATTCTTCTTTTTGGGGTAATTTCTTGGCCCTCCCCAGGCCCTTTCTACTTCCCCTAAATGGTAAATTCATGAATTCAAGATCTGCTCACCTGCTCAATTGCCCTTGGCGAATCTCATTCAAGTAACAAAATGTGAGTTTCAGAATTCGATTTGCAGCACCCTGAGCCACTCCACACATTCAGCTTAATCTGGTGACTACTCCGCACCATCCCAACATTACACCCAACATTTGAGCCGCTAGGTGCACACTTGCTCGCCCTGGACAGAGTGGGCTTGGGCAGAGGTGGATCGAGGCCAGTGGTTACGCGCGACTGGCGAAAAAGCTGGCCAACAAAGAGAGAGGTACACTTGAAAGTTGGTGGCAAAACACCGTGGCAAAAATAAAAACACAAATGACACACGTCTATTTCGTAAAAGGGGTATGCTCTAATGTTGGGCCCCACACATTGACAGACGAATGAGTCTCAGTTGTGAATAAATGCGACCGCATGTGTAGTGTAAAAGTCCTGCAGTCGGCAGCTAAGCTGATCAGAGGAGGAAAAAAAGGAAAATTAGCCAGGCTAAACCTTAATCACCCTGGCGAGAAAAACACATTCACTTTTATTCATCGACGAATCACTCTCGAGTTTTGGCTACCATCAGAAACGGCTCCTCTGATCTCCGTTTCTTCCCATCCTAATCGGCTCCATTAACAATGCCCATCAATGACGACAACATGGCCATGGACCATACTCTCCTACTACGTCACGAACACGACGACCAAGACATTCTTAATGAGTTCTTGGATCAGCGTGTGTTCGACTCGTTGAATGCAAACACCCCCGAGAACTCTTCCATGGTTCCCGAGGATATGGGCGACTTCCATTCCGACCTTTTCCTGAGATTGAAGACTGAAGACACTGACCCAACAACTCAGCCATATGACCTCGCTTATTCCATGCCAGTGGACGACAACTCTCGCCTCAAGTCTGAAAATAACGATTATCTTTATGTTAGCCCCAACCACGCTGATTCCAACAGCGTTTATGCCAGTCCAAAGTACAGCGGTTCCGAAAGCGTCAGAGCAGACCTCAGTCACTCGTCTCTGTTTGAAGACTACGACGTTGTCCGTAAAGAGTTATCCAATGTGAAATTTGGCAACCAATTTATGAATCCATGTCCTATTTCCGTCGATGTTCCTGATCCAAGCTACTTAGATTTTTCCAAGGAAGCCTTGTCGAAACTTCCTTACTCATTAAAAGTTTTAGACTTGCCCCCATACTCCCGTGTGGAGACCCAGATAAAATTGAAGTTTGACTTCGGGCCGGCCCCTCAACAATACCTTCTACACGTGTCGCAAGACTTGATTTCCAAGAGCAAATTCTGTTTACAAGACCCAGTTGAGACGTTACCGCTCTCGTTGAGAAAAAGCATGCTCTTCATGGATACTTATGTTTTGACCTCGGATTTGAAAAGATCGTGTAATGTCTGTGTGAGATGCATCAAAAGAGAACAGAAGAGAGCTCTGCGGTCCAAGAACGGTGTCACCGAATCTAACACCAACTCACCTTCTGCAAGCAGCACACTGGCCAAAAATAATCCAAACTCATGGGCTGACACCTCCATGGTCAAGAAGGCTATCATCTTCAACTGTAAGGAGATTGTCAGTTTCCCTGCTCCTTCAGGTTTGTACAACGATCAAAGCAAAGTGTTGGACTTCTCTGCGAGAATTATCTGCTACTGTAGACATCACAAGGAGCAGGTCGGTTTCAAGTTGCTTTTCGTTGTTAAAAACTACGAAGGAGAAGTTGTTGCAAAGCACTTGACCAGTCCTATCATGATCATGGACAGAAAGAAGAGTTCCTCTGCAAACATGAAAGAAATGACGGCGAGAGGCTCTCAAGCTGGTTCATCAAGCAGAATGGGTATTTCCGAGGACTTGCCAAACGATTTAGACTCAAAGTTACACCCTCTTTCCCCTAACTCGATTGATGACCTGAACTCTGAAGCTTTGGCCAACACAGACACCAACACTGATTCCAACGCAACATCTCGTGGATTGAAAAGAAAGAAGCTTTCGTTTGATGACTCTTTCAACACATCGTCCAACCCTATGTTCAACGGCGGCAGTGGCTTCTCCCCTGTCAGCAACAGTGATACCAACACTTCAATCCACAATCTTAATGGCAAAAACAGTGTTGTTGGCTCCATGCATTCATTTGGAAGCACCTCAGCATTCCCTCCACAGAGTTTCCCACAGCCAATCGCTAGACAAAGGCTGCAACAACAGTTGCCACAGTTACAACACACTACGCCACTTCCTACCATTCAAAAGATCATTCCAGCTCAAGGACCTATTCGTGGTGGTATCGAAGTAACCCTTTTGGGTTTCAACTTCCGTCCAGGTTTGATTGTTAAGTTTGGTTCGAAAAATGCATTGGCTACTCATTGTTGGTCCGAGAGTACCATCGTGACTTATTTGCCACCAGCATCTCAACCTGGCCAGGTTTTGGTGAGCTTTGAAAACCTCGAAGAGACCATGATCGGTGATCAACAACTGATTTTCACATACACAGATGATACCGACAGACAATTGATCGAATTAGCATTGCAAATCGTTGGTTTGAAGATGAACGGTAAGCTTGAGGATGCTAAAAACATCGCCAAGCGTATCGTTGGCTCTGACGGGTCGAACAACAGCAACACTAACGCTTCTTCTCCAACAAGCACACCAGGCATGAACCAAGCCAGTATGGAATGGTTCGACAATGCTCACAAGGCCGTTGAGAAGTTGACCAGATCCGACTTGTCCACTGAAGACATCTTGATCAGTTTCCTCTCGTTGGTCGACCTTCCAAACTGTCCAATTGTCATTCCTAACTGGCTGTTGAGTAACAGTGAGGGTCAAAGTTTGTTGCATTTGGCCACTTTGAAGAACTACAACCGTTTGATTAAATTTCTCATCACTCATGGCTGCAAGATCGATATTAAGGACAACCAAGGATTGACTCCATTGTTCTTTGCTTCCATGAACGGTCAACGTGACCTCATCAACATCTTCATCGAGTGCAAGTCCAACTGGAACATGAAGTTGAGTAACGACTTGTTGTTGAAGGACTACTGTGACTTGAATGTTCTTGATATCTTCAACAGGCTTGAGGAGTCTATTTCTAGCGCTGGTGAAAACAGTTCTGTTAATGGAAATGTCTCTGATGCTTCGGAGGAAGGATTGAACAAATCTGTTAGTGTCGACTCATTGAACTCCTTGTACATGTTCGACTACGGCAAGCACATCTCTAGAATGGTAATGGATTCCAGTGTTATCAACGAAAAGGCTGACAATGACGAGGAGGAGACGTATCTTGAAATCAACACTGAGCGTGACAGGGCTGTTTCTCCAGCACCAAGATCGCCAGTCAGCTACGGAAACGAGTCGTCTGACTTTGCCGACTCTGAATTCGACTCTGATGACCACTTATCGGACATTCATGAGACCAACTCTGGTAACATGTTCGAAAACGACGCTGATGAAGAAGACTATGATGATGACTACAATGACTATGAGAGCACCGATGATGAGAACGACGAAGAAGATGTTGCACGCGAAGGTTCTAGTTCCGCACACAAGAAGAGAACTGGAATATGGCAAAAGATGAAGAACGCCGTCTTCTCGAACGACAGTGACGGCGACCTTCCATCTTATGACGATCTCTTCCCATTCCAGAATGCATTCAGACCTAAGACGTTTGCCGAGAGACAACTCAACGAGCAAGCTTCGCAGGTGCAGAAGTCATTCGCATCGGTTGACCAGCATGAAGACACTGAGATTGCATCAGACTCTTCTGAGGATATGGTGATCACTTTTATCAACCATCCAAGAAAGGCAGTTCAAAACGATAAGATGTTGCTTTTCTTCTGGTTGCCAGTTTTGGTCATGCTTATAGGGTTCTTTGCATATGTGTCGATTACAGGGTACAAGGTTGAGGTGATTGAGAAATTCATTGAGGCAGGCAGAAATGCCATTGGTAATATAGTTGTGGGAAATGAGCGGTTATCGCAGGTATTCACAAAATAGGTGATTTAATTAAATGGAGTATAATGAGAAAGATTTATGAAGTAGAGAAGGCAAATGTAGATGCTTGTTTAAGTTAGTAGACCAATTCATGCACCTTTATGCTCATAACTACGTAGACAGAAGTCCCAATGAAAAACACATATAAGTCGAGAAAATTGATAAATTAATTGCACCAAAATAATCAGGAGATCGACCTGAACACGTCTATGTAAATTATAATTCATAAAACTTACGCGTTCCTCATTAACTTGTCCCCTCTTGATTTCCCATAGCACGCTCTGTATCGCCCTATGTCGCACTATGGACCTATACGTACCTCTAGTGCACTAGATCAGATCTACCCAACGGACTATTGTCCATTAGTCATTATGTGCTTTGCACGACACTATCAACTCCACAAATCTTCTTATCTTGCTTAGATCAAACACACAAAGCCGTCAAAAATGCGTGTTTTGATGCTCAAGAATAAGACCACTCCAGTGGATCCTTACTATGAGACCTTCTCAGCAAAAGGCCACAACGCTGACTTTGTCCCGCTTCTAAACCATGCTCCAGTGAGTATAGAAGAAACTACTCGTTATTTGACCGATAAGCACTTTCTTGAAAACGTGGAAAAGTTCATCATCACATCGCAAAGAGCCGTAGAAGTTTTCCATGAGTGTCTCAAGGTCATCTCGGCAGAAAACAGTAACGTTGCATCGATCATCAGAGGTAAAGTGGGATACACAGTTGGACCAGCTACAGAGCAAATTTTAAAAGAGAATGGATTTGAAGATGTCAGAGGAGGATCACACGCCGGAAACGGATCGAAATTGGCCGATATTATTTTGAACGAAATGGATGTTAGTGAAAAAACTCGTAGTATCGTGTTTTTCACTGGTGTCATTCGTAAAGACATCATTCCAGTCAAGCTTAAGAGCCATGGTGTTAGTATAGAGGAAGTGGTTATTTATAAGACTGAGCCCAAAGAGGGAATAGTTGAAAATTTCATCGAAAGATGTCATAAAGACGTGGATTGGGTGGTCTTCTTCAGTCCTCAAGGTACTGAAGAGATCGTAGAGTATATGAAGGCAGAAGCTAGATTGGACTCGACCCAAATTGCCAGTATTGGTCCAACGACAGAAGAGTACCTTAGAGCCAATGGCATTATTCCACATGTGGTGGCAGAAAAGCCTACTGCATCAGCATTATATGATGGGTTGCTACAATGGACACCTTAATTCATGCAAGAAGCAAGTCATTTTTACATAGCATAAATAGAAGTTGCATTCACAAATGCAATAATCACTTTCTGGTGGTCTTGACCACATCAATGATTTGTTGCACAACACCTGGGTTGGACAAGGTAGAAATGTCTCCCAATTGGTCTTCCTCACCTGCCAACACCTTACGCAAGATTCTTCTCATGATCTTACCAGAACGGGTCTTTGGCAAGTCGTCCACCAACAAGATCAACTTTGGTGCGGCGAACGGACCAATCTCCTTTCTGACAGTCAAGATCAATTCCTTCTTGACGGCGTCAACAGTCTCCTTGTCATCAGCCTTGAAGCTTGACTTCAACGACACATAGGCTGCCACAGCTTGACCGGTCAACTCATCAGCGTAACCGACCACAGCACTCTCAGCGACCATATGATGCTCGATCAAAGCAGCCTCAATCTCGGCAGTAGACAATCTGTGACCAGAGACATTGACAACATCGTCAACACGACCCAAGATCCAGTAGAAACCATCCTTATCACGGGCTGCACCATCACCTGTGAAGTAGTAGCCCTTGTAGTTGCCAAGGTAAGTGTCGATGAAACGGTTGTAGTCATTGAAGATACCTCTGGCGATGGAAGGCCACGAGTTCTTGATGGCCAAAACACCCTCAACACCGTCCTCCAACAATTCCTCACCGGTCACTGGGTCCAAGATATGGGCCTCAATACCGAAGAATGGCATGGAAGCAGAACCTGGCTTGGTTGGAGTGACACCAGCCAATGGAGTCAACAAGTGGGAACCAGACTCAGTTTGCCAGTATGTATCCACAATGTGAGCCTTACCACGGCCAATGTTATCATTGTACCAGTGCCAGACCTCAGCAGCAATTGGCTCACCGACAGATCCCAAAACTCTAAGAGAGTCCAACTTGTACTTCTCGATGAAAGAGGTTCCAGCCCTCTTCAACAAACGCAAAGCAGTTGGTGCCACGTAGAATTGGTTAACCTTGTACTTGTCGACAATTTGCCAGTAACGAGAGAAGTCTGGGTAGGCTGGAGTTCCCTCAAAGACGACAGTAGTACCACCGTTAAGCAATGGACCGTAAACGACATAAGTGTGACCGGTAATCCAACCAACATCACCAGCAGTGAAGAGAATGTCATCTGGGTGCATGTCAAAGGTATACTTGGTGGTCAACAAGGCGCCCAACAAGTAACCAGCAGTGTTGTGTTGGATACCCTTTGGCTTACCAGTAGATCCAGAGGTGTACAACAAGAACAATGGGTCCTCAGCGTTGACTGGAGTAGGAGGGAAGTAGTTTCCGTACTTGTCCAATTCCTCGTGCCACCACAAGTCTCTTCCGGCGTTGAATGGAACGTGAGAGCTTCCAGTACGCTTGAAGACAAGAACGTTTCTGACTTGAGGCAATTCCTTAAGAGCCTCATCGACAATCTTCTTGGTCTCAATGGTCTTACCACCACGCTTAGACTCATCGGCAGTAATGACGATTCTGGAGTCAGCATCGACAATTCTATCCTTCAAGGAAGTAGAAGAGAAACCAGCAAAGACAACGGAGTGGACAGCACCAATACGAGTGATTGCCAATAAAGTGATAAGTGCCTCTGGGATCATAGGCAAGTACACAGCAACAGTGTCACCTTTCTTGACACCCAACTTTGTCAAAGCAGCAGACAACTTACAAACTTGCTTCAACAATTCAGCATAGGACACAGTGTATCCGGAGTTTGGCTCATCTCCCTCGTAGATAATGGCAGTCTTGTTTGGAGTCTTGAGTGCCCATCTGTCTACAGCATTGTAACAAGCGTTCAATTGACCGCCAAGAAACCAAGCAGGCAAGTCACCGTTAGCAAAATCATCAGCTGGAGATTGAGGGAAACGTGCCACGTCAAATGGTCTGTCCCAGTCCAAAAGAGTCTTAGCTTGCTCGCCAAAAAATGCTGCTGGGTCCTCAATGGACTGCTTATACATTTTCTTGTACTCATCGAATGAGGACAAATTGGCGGCAGAAGAGGCTCTGTCAAAAAACCCTTGAGGAGGTTGTTGGGCCGGTTCGTGGTCAATGGCCAAGTGTTCCGCCGGCATTATTGAAATAAATAAAATTTAAAGGCTGATGGAGAAATTGGAGGTTGTTCTGGAATTCGGCGTCCTTATATATGGGCTCGGAGTTTGTGCGACCCCACAAAACAAGGGCTACAGGTTGGACCACCCCACAATCGTCCGTGTGCAGATCCTAGAATAAAGCCAATGGGAGGGAAAGGGAAGGGAGGGAGAGATGTATTTGTGGGGGAGGGTAATGAGGTGGTTCAGAGTTAATTTTTTATGGTGGTACTTGGTTTTTCTGCCGGGTTTTTAGTGGGGCAGGCTTTAACTCATTGGGGCAGGTTTTGTCTCAGTAGGGCGTAATTAGTGCGAAATGATGAAATTGGCCCTGGCCCCAAACAAAGTGTGCGGTGCACCGTGCCAAAAAAGCCCATTACTCCATACTTTGGGTCCACACATCCATACACCCATAAAGTGATGGGTCCCCTTTTGGGATACTCCATGAGTCCGTACTACCTTAGAAAACCTAAATCTCCATTTTTTGTAACTGCTACGGTCTTCAATTACTTGATTGGGCGAAAATCACCTTCCCAATTCCCGATCTCTGGAGACTCCGGGGCCACTATAGTCAACCCAAGACTGTCTCTCAACCCGCACCCACTTGCCCGTTGGAACCTCCCCACTTTTAACGGTGCTCCACAAAACTGCGCCAAGAGCCGTGGTGTTTGGGTTTTGGATTATTACATTTTCTCGGCTGGGCGGTACAAAGTGGTAAGGTTTGAGGTGGGATGGTTTTTTGGGTGGTTCGGTTTCTTTGGGTGATTTAGCGGTTTTCTTTGTTTCGGTAGATTTTTTGCTTTTTGGGCAGGATCATCTCTTTCTCTTGCAATTGTCTTTGCGTTTAACCCCGACTTTATTCTTACGATGGTAGAGGTGCTTAACTTCTTGGAAGCATCATTGAGATAAAGAGCCAAGATTGGGGAAAATAGTGAAAAATCAGTCGATTTTTATCACTTTAAGGTTTCAATGGATTCATCCTCATAAGCTTAATATCCGTATCAACTTAGAATTGTGAATTTTCGGAATGTTCTTTGCTTCTCGTCCTTCCGCTACTTCCCTTTACTTTTTGTGGGGTGGAGCCAATCACCTACCGAAAATTATACGAAGCAATTGCATGAAGGAGTGTGGCATTGCTTATTAATTTCTGCATCTAGTGGATGATCTTTATCAAATTTTAATCGTCTTTTCCATGGAACTGACTCCCTTCATCGATAGTTCTTTCTGGCTGTGCCTCATTGCTGCATGACTCGCATAACCAATCTCAACGGTCAGTCGCACCAGCCACCACAATGCGCTAATCAACAAGGGCTCAAGAACTTTTGGAAACTTTGAAAGGAAAATTAATTTTTGAGAAAATTTCATTCCAAAATCGACTCTCCCAAACACATTGATCGAATTTTTTCTTCCTCATTTGATCTTGGTGTGGTGATTTCGTCTACCATTTCAATTGCTCTCTATTGGCCCTTACTTCCTCAACGGGACTAAGTTCTCACTTAACAGGACCCCAGCCCTCACTAAGAATGGCCATCCAACACCTCCCAGTAACTCCACACAAAATTCACATTTTCCCAAAAATTTCTCAACAACCATCACCGTCTATTCATGATCGAGTCAACGATGGAAACAAAACATCACAAAACACAAATTGCAAAAAAAAGTTGACGTTCCCTTAACTCCAGTGGTCAGTCCTGCGTCGTCCTTTTATCTCAATGCGCAGTACTCACTACAACCATCATCAACACTATCGCCGCCTATTCTTCAAGGTTCATCAAACGCCTATTCCTATTTGCTTCTATAACTTCGGAGCTACTTAAAGTGCCGTCAGGCCGAAAACATCATCCAATCGTTCCTATAGCATGAGTGGAATTGCCCTCAAATTCACGTCTTTGCTCGTCAGAACAGTGGCAAAACCTATGGCCAATGCCTTGAAAGCACAAGCCAAAGAACACGAAGCTTTCAAAACAGCATGTATCAAATTGGCCCAAACAGTTCACTCCACCGATGTCCGGTTGCGCATGAAACTCATGGGAGAGAAGAAGATTAAGGTGCGTCCACTTAATGATAAAAAAGCCGTGGAAAACGGAGCAAATTTCCTCCTGGAGTTCTTTATTTTCCTGGTTGCTGGCTCCTTGATCCTATATGAGTCTTATAGAAGCAGAGTCAAGTCCCAGAACGAGAAAATTCTGGTGAAGAACGATATCACCGATCTTCAGGACGAAATCGAGCAAGTCAAAAACTTACTCGAGAAGTTAACCACTGATTTGGAGATCTTACAAAGCGTTAAACCACAAGCATTACAAACTGCCACCTCTGTGGCTACCTCCACTACAAGCGGTCCAGGTTCAGCACCTGGTCCAGCTGCTGCTTCAACTGCCGTCGAAGCCGCTCACTAAGCATGCCATGTACATAGACTTAATTCACATTTCGAATAGTATACAAAAATATATAGTACAGAGTCACTCCTCATATTTCTGGGCATTGTGGCTGACGATGATGGGCGACTGGGACTGGACAACGTGCCACAGCGATTACTTAGGACCCTTCTTTCTCTCGACCTTCAACAACAAGGCCTTGTTGATGTGTGGCAAAACACCACCGTAGGCGATGGTAGCCTTAATCAAGTTGTCCAATTCCTCATCTCCTCTGATAGCCAACTGCAAGTGTCTTGGGGTGATTCTCTTGACCTTCAAGTCCTTGGCGGCGTTTCCGGCCAATTCCAAAACCTCAGCAGTCAAATATTCCAACACAGCGGTCAAGTAAATGGCAGATTTGGATCCGATTCTAATCTTGTTTTGAGCATTTCTCTTCAAGTATCTCTTAATTCTTCCCACTGGGAATTGTAATCCTGCTCTGGCAGAGTGGGAGCTTGTTGCCTTATTCTCGGAGGACTTTCCTTTTCCTCCATGGACTTTTCCTTTTCCGGACATATTGTTTGATAAAGAAGGTGTTGTATGTAGATTGATTGTTGTTTACTTTTTGGACTGTAAACATATGGCGCGCAAGGTTGTGGGTTACCCGGACGGTACATTACATATAGAGATAGTAGTCATTAGAGGTTGCTGGAAATGGAGGAAAATATTATATACTACTCCTTTTTCTTGAATTATTTATGAGTGATTTTGGGTGATTTTCTTATGTCTCGAGCTTTTTTTCTGTGTTGTGCTTGTACAACTCTGTAGGACCTCTCATTCTCAGTGTCTCAAATCGTGCCTCACATGTGGGGTAGATGTCAAATGGTTGCAAATTAACAAGACTGAGTGATCATTCACTAAATTGAGCAATTCTCAGAATGAGGTATACTGTCTAGATATCATAGAATTGATGATGGTGTTTTTCCCGCACTTTTCGTTATTTTTTTCTTGCTTTAACATTTCACATCTAATTGCATTTCTACAGATATTTTATAAATACTGAAAGTGCGCAGTTGATAATTTGGCTCCATTCAAAAGTTAAATTATATACAACTAAGAATTAAAAATGCTATATTGCCCAAGCTGATCCATCATCAGTTCCACTTGATTACGTGACTTTTGCAACTCCGTACAAATGGAGTCCATGGGCTGAACGCCCCTTACAAGTTTGATTAAACGGACCAAATCTTCCTTTTCTTCATCATTGTCGTCACTATCGGACTCGTCGGTGTCTTCAGAGTCTGATTGTGGCTTGTGACGATTAGTGCTCGTCTCAAAAGAGGACTCGGAGTCAGTCTCGAAAACATCCAGATCTTCGAGATAATCATCCTCCTCATCACTGCTTCTCACATGACGATCAACATGGTAATTGAAACTGACCTTTCGGGTTTTCTTGCTGGTCTTCAACTTTGTCTCGTTGATAGTGTTTTGCAAAAGTCTTTTGTCTTTATACCCAGTAGCACTGGAGGAGAGACGCTCTTTCTTTTTCTTTAAGTGTTGTTGATATGACTCAATGAAATCATCAAGATTATCATTGTGGTGCTCTCCGTTCTCAAGCGATTTTGTAAAGGAATTAAGTACTGGGTACAGATGAACACGGTAGATGAGGCCTCGAACCACACCAAAATTGATGAATCGACGAACATCGATGTTTCTCAATGCTTTATGTTGCTGAATATACCACTCCTTTATTGTCTGTCCCTGATTGAGCAGTCGATAAAGGTAGAATAGCGTTGCTTTTGAAGGGACTTGAATCTCTTGCTGTGGTAGTCCATTGTAATACTTCTTGCCCATGGGACTCTTAGTGAAGGGACTTGCTGACTCAGACATGGTTTTACCCAACTCTGGAGAATTGAACTTGCTACGAGCAATTGGACTGGACCTGTTGAACATTCCTGCTCTCAATGTGCTGGGAGTGTTTGATGTTGCTGTGCTTGGAGGATGTGTAGTATCCTCAGAGTTTGCTGATATGATATATGCTTGACATTCTTCAGCCAACCCATTCGTCTTAAGGAATAGACCAATGTTGTTGGTTGGCGCATAGATATTGCTAAACTGGAAGATGTCTACCATTGATATACACTGATAGTGCATCAAGTGCTGAATGCAATTCTTGGTGAGCATATAGTCAGCATCTGCCAACTCACTGATTCGTTTGAGTGAATTGAGACCATTGATATATGGCAAGATTTTCACCATCGTTGGATCCCAATTGACATCGACAAGCAGGTTCAATTTGACTGTCAGAACCGGCACTTGGAACGCTTTGAGGTTGACTGGAGGAGGTAGGATGGGGAATAACTTGATGTCCACACTATTGGCAGAGTCAAGGGGAATGCAACATTCCGAATAGTTGTTGAGATCTTGGAAGAGTTGCTGAACGAGCGATTCAATCGACAGCAAGGAAAACTTCTGGATTCTTTGATGACCTGGTGTATGTTCTGGCTTGCTAGATAACGTGTTGGTGGATCTATCACTGAAGAATACCTGGTGTTCATCAAGCTTACTCAAGAGAAGCGATTGCTCCTCCAAAGCTCGAAACATCTTACCCATACGTCGTATGGCTGCCTCATAAGGTGTGGTGTCTGAGTTATACGGAAACACGAAGCCAAAGTTGAAATTGAATGAGTTTCTGGAGTATCGGCTACCCTCAATGTTTACAGGGTAACCCAACACCCTAAATTCATTTATCTTGAAGGACACAAGCTTATTGCATAGCTGAGGTTTGGGGATGATATAATTCTTGACGGTATCGAAGTTGAAAAGGACTTGTGACTGACCCAACTCAGAGTTGGCTAAACTTGAAATTGAGCCTTCGGGGAACTGATGGACAATCTTAGTTCCTTCTGTTGGATGAAACACGGCATAGAAGATAGCGATAATGGGCTCAAACCCATCGTTGGTATCCATTGTGGATGGAAAAAAAATAAGAGGTCAAAAGATAAACCTCAAGTTGATTGTGAGATCAAAAAAGAATGCTCCGCGACGGGGAATTGAACCCCGGTCTACCGCGCGACAAGCGGTAATTCTAGCCACTAAACTATCACGGACTTGGTTGTGCATCTTAAGTACTTTGCACTCAGGACAAGTAAGATGGACACAGATCACAACTAAAATATTGATTTGACAACAAATCAAAAAAAGAAAGCTCCGCGACGGGGAATTGAACCCCGGTCTACCGCGCGACAAGCGGTAATTCTAGCCACTAAACTATCACGGATTTTGATGTGTCTTTCAGCTCTTTGGTACTCCGGAGCTCTACTATGCGTGAGAAGTACAACCGAAAAAAGATTTTAGTACTAAAGCCAAAAAAGAAGCTCCGCGACGGGGAATTGAACCCCGGTCTACCGCGCGACAAGCGGTAATTCTAGCCACTAAACTATCACGGATTTGGTTGTGTATGTTGGATACTTGGTTTACAATTCAAATATGATAAAGGCGACACGGAACTGCAAAGAATAATAAGGCAAAAAAAGAAGCTCCGCGACGGGGAATTGAACCCCGGTCTACCGCGCGACAAGCGGTAATTCTAGCCACTAAACTATCACGGATTTCGATGTGCATCCAAGCCAGGTAGTTTTCATGTCAGAGGAAGCGTAGAAACCCCGAGAGGTAAAATGAAATGCTTGGAAGAAGTCCAAAAAAAGAGCTCCGCGACGGGGAATTGAACCCCGGTCTACCGCGCGACAAGCGGTAATTCTAGCCACTAAACTATCACGGACTTAGG
Organism: [Candida] citri; assembly: GCA_030571295.1. NCBI lineage: Eukaryota > Fungi > Ascomycota > Pichiomycetes > Serinales > Metschnikowiaceae > [Candida] citri. The sequence goes on along the minus strand of JAJLXN010000002.1, from coordinate 744,849 downwards.
TGTGCACCTAAGCCAGGTAGTTATTATGGCAGAGAAAGTACACTTACTTCAAGAGGTAAAATGAAAGTTTTGGAATGAAATCCAAAAAAAGAGCTCCGCGACGGGGAATTGAACCCCGGTCTACCGCGCGACAAGCGGTAATTCTAGCCACTAAACTATCACGGATTTGGTTGTGCATTCAGGCAGATGATAATCCACAACACCTGAAACCAACACGATAAAGACATGAAAACTCTGTCCTGAGACAAAAAAAGATGCTCCGCGACGGGGAATTGAACCCCGGTCTACCGCGCGACAAGCGGTAATTCTAGCCACTAAACTATCACGGATTTTGATGTGTGTCTCAGAGCGTTGATAAACAAGTCAGACGGGTGTTTTAATCTGGACTGAACAAAGGGTCTAGATAATCTATGCAACATTCCGAACATCAGTTGATCTTTTTTGATATGAGCCTTGATCTGCATAATATGCGACCTCGTCAAAATTAATTAGAGCTTGAGCATCAAATAATGCCCTCAAGTCTAGAAGCCACATTCGTAAAAAGCCTCAACAAAACGTTTCATTTGTCTGCTGTGGTCATTTGGTCTCGTTGCGATCGACGCGTACGTTGTAAATGCGCAAACTTGAAAACAATATGGTAAGTCAATAGTGAGATCCAACTTTTAAGACAGCTTGATTGGGACATGGGGACAAAGAAAATAGCTCATGCTTAACCAATTTAGCGTCTCATTCAAAATCTCGTGCCGCTTTTGTTTTCGTTGGGCCCCTTTGTCAACTCATTGCCGCTTTTCCGGCTCTTCTTGTCCCGTTTCGCTCATTCCAGCAGCCACTCCATTCTTAAGAATGTCCGACACGATTACTATTCAGGTAAGTTTAAGGCACCATACCAGCATCCGAAAGCTTATTACCCAAATCTTGTCCCTGTTATTTCCAAGAATGTACATCAGTCAAAGATCCTTTGACATGCGATTCGCATTCTTGCATTATCTCCCGCCCCGCAGCCAATGATTTTCGCAAACCTTCACATGTTTGGTCTGTCATACTGCACCGCATCGCAAAAGACGCATAAAGACAGCTCTTTGTTCAAAGCAACCAAACTTTCTTTTTTTTTAGCGGGTCTATTGTTTTCGTGGGTTCCTGATTAGTGCGTCGAGAAATCGTTGATGTTGCTGCCACACGGATATAGTTTCTCCTCGGGCTGTCTCTATCCGAAACGCCTCTTCTTTTCCTGTGCAGCCGTGCCACGGTGGTCTGCAGCACCGAAGTTTCGGCACGAACAAATCCCGAAAATTGACCCTGAGCATAAAACAGCCTTAATTAAGGGCATAAAAATTTTTTTTCAGCAAACCCCACATTTTTGCACTGTATTCTGAGCCATGCGTCCTGAAAATATTATCAGCACCAGCACCAATTTGCGTTGCAATAAGTAAGCCGGCATCTTCGGGGACTCATCTTAAATCTCCGCGGATCAGATAAAACGTGAAATTCTTCATTTTTTTGCAATATTCTTGAGGTCCCCTTGACTCTCCAGCTCGTAAGTATATTTGGAAGCTTCTATACTTATCTCAGCTCTTATTCCTCCACGGCAAAACGTCTGCGCCTCGTTCCGAAAGTCCAGGGCTTCATGCTTAGGAGACAGTGCGAAGACAGAATCTCGTCCCATAGTCAGGCGTCCTAAACCAGTTTTGCCCCCCCAACATCTTGGATTTTCATCCCATATTTAGTAAGCCTTTCCTCGTCAAATTTCCACAGCATTCAGACCAAATTCCCCTTTAAAAAGCTATTCATTTCCTCCTCCACAACTTGCTCCTCAACTAAATGTTTCTGAAGGACTCCAAGAAAAAGCTTTCTTGCACAAACTGTTGGAAAATCAAGAGAAAATGCAGTGGAGGTGAACCTTGCTCCAACTGTGTCAAGAGGAACATCACTTGTGATTACAACCGTACCGATAGAAGATCCCAGAGAGTGTCCATCGGATACATCAAGTCATTGGAAACCAACAATGAAATTTATGAAAGCACTCTTTCTCAGCTAGTGAACCTTCGGGATGATCCGGAAAAGCTTCAGGCCAAGCTCAAGTCGTTAATGTCCTCCTTTCCATCCAATAAAATCGTGAATGACATCGAAAGATCATCAGATGACTTCGCTGAGGCAAACTATCCGGACGAGTCCAGCGAAGGAATTTATCCAGATGCGAATGACAAATCCAACAACGCTGCTATCATCGATACAGACTCCAGATACTTCGGTCCAGGAAGTATCTATCACTTCAACGATTTTTCCAAGCCAGATACCAAGCCTTTGATTGTCACGGCTGCATCCAGTAATCAGCTCAACATCGAGCCAGTCACAATTGAACAAGATTATGATTATGTTGCTGGAATTATCCACCAATTTTTCGAAAACCAATACCCAAACATATTTCTGTACCTTTTTGACAAGGACGTTATTCTCAAAGAGCTCGACGAGCGTCGTCTTGATGGCGAATTTTTGTGTCCAGAATTGATTTATGCAATTTGTGCAAACTGTGAACTGTTGCTGTACGGTGAAGCTGATGCCTACCGTAACTTGGTCACCAGAATGCTTTTCATGGGCAACATGAAGTCCTCGATTGCCATTTGTCAGACATACATCATTCTCGGTATTCACGATATTTCCAAAGGTCAAATTAAGAACGGTTGGGTGCTTGCAGGACTTGGATTCCGTGTTGGAACAGACGTTGGTTTTGACATGAATAAAGCCACTGGCGGTTGCCCACAAACCAACAGATGTTACATGACGGCAATCCTTATCGATACTTACCTTTCTATGGCAGTTGGTAGAAGAACATCGCTCTGTCAGAATGGTCTTCCGATCATGAAGCTTCCAAGTGAACTGGAGACCGATTATTTGCTCTTGAAAAATTCCGTGGAATTGGTGGAGTTCACAAGAGACATGATCATGGCCACGTACCAGCCAGTGACATTAAACCTGGATCCTAAGATCAATTACTTGATGAAGTTCAACCGTTCCAAGGCTTTCAACGTCAAGTTGATGAAGTGGAAATCCAACTTGGACTCAAAATGCTATTGGCTGTACTCGTCGATGAAGACATCAAAGACATTGGCTACCGACAACCAGACATTGAAGTATATGTTCTACTACTTCTTGTTGTTCATCAACAAGCCGTTCTTGCATGTCCCTAAGCAACATTCCTCCGTTTACATCATCGAAGAGATTTCAAAGGAGATGTACCTCATCATTCTCCAACAGCTCGAAAAACTTCAAATTGACGATGATGTGAGCTCAGATCATTCAAGCTCCAGCGGTCCACAAACAACAGTGACTGAATTCTCTGAAACAGACTCATATCACTGGGCCACCATGGACGTTTGTATGTTGACATTATTGGTTCATGTCTTGATGACACTTATCACCAGTCAGCCGGCCCATTACATGTACTTGGAGAAGCACTTCCGCGTTTTCATCAAGTTTTTGAACGTCATGAGTCCAAGAAAGTACAAGGCTAACGATAGTCCAATCCGTAAGTTGAACGACCATTACTTGGAGTTCAAGTCTCAAATGAAGGGCTCTGAATTTGGAAGCCATAACCAGTCGTACGAGATGTTTGAGATGAGAGAAAACCTTGACGCTGCTGCCGCAGAGCCACATGACAACACTTCTCCTATCAACTCCGACACCTTCAGTTTCCATAAATCAGTCACTACGAAGTCAGATGGAAGTGTTCTGAGCCCTTCAGGTGCCAACGGAACCGCAAATGAAATGAAACCAAACGTTTCAGAAACTTCATCTTCGTTCGATAACAAGGTTGCTGTTGACCAGGCCAGTTTTGAGAGATACGGCGACCAAGCATTCCTTCAACCTGGCGTTCAAGGCCAAAACTACCAACAGTACTATGCTCAACCAATGTATGACCAGAACATTCAAGCTTCAGGCCAGACTTACCAAGTCACCGGACAAATGCCAGGCAACTCGGCACAATTTCAGCCGCAGTTGCAACAAGGTGCACAGATTGCGTACCAGAGCCCGCGGGTCGACCAGCAACAATTCGACCAATTCAGCTCGCAATTCCCAGCCGGAGTTCCAAGACCAGATATGCCCCCACAATTTGGCAATCCGTACGCTACTCAAATGTCCCAAGTTCCACAACAGCCACAATTCTTCAACTACGACCAATTGCCTGCTTCTCAGGATCCTGTGGGAAAGATGATGAACTCGCTTTTCAGCAACACAGGAGAGGAATTTGCCGCTGACAGAGCCAGATTCAACTGGGATGCCTTATTCAAGGAGGATTACCTTCGTATGTCTTAGAGGGCATGTCCTGGATAAAGGCATCTAAATGGTTATTGGGATATGGTTACGATTAAAACTTGCGGTACAATATGAAACATCGCGAACGGGAAAAAGAAATTTACGACAGTTTATTAGGGAAAAAACATAAAGAAAGATGAAGTAGAAAAAGTAAAAAAAACGGCAGCGATCAGTGCTGCTTATATACTCCCAGATCTCACATTTGGCAGCCAAATGTGCCTATTAGTCAAGATCGCAGTTGAGGGGCTTCCTGCAGTACCCCCGCGCAGTAAGAATTTTCTCGAATTTTTTCCAATCACTATATAAACCCCAGGATACTCCACCACAACCAGTGTCTCTGACCTTTTTGGGGAATTTATAATCTTATCACGAAATGTTGAGAGCACGTGCTTCTACCGCTAGATCATTCATTCGTAACTACGCTCACAAAGAACTTAAGTTCGGAGTGGAGGGCCGTGCTGCCCTCTTGAAGGGTGTTAACACTTTGGCTGACGCTGTTTCCGTCACTTTGGGTCCAAAGGGTAGAAACGTCCTTATCGAGCAAACTTTCGGCTCCCCAAAGATCACCAAGGATGGTGTTACTGTCGCCAAGTCAATTACTTTGGAGGACAAGTTCGAGGATTTGGGTGCTAAATTGTTGCAAGAGGTTGCCTCTAAGACCAACGAGTCTGCTGGTGACGGTACCACTTCCGCCACTGTTTTGGGTAGATCCATCTTCACCGAGTCCGTCAAGAACGTTGCTGCTGGTTGCAACCCAATGGACTTGAGAAGAGGTACTCAAGCCGCTGTTGAGGCTGTTGTCGAGTTCTTGCAACAAAACAAGAAGGAGATCACCACCAGCGAGGAGATCGCCCAAGTCGCCACCATTTCTGCTAACGGTGACGCTCACATCGGTCAATTGTTGGCTTCCGCCATGGAGAAGGTCGGTAAGGAAGGTGTCATCACCGTCAAGGAGGGTAAGACCTTGGAGGACGAGTTGGAGGTCACCGAGGGTATGAAGTTCGACCGTGGTTACATCTCTCCATACTTCATCACCAACACCAAGAGCGGTAAGGTTGAGTTCGAGAACCCATTGATCTTGTTGTCCGAGAAGAAGATCTCTTCTATCCAAGACATCTTGCCATCTTTGGAGTTGTCCAACCAAACCAGAAGACCATTGTTGATCTTGGCTGAGGACATCGACGGTGAGGCTCTTGCTGCTTGTATCTTGAACAAGTTGAGAGGCCAAGTCCAAGTCTGTGCCGTTAAGGCCCCAGGTTTCGGTGACAACAGAAAGAACACTTTGGGTGACATTGCCATCCTTTCTGGTGGTACCGTCTTCACCGAGGAGTTGGACATCAAGCCAGAGAACGCCACTATTGAGCAATTGGGTTCTGCTGCTTCCATCACCATCACCAAGGAGGACACTGTCATCTTGAACGGTGAGGGTTCTAAGGACAACATCCAAGCCAGATGCGAGCAAATCAGAGCCTCTGTTGACGACTCTGCTACCTCTGAGTACGAGAAGGAGAAGTTGCAAGAGAGATTGGCCAAGTTGTCTGGTGGTGTTGCCGTCGTTAAGGTCGGTGGTTCCTCCGAGGTTGAGGTCGGTGAGAAGAAGGACAGATACGACGATGCTCTTAACGCTACCAGAGCTGCCGTCCAAGAAGGTATCTTGCCAGGTGGAGGTACTGCTTTGATCAAGGCTTCCAGAATCTTGGACGCTGTCAAGGAGAAGGCCGAGAACTTCGACCAAAAGTTGGGTGTTGAGATCATCAAGTCTGCCATCACCAAGCCAGCCAGAAGAATCATCGAGAATGCCGGTGAGGAGGGTGCTGTCATCGTCGGTAAGATCTACGACGAGCCAGAGTTCAACAAGGGTTACGACTCTTCCAAGGGTGAGTTCACCAACATGATCGCTTCCGGTATCATTGACCCATTCAAGGTCGTCAAGAACGGTTTGGTTGACGCCGCTGGTGTTGCCTCTTTGTTGGCCACCACCGAGTGTGCTATCGTTGACGTCCCAGAGCCAAAGGGAGGTGCTCCAGCTCCATCCATGGGTGGAGGTATGCCAGGTATGGGCTTCTAAGTTAGGCCATCCCCACTGACGTTTTGTACATAGTTTATAAAGTAAAGCCACTAATTGCTTGACCAGATGTAGAGAGGGGAACGAAGTAACGATTTTAAAAAAGTCCATTCTCTTTTAATTGAATAAATTTAACATTTCTAAGGATTGGAAAACTTGAATTGTCTAAATTCTCAAATTTCTCTCACTTCTCAGATCCTCTCAGATCCTCACACTAATTGATCTCGCGAACAGTGCAAAAATTCAAGTGACCCAGTTACAACCAGTCGGTCCTCGAATTACAACCATGAACGATGTTTGAAGAGATATATCCAACTCACCAGGTTCGTGTAGCCAATAACAATCGAAGCAGGCTTCATTATTTGCTTCTGCATACCACGAACTTAAGCATCATTGAAGACATCGAGGCCCAACTAGGCACGAAGTTTCCACCCAGAAAACGCCATTCACTACTACGACGTCTAGAAAAAGAGTATGAGAAGCGTCCTCCGACGGAAGAGACATATGAACAATGGTACGGAGCCGGAAAAACCGTCCAGATTCCCGAAAAGAAGCCACTGAAGAAGAAGAAACGAACGCACGATGAGGTGATCCTAGAAGACTTCGATGAGCAACTAAAGCAAACATTGATAAGAGAACTTCGAGAGGAAATGAATGAGGAGGGCAATGGCGAAGCAGAAGCTCAAAATCCCGAAGATCAAGCCTCTGAAATGAGCGATGGCTCGTCTGGATCAGAGTCTGAAAATTCAGAGGAAGAAGACGAGATAAACGAGTCAGAAGAAGAGTACGACTTAGAGGAGGACGACGATAATCCAGATTCAGTTTATGCGCTTCGAAAATTGGCCAAATGGAGGCACGGTATTGACGTTGTTGGCTCATCTGCAAGAGATAAGTACATGTTAAAGGTATGGGGGCTTGAGAGATTGGGTGAGAACGATGACTCCGTGAAGCAATCGCTTCCAAAACAGCATTACAGATCTTTAAAGATCTTATTACATTTAAACATACTCAGACAAAACTGGGACTTGGCATATAAACTCTTCTGTTTACTCCTACGGTGTGATGTGGCCGATCTTCGTATCATTTGGCCACTTGGGCTTGAGATTTTGGCAGGGAAAAAGCGAGAAAAGAAGCGTTTGGGCACTGCCAACAAGATGGACTTGCTCAGAGAGCAGCAATTCTTGGATTGGCTCGCTTTGACGTTCCCTGTCATGCCCAATACGCTCGCAACTACCCATACATTCCTGGGACCGGTCTTCCGTTCTGCTACAAGGACATATGCTCCTATCTATGTGATTTCCATGCTCTGGCAGTTGCTTGTTGACCAAAACTATTCCAAATTGAGAGACACCGTCCATGATCTAATGTTACAACCTCCATACTCCACAGATGGTGTTTTTCCGTTCATTTTGGCACTTTGCAACATTGCCGAGAGTATCCATTTGGCGTCATGTTACATCAATTTCGAAAACAATGGTGGCTTTGTCACAGAAAATGATAACATCGGAAGTTTGTCTGAAGATATGATGTTGATGGGCTCCAAGGAGACAATGAAAGCACGTATCGAGAGTAACATTGCTCAAGCACAAGAATCTTTGACAACATGTGCTCTGCTCAAATTTGAGTATCCAAGTGACTTGATAGAACAAGAATTTGAGAGGCTACTGTCTGTTCTCGAAGGTGAAACAGATATCTCCATTCCTAAGCCAACGCTGCCAAAGAATGCATCTCAAACAAAGAAAGGCTATATTTTACGGGATGGAAGAGTTTCACGAGCAACAGGAGCCAATGTCCTTTCAGGAAGACACCTCCAAAATCTCATCATTCCAGACAAAAAAGCCAAACCTACAGCGTCAAAGTCATGGGTATGGAACTGGGTCACTGCAGAAACATCACTGCGTTTGGTTTGTAATGTTTGCTCTCAAACAATCGCTAAAAGGAAGGGAATACCTTTCATCATTGAGCATCTTGCAACACACAATATCAATGAATCTTCATATAATCCTAAGTTTAGAGAGGAAGGTGAAAAGATCATGGATGAGCTTGTTGAGACTCAAAATGTCACTGCGATTATCACTTCAAGAACTATCTCGTTGGAAGGGCAAGATAAGCCTACTGTTAGAAGAGACAGGAGGTCTTATACACCTCAGGTGGAGATACCTGTCGTTGAGGTACCTAGTAAGGCCATTGAAGTGGTCACAGAGCCAATTCCACAGACAAGTGTTCCTAATGGAACTGCAAAGATTCTGGCACAAAATGTTCAAACTCCCGAACCCAGTGCCGTCATTGGCAATGTCAGTACCAACTCAAGTAAACCAGGCAAGTCTCGTGTTCAAAGTCGGAAGAAACCAGCTTCTGTTCCCGAAAAAGAAGCAGTTCCAGCAGATGTTTATGATGATGATCTGAGTTCTCAAGAAGAGTCAGATAACTATGAGTTTGACACTGCTCCATCACATTTCTTGAGGCCTGAACCAGCTTCACTTCCTAATGGTTCTGCGAAGAACGAAACTACGCCTAAACAAGTCATTCCATTTTCTCCAACGAAAGAAGATGCAGATTCGCTCGAGTTTCCATTTGAGGGCCGTCCGGAAGACGAGCCACAAGATGCACCTTCATCTCCATTGTTCGGAAGGCCAGATCAGAGTAAGATCAATCAAGATGCAGAGGCTGATATTCTTAGTCAGTTGAACATGGAAATCGACTCTCAGGATATGTTCAGACGTCAAGAACATTTCAGTTCTGATACATCTATGGACTCTCAAGCCGATGGTGACATGAGTAGATACTTCCAACAATATGCTACTCAAACACAGCAGACGATGAACGGAACTCAACGAAGATCACAGTTGTCCAACGGCAGAACACGAGGTGTTCTTTCAAGTAATGAAGATAGAGGAGATGATGATGCTGCTGAAGCAGAGGATGAACCTGATGTAAAAGACGACGACCACAATCCACTTCAAAATGGCTCAATGAATGACACTATGGTTGAAGAACTGCCTGGAAAGATCATCAAGGATGAAGATGTGAGTGATTTTGAAGATCACCAGGACTTCTCCATTAATGGTGATGCTCTTAAGACTGAGGATAATGATGATCACAACTACGATGGAGACGATAATGAAGATGACTATGAAGAGGAGGCTGATTTCTTCGCAAGAGACCAAAACCTGGACTCGGAAGAGTATCAGGAATCATCAGACGAAGCCAACACTTCGTACCTTGCCGAAAGATCACGGGGCAAGAGAAAAAAGAATCACAAGAAAGTCAATGACTCTCAGATGGAGTTTGATTTTGATTTCGAGTGATTAATTCGCATTGTAACTATATTCATTATGTATAATATATTTTAAAGTCACATATATTTCCAACTATTACCTAACCATGTATCCCTATTTCTCTTGTACTGAGAAACTTTCATTGTCCTCTGTGGTATCCTGCTTTACCAACGTTCCCACTCGGGTAGCCGAGAGCCTGATGCCATTTTCATTTGACAATGGGAAAGCCACCCAGTCTTTAGGAATGTGAACAGAATCAGGAACCGTCCAAGATGGAGACGTGGATGTTGCCGTCAAACGACTTGAGCCCAAGTTAGCAGCATTCATTTCAGAAATGGCTGCTACAGTGGCAGTTGCATTTGAAGTCAGGGTGTTTGTAGCTGGAGGTATTGGTGGCATGACGATTCCAGTCTCTCTTGGTGCCTCTGGTCTGTCAACTGGTTGAGCATTCTGTGGAGCTTCCGCAGTGGCTGGTTCCGGAGTATTCTGTTTGAAAACCTTCTTACGACAAAGTGGACAGTTGTCAGATCTTTCGAGCCAATCCTTCAAACATCCCATGTGGAGAATATGACCACATTGAAGTCTCTTAGGACATCTCCGTGCCAACAACTGTTTACCTTTGTCTCTTTGGTAGGATTCAGGCGAGTGCATATCTTCACGACAGATAATACAGAGATAATCTGCAGCTTGCAATTCTTCATCAGTGGCATTGGCAAGCAGATTATCCAAGCTACGTGCTTGCATGATAAAGGTACGCAATTGCACGGTTTGCTTGACCACATTAAGCATTGAAAAGAAACAACCTTGAAGAATTGGAATTGGTGGCGCTAGTCCAGAATGCATGTACAGAATGTAGATGAAAGTGGAGTAGAATGCTGCCTTCAACGATGAAGCAATGATCTCAAATGCTTGAGTGTACATTGACTTGTTCTCCCAAACAATCTCAGAATTGTCATCTTCGTCATCAAGATCAAAGTCATCCAAACCAGTGGACTCTGTTTCAGGGCGACTGGACACGGCTCTGTAGAACATAAGCTCGTAAACGTTCAAGATCAACTTGCCAAGGTAGGTGAAACCTTCAATGCCCATAACACCGAATTGAATTCCGAAAAGCAAACTGCCCATTGAGCTGACTCCCTGGAACACATCATAGGCAAGCAACTTGGCCACAGCAATATCGCATGCTATGAAGGTCAAGAGCAAGAGGACATAGAGATTCATGGAGAAAATCCTCAAAATGCCCATTGCCGTATGTGGTGCTCGAGAAAGATTGTTGACAACAGCCATTTGAACGAAATCAAGACGATTGAGGATGATTATATGATAGATCTTCGCAAGAACCGTGACACCTGCCCAAATGATGTTCAAGAGTAAGTTGTCATCATTAAAGAGGATAAACAACAAATTGAGACCATAAAAGGGAAGCTGATCGGCCATGTGTTCAACCTCAATGATCTTCAATTCTCCAAACAAAATTCTAACACTTAAAATGCCTCCAAGTAGGAAGCAACAAACCACAAAGTTTAGAAGAATCGTGAGCTTGAAACTGTCCGTAAGTTCATGCATAAGCGTGAGGAAATCATAGGATTTGGATGCCAGCGAGACTAACGTGAGCCCAAAAGATGCTATGCTTACGGCTCCATAAGCAGCCATCCACAATGTACCTTTGTGAGCCATTATTGATGGAGTAGTAGTGAAATGTGGAGCCTTATCGCGTGTCAAGTTATTGTGGTGTGCACTTACCACTCAACAGCTGCATGTTTAGATTGAGTGGGCCCAACAGACAAATAAGGAAACCCAAGGAACAAAATTAACTTCCCCGTTTTGTTGGACATAGAAGCGGGATTTTACTTTTGTTTAGCGAGTTTCCCGATTTGACCGGAGACATTGGTTTCCTTCTTTTTGGTGAGGGGCCCGTCATCGTAGAAGAGCGAATCGGAGTTCGTATTGATGCAGGAGGAGACCGTTTTTTAGAGTCTGGTGAGTCTTCAAGAGCAGACAAAACATTGCTGAATTTGCTTAAATCGTCCGATGTTTGTTCGAGTTTTCCCACTGTTGAATTTTCGATTTTTGCAATTGCTCGTTTTGTTGAGTTGACTGCCTCGTTTACTTGGTCCATCATGAAATCGCCATCAGTGACGCTCGCAACATCCGTGACTGCTGAGACAACCCCGCATTTCACTTTGTCACCAATTGATTTGGTCATTAAAGTGACTCTTTGGTCATGAGAAGCCTTGAATTCCGAAGCTGCCAAATTGAGCTCTTCTGTTTTTGGTTGAATTGCACCCAAAATCGCATTCGTAGCCACTTCGTATTTCGCATTAACCTCAGCCACTCTTTCCTTCGCTGCGGAAAGAGCCTCTTCAGTGGAGAGCTTCGACGATTGTTCAAAGACTTTGTGATTTTTGCTGACCATGACGTCTAAGGATTTAGCAATATCGGCAAGAATCGACTCTTTAATTTGTGTAGATTGCGTCATAAATTGCCGTTTAGCTTCCTCCAATGAGTTCTTGTAGATCTCTGAATCGAACTGGTTTTCAAGCTCCATTGAATGAGTTTTCGTTTCCTTGTTTAATTGAGCAATTTCACTTTTGATGTCATACGCCAGAACATGATTAATTAGTGGGGAAATGTCCATGTTTTGTCTCACCAAGTTCTCCATCTCAACAATATCAGTATCGATACGAGAGCTAATGTCTGCGGAATTTTGCTCCAATTTCAATTTAAGCTCGTTTATCTGGTCAGAAATCAACTTCTTGAAAGAGTCAATATCGCAGCCAATTGTCTCGTAATCGTTCTTGATGGTATGCTGTAGCTCAACAAGGTCGTCATTGATGTCATTAACATTGGTCTGCATCACATTCGACACTTGCATTTTCTGGTTCAAATACTTCTCCTTGACAAGAGCCATTTGTTTATCCTTCAGTTGAAGTTCATTATGAGACTCAGCCAATGCTTGAGTCAATGTGGTGATTTTTTGTCTGGAATCAGAAAGCTCAGCATTCGCAGCCTGGAGTTTTGTCTGTAGACTGGCGATTTCATCAACCTTTTCTTGTAAATTAGTCTCCATTATGGCAATGCTAGAGTTCATCTGATCATAGTTTTGTACACTCATTTTGATCCCTCCATCTTTGTCCTTTGATGCCATGAGATCTCTGGTAATACGGGCCACTTGGGACGAAAGATCATTGACCAACGTTCTTTTTAGCACCATTTCACTGGTCTGTGTAGACTGAGGAATATTCTTGATGTTCTTTGCCTTTGAAGCATAGTTCAAAGTACTCACTGTCTCATGAACGTTGATCTTTGCTGGAGAGATGGCAGCAATCAATGCTGTTTTGGTTTTTCCTCCAATTGACCCTTGTAATAGCCTTGTAAGCTTTGACTCTCTATATGGAATATGCTGAGATGGTTTACCCTCACTAAGAGAGCTGATGACTTTGCCCAATGTGAGCAAACTTTGATTAATTGAGCCAGCCTCTTTGGCACGCTCATTGATTGCACCAGACTTGTTTATATCTTCGGAACCAGCCAAATCCACAAGATTCATCTTGGATATGCAGTAGTCAGACAACCCGTTTCCCGAAGCAGATTGTCTGTAAAGATTAATTGTGAAAATTGTATGCGATCTTGACGATTGGTCATTCAATTTCGTGGCCCCAGTTCTTCTTTTACTAAGGCACTTTTGTAGGATCTTGAATCCCATCTCTGTGCTATCGATATGGACTTCCAACAAGTTTTGAATGACCAAAGGTGAATTTTTTGCTTTATCACTGACAAGTCGAAGTTTCAGCTTTGCAGGATTCAATTCCAACTCATCATTTAGAAGATCTCGAAGCTCTTCCTTATATAGCTCCACACAAGACACTTTCACCATGTAATCTCTATCCATATCGGTAAATAACTTCGTGAGCACTCTCGGTATTATACCTGCGTGTTCTCCTTCCAAATCTCCACACATTGTATATGTTTTTCCCGAGCCTGTTTGACCATAGGCTAATATAGTGACGTTCATACCTGCCATAAAATCATGAAATAGAGGGATGGCAACGTTTTCGAATAACAAGTTCTGATCGGCATTAGGACCATAAACCTGATCAACTTTGAAAACTTTCCCACCGGGCCCATTGGCTCCTCGAAGTGAATCAGATATGTAGCTTGTTGATTCTGGATTGACACAAACATAGGGCTCATCTAGCGAGACCACATCGTTTGGGAGATCGATGACTTTTGGCGACTCGGAAGCAATTTCTCTTTTGTTCCGGGCCCGGCATCGAACCACAACTTGGATATTATCAGACATGGTGGGGCCGTGGTGTTATGGTGTTGTGGTTTTCAAAGTATTGTTTACGTCCAGGAAGCAGTTTGCAGGATATCGCGTTAGGGCCATCTGGGAGTGTGCAGGTGAGATGGAGGTTAGAGAGGCAGAAGAGGGTGGTGATTTTGGAGAGTTGAGGAGGGGGAGGAGATTTTTGATGATGGGTATGTGTTATTTGGTTATGATTTTGGAGGGAGATTTCTTTTGTTGAAGGGATTATGATGGAGTTGAGGTTTTTGAATGTGGTGTATTGGGAAAGATCTCAGATCTTGTGGCTGCGAAAAGGAAATATGTCAGTGGGGCAGACAGGACACATGATAGAGGTGAGATTGGAGGGTATGAATAGAGATAGACAGAGGTAATTGAATTGAAAGAAGGGGGAAGAAGGGGATTTTCGTGGTTTAGAAAAGAGTTTGAAAGAATATTTGAAAGCAGAATGAATGAAGTTATATCACCTTCTCGAATCTCCCTCTGCTCTCGTCTCTGTTTTGTAGGTGGACCATATACTTAATATAGATCATAGATCAGTCTCGATATCCATACTACACAACTGAAACACCACGATCTTAATTTTAAATCTCAAAAAATCTAATCGAATCCAATGTTCAGGTCCTCAATGACACTGTTGGAATTCTGAATGTCAATAGATCTACTTTCTTAGCCACTTCTGCTAGACCCCATAGTTCAAGTCCGCTTGATTACCAGAACTCATCCTTTTCACTCACAACACCTCCCCCACTTCCCACCTACACTAATCTTCCATATCCGTTTATTAATCAAAGAAATCGTCATCACTATCTTCCTCTCCACGTCTCTCAAACACAATCTTACTCTGCTTCTTTTCGTCTCTTGAGAGTGATTCTAGAATCTCAACAATATCGTTCTCTCCGAGCTTTCGCGTGATAGATCCCATTTGAATGAGCTTCATCAAATATTGCTCGACTTGCTCTGCTCTATCAGGACGAACAATTCTAACTCTGGACAATCTCTCTCTAGCACTTGGCTCCAAAACTTGGGCAAGAACAGTGAATTTTTGCTCATCTTGCTTGGATGGACCTTGTGAGGAGTTCTTTTGGAGTTCAGCCAATCTGGCCTGTCTAATAGCGTTAAGTTCTGACTCGTCCATGGTGGCTAGTGTTGTTGGTTATAGCTTTAGGAAAATTTGTGTAGTAATAATAGGGATGTACGGGTGTACACTTGTCAAGAGTGACGATACTGGGTTGAATGATTTGAGGTAATGATTGATTTTTCCAATTTTGAATGGTAGAAAGAATTTCTTCATTGTTGATATTGTAAACTATTGTTAATTTTACCCTTTAAACATGATAATTCTCCGATTATGGTGTGACTTCTAGTGCCTGCCTCGATTGCTCACACTACCATATGATAATTGATTAGTGTCAGTAGAACCATACAAAAAGAGAAGGAAATAAAATTCTTCAGGAAAAATTTCTAACCAAAATCATTAATTCAAATTCATGTCGCCATAAAATTATGAAAATTCTCCAAAAATTCCCCAAATTCCCCATACCGTGTCTCCCCAATAGTTGCCAGCAAAACACCCGTGCACCATCACCATCACCAAAGTCGCCCAAACCTCCATCTAAACTACCCGTCCATATAATACCCAGAGAACATGAGCGATAAAGGTATTCTAAGAAAATATAAGATCGTGTTCCTTGGCGATCAGAGCGGTATGTCATTCCTACTCTTTTAAATCCCAGATTTGACCCTCCCATGTTCCCCAGTACTAACCTTTGCTATAGTCGGAAAGACGTCATTGATAACCAGATTCATGTATGACACATTCGATGATCAATACGCCGCCACAATCGGCATTGACTTCTTATCCAAGACCATGTACTTGGAAGACAACAAAACCGTCAGATTGCAATTATGGGACACTGCTGGACAGGAACGATTCCGGTCATTGATACCTTCATACATTCGAGATTCACATGTTGCAGTGGTCTGTTACGACATCACCAATAAGAAGTCTTTTGAGAGTTTGGAGAAGTGGGTCAACGATGTCCGCATGGAAAGAGGTGACGACGTCATTGTCGTGCTTGTGGGTAACAAGTCTGATCTTAGTGGGAAGAGACAAGTCAGCGTTGAAGATGCCGAAGCATTTAGTAAGAAAGTCGGGGGCAAGTTCCTAATCGAAACATCTACAAAGGCCAATCACAACGTGAAGCTCTTGTTTAAGCGAATTGCTGCCTGTTTGCCGGAGTTCAGTGAGTCTTCAACAGAAACAGACCAGCAACCAGAAACGGTGGATGTCAGCATCGAGAACACGCCAGCAGCATCCACCAGCTGTTGCTGAATTTTTTCAAGGTCTTCGGGCGCAAATTGGGGTTTGTGGTGATGCGGTGTGGGTACCAATAGCACATTTGGCTTTAGCCACAACAAATTAAATAATATCTACACGCAAATTTGACATGGATTGGAGAAGGAAAGCCTTGTAGACGATCAGATGGCCATAAAGATATTCAGATGGCCATGGAGATGAGCAGGATAGGTTTTTTGGCGAATTGAGGTTGGTTGAAGGAGGTTATTGTCATGATTCATGGAAAAAGGTAAGCCTTATTGGAGGAAGTGGAGGAAATTCTAGAAGGTGGAAGGTCAAGGCGACGTAAATCACATCCATGCAACCCCGATCACATTGTTGAAACGTGCTGGAGGCTTTTGATCATAAGCATCAAGCCATTTCAGCAAGATCAAGGCATTTCGTAACTGCTTGATCTAATTAAACGTCGATTTGACAGAAGCACGTCAATGCCCATTGAGATCCCGAAAGTTCCGGTTTTTTTTTCATGCATCCTATCGGTGACTTTAGATGACATCAGACGTTTACATCGATCGTTGATGCATTACACGTTAGAAATCGTGTTAATGCCGTATGTGGCATCTCACGTAGCCATCTTACATAGTCATCTTACAGAGTCATTACGTCCCATGACGTATTTTTCAGCCATCTTTGACTTCTTCAAGTGAGTAAATTTAGTAGCAACCAAGCAGAATTTGCAAGGCTTATGTGAAACAAGCTAATTATAAAAATTCCAACATTTAGTTGTTGAAATTGCCTTCATGGGTTTACGGAGATAACGCAAAATTATCCCCGATTAAACTACATGTAAGAGCTGTAAAAACCATGCCATGAAATTTACGAGACGGAATCCTGGACAAGTCATCCCTTCCAAGCCGGAGGACCCCGAAAAAGCCAAGATGAAATTTCGTAGAGTCACTCGATGAAAACGTTGGAAACATCGTCTATGGAGTGGCGTAATTACAGCTTCCACATGCATGAATGGGTGAAACTAAGGCAAAAACCATAACCAAAAAATAACCCAAAAAATAATGACAACTCCACGATCTCCATGAGGGCTCTTCCCCGGCAAGCAGCACGTCGGGCTTTCAACAATAAAAAGTTTAAAAATTACCGGATCCCCCCGCAAAACGGCCTAAAACCGCTCACTTCGAACGCCGAGTCAAGAAAATTGTTAGCCGCAGAACCCCAGCAAGAGAACACTACAACGCCGATCATTCAATGTAAATCTTGAAATTCGAAAGGTTGGAATTCGTAAAAAGGTCTTCTCTGTCAAATCCGCAGCTCCCATTTACGGCCCCTAGCTCCTGACCATATTATGTTAACAGGCAGCTACGCATAGGAATTGAAAAAATGAAACTATAGCCGGGTGGAAGCCTCGCATACACCAGTTATGTGGAAGAACTCTCAAGCGTGAGAAGTTCTACATGCCAGATTTAGTGCTCGCCATCGTAAACCTCACTAAACCTCCCGCAGATGAACCCCTATACTATAGCGCGAGGCGTATACAAACCGCCAACAATAACAATGTGGTAGTGACTAAATGGTTAGTAAAGCCAGCTAGCGCTTTGATGCAACCTTATTGGTAGAATAAAGGGAGAAAACATTGGTTGTCACGAGCACCTCTATTGATATTCTTGGTTGTGCTTGGCTTAGCACATTAGGCCCTACAGCCTATGCTCGGCGCTATCGGCAGTGCTGCTGCATTGTTATTGCGGCGGCCCAAACGAGAGCGTCATACCTACATTGCCTACAGTTAAGCAGCCACTTTTCAGTGGCCCTGGCGCGAAACCGGCCGTCGTCTGGACCTAACCAGGAGCCAGTCGGAACAATGCGCCGCGGTTGATTATTCGAAATTCGTGCCGCGTGGGCCAGATTGTAAGCCATGCACCGCCGTTTCCTTTCAGGGCGAAACGAGACGCTGGTCCACTAAACTGTGACACCACAAGCCTGCGGCTCGATTAGCGGCTGCCGAGGATGCCAGATGGAAATTGATTGGGCAATTGCAGGCGATAGTGGATGGAGAGAATAAGGAGATTCCGCGAGCTTTGTGTTGAGAGCTGGTGGGAATAGCGCAATTTCTCCGGTAGCCTATTGCTTCGTGTTTGTAGTCAGTAGGAGATCGTGCCCTGATGCGAGGTTTACGGGCCACTTTTCGCCCTATAATTTTTTCTTGACCTGCGTGCGACCTGCGACTTGCGTAACTACTGGTGCCTGTGCCTGTTTCCATGCCGTAATCGACTGAGGCACCTCTGTTATCCGGACTAATTGACGTGGGACAGGGTCGTCGGGAGAAAATTGGAAAAATAATGAAAAGAGTCAATGTCATAAATATTCACCCATCAATCTCGTAGCCTGCCACTTTGGCATCAAAAAGAAACCAAAAAACTCTTGTTCCCCTGGCAATGTTATGCTGGTGCCTGTAATTCGCAGATTTGACTCCATGCGCCCAAACATCTCTAGCTCCCCTCCACAGTCTGCCCCA
Organism: [Candida] citri; assembly: GCA_030571295.1. Taxonomy (NCBI): domain Eukaryota; kingdom Fungi; phylum Ascomycota; class Pichiomycetes; order Serinales; family Metschnikowiaceae; species [Candida] citri. Next base: position 726,066 of record JAJLXN010000002.1, on the reverse strand, counting down.
AAACGATTGTCAAGAACGATGATCAAGATGGATGCATTGAGGCATGTCGCCGTTCTCGAACAATCTCAATCTACCATCTCTATAGTGTCAAGAATTATCGTGTTTCACGGTGGAATATTGCTTGGATCTATCCACCCCACAGAGGGGCTAGACCTTCCTGGTATCAGGTTTCATCTTCAATGTCACTATTTTGGGACGTGCCTACATTGACCTGGGAACCCTTGACAAGGTGGAATTGGAGAAATGCAGCCAAATTGCGTTGACAATAGGCCCTGGTCAAGATAACGGGGCCTGAAAAATATATCTATCGAACCATTATGCTTGGAGATTGTTCCTGAAGGCAGAAGCGCTTTCTCGCTAAGGGCGAGGGTAGGGCCATATTGAGAAAAAGTGGACAATTTGCGTTAATTAATTTTTTTTTCACAGTTTTATTTTCTTCAATCCGCTCTCAATTTCCATTTCCAGGCTTATTCGTAGCAATTCTGAAACAAAAAAATGCTAAATTTACACCCTAAAAAATATCCCCTGCTAGCCAACTAAGCATTCTGAGCGATTAAAATCCGGAATACACAGGTGCACAACACTATAGGACCTGGCACCGCTTACTTCATCGTACAGGAAGATCACTGTTTTCTTTCTAGCTTTGTTCCCTTCCCTTCAAACTGTAACCTGATCGGAGCCCTTCCTTGTTGCAACACCTCGCTGCAGCGCTCCATCCCAACTCCATCTTTTCCCGCGTTAACGTCCGCTCCTTTTCGACTCCTACCCCGTTACCAAAGTGATGTCTGAGAAGGAGAAAAAGTCAAAGCACCCACTGAAAGGAAGGGTGTTCCAATGTACGGGGTTTCCCAACTGTAACAAGTCCTTCACCAGGTCGGAGCATTTGGCCCGCCACAGGAGAAAACACACGGGTGAACGCCCTTTTACTTGTCCCCACTGCTCCAAGAACTTCTCCAGATTGGATAATCTCCGGCAACACAAGCAGACAGTCCACGCTTATGAAAACTACATCAAGAAACGTCCACTGCTGCTGCAGGGGCCACAGCCGCCTTCCAACGGGTCGCTGTCGCCCTCCCAGTTCCAGCCTCAAGATAAGCTTCCGAACACTCCACTGACCTACCCAGTTGTTGTGGCTCATCCAAAGACGATGTTCTCGCCACCAAGCTCGGGCCTGCCTCCTTTTGGTTCTATTTACTATACGGCGCCTTACTATACGCTGCATCTGTCGCCTTTCCCGCCTCCCCTGGGCGAGAGAGACCAGTTACGTGATCCTCCCAAGTTCAACTCAAAAAACAGACCCAGGCCATTATCCTTGGTCCATTCATTCGCCGACGACCACGCCATTAACAACAGAACACAAACTCCTACGCTAGTGGTTGATCCACCTCTCAAAACTGCGCCTCCGGTGCTGTCTTTCCAGCTGCTGTACCTTGACCCATACCATTCTCGTGGTCTAAAGTTACACCAGTTGAACGTTATGATGGCTTCGCCTTTGTCGCCTCTATTCCACCAGTCTTTTAGCCAGGTCCCCTCGAATTCAACCGGGTTATTCTCGCTGTACTCTCCATCTCATTCCGCTGTTCCACCACCACGGGTCACTTCCAATCCTCTGGCGCTGGTTTCTAATGTCCTGTTACCGTCCATCACAAACTTGCCACCAGTGAACCCAGAAAAGGAAAGCCCGCCAAAAGGAACGTGGCTCAAGAACATGCTCAATGACGAGGAGTCACAGAAAACGAAAAAAAATCTCCCAAGCAGAGAATCCCCAACTGAAAAGTTGGCCATCAATAGTCTCATCACGCTGCGCGAGAACGAAGCTCCGGAAGCTGAGGCACCCGCTGTCAAGGTTGCAGAGGAATCAAAATAGAAAGGTCCTCCTCTCCTTTAGGGCCTGCCTCACCTAAGCTGTCGGTATAATGCACTTACATGTCACGCTAATGGTTTCTTTTCTCCTTCTATATCTATATGTACTATTAGAATTCGCATCCATTCATTAATGTATTCGTTTGAAGTTGCCTAAATCAGTTTGCTCGCCTTAGTTCTATTCAATTTGCGTGTCTTTGTTCTATTCAACATGCTGGTCTTAGTCCCATTCAATGTGCTATAAATATTCAACGTGCTGATTCAACGTGCTCGCCTTAGTTCTCCGGTTTTCATATGCCCTATCAACTGCTTAAGTATGAGCAACTGCAGTGACAATCTCTCCATACCTTGCAGGTCTAGATTCTCTTCTAGAACCGTCATCATGAGCTCTGTGAGTCTTGCTGTCTTATTGAGCACCTCCATGTACTTCCCATATTGCGTCCAGACTTCTGTTTCACTTTGAAACTTCGCGTTGACGTCGTGTTCCTTGATCCGCTTCGTGTTTTCGATGTTGTAGTTGCTGACGTCTCTAGCGAGAACAGGAAGGATCACTTCCAGTAGAAGCGACTCATACTGGCGATAAACTTTCAAAAGCTGCTTATTCTGCTCAATTTTAGACTCTTTAAGCTTGGTCAATTTGTAATTATCAAGGAGTAACTGCTTAAGTATGGGATCTTCGATATCCTCGAATTCTTCAACACCAACGTCCATTTCACCAAGTTTATACTTGTGATCTAGGATATTTCGGAGGTAGTCATCTTCAATCTTCTCTGATTTGGCGATATTGCCCCTGATTTGGGCCCCTTCCGGGAGGTGTGGGTATCTGAGTTGAGTATCAACAGAAGTCGATATTCTGCTTAGAATTTTCTCGTTTTCTCGAATATTTAGGGTAAGCTGCTTCACTAGCTTGAACAACGGATCATAATTCTCGGTATTTAGTAGGAAATTGGACGCATTTGATGTCATGGCTTCAAGATAAAGAATAGTCGGCTAGTGTTTGGTGTGCACAGTGGCTCAAGGTAGTATGTATATTCGTTACCTAGACCTCATTTTGGTTTTATCGTAATGTCGTAACGTATAAAAATAAGATGGGTGGTATGAGCACAATTTTCTGGAAATTGTGACGGGAGTAAAAGTAATTGAAAATCAAAACGAGGTAATAGAAGTGAACTCTAGTATGACGAGTCATGTGGGGCAATATTGGTTCCGCGATCACCCATGCATTTGGAAAACGAGTCGTCGTGATTCCTTCATGAGTATCGTTGCAGCTGTTGTTGTACCTGTGCCAACCTTCGTTCTTGTTTACCCTTTTTCATGGCTTGTTTCAATGCAACGGAGTCCAATGGGTCAAGCAACTCGAACGAACAAAGCAACTCCTCTGAGACACCCATGACAGCACCCCAATTATCGAATTCTCCACAGTAGTTTGGTGCACTGAAAACGGTAACAAGTGTTCTGTCGTTGAAAAATTCGTATCCGTCTTCGACCACCATGTGAGCTCGACAAACCAAGTCGAATCCAAATTTTTGCAAAAACTTATTGATAGCGACTTTCGAGAAAACGTATGAAACCCCTCGTTCGTTGTCTTCCCACTCATTGACGGTATCCGCGGGATCTGACCAAAGAAGGTCATTTAGCAATCCAAAATCAGGAACGTCGGTTGGACGAGCAATGTTTCTGATCTCGTCCATTGAGTTAAGAACGGGTGAAAGTCCACCATGCACACAAAAGATCTTACCTGCAACGATTGCTGCAATAGGTAATGTGTTGAAAGTATCGATGAATAGTTTCCACGTCTTTATGCTGCAACGACGCTTACATTCATCGTAGAATCCGTAAACTCTGGTCACATTTGCACATTCGTGATTGCCTCTCAACAAGAAGAAGTTCTCTGGGTACTTGATCTTGTAGCAGAGCAAGAGCAAGATTGTCTCCAAAGATTGCTTCCCTCGGTCAACGTAATCACCAAGGAATAAGTAGTTTGTCAGTGGAGGGAATCCACACTTTGTGAAAATACGGATCAAGTCGGAGTATTGGCCATGGACATCGCCCACCACCTTAACTGGAGGTGATAACTCTAGTAGCGATGGTTGCAGCAAAAAGATCTCTCTTGCCTTTGCACAGATCAATTGAATCTCTTCGTTCTTTAAGCAAACGGACTTGGTACGCTTTCCGGAGTAACCAGCATCAAGAAGTCTCTGAATCATGTCCTCTATATCGATGAGGTTAGATTGTGGGCTCAGGTCTGCGCCAAAACCATGCACGTCTCTTGAAGAGCCTCTTCTTGAGGCACCATTCATACCAGACGAAGACGATCTGCCTGAACGTCTGGAACTGATGGAAATAGCATCAGTCTTGTCGTCGTACCCATTGGAAGTACCTCCTGTATGTTGAGGGGTCAAGTAGTTTCCAGATGGTGTGGAAGCATGACGAGCCGAATGATTGGTAGAAGACCGGGATAACGGCTGTAAGTCGTCTCCGGATATAGATGCACGTATGGAGTTCTCTGTATCGTTAGTGTTTCTCCGGAGAAGGATAGGCTTATCTGGTTCCGGAGACATCATTGACGCATGGATACCGGTAGAGTCACCGGCAGTGGGCTCAGCAATATTGAGCAGAATATCGCCATTCGGTAGGGAAGCGGTTGAGTTCTTTCGACTGAGCTGCTTTGGAGAGTCAGTATTAGCGGTGCTAAGGTTTGATGCCGATATTCTGGAGCGGATGGAACGCCCGGACTTGACTGAGTTGCCTGTGTCAGTCCTCAGGAGAGGAAGACCGTTTTTGGATTTGGAAGGACTGTTACCCATATTAGCAGCAGATTTTTGATGGAATTTGGATATAAAAAAAGAAACCGAACCGGAGTTTCAGGAGAGCAAGCGGCCAGGGAAACAGATAATCAAGGAGAATTGCAAAAACAGCCAAGGAAGTTTTTTTCAGGTTTCGCCAATCCCAGGATTTGAAAAAGTGGCAATTTCACGCAACGATGGCACCGCAATGACAAGATTGATTTGGGGGAATGGAGTTACCACGGGAACGACACAGAAGGAAGTAAAAAAGAAGGCCAAACGGGAAATGAGCGACGCTTCGGACACGGGGAAAGATGCGCTATGCACGGTAAGGTTCGAGAAGAAGGGAGTCCTTGGAGAATTGGATGAGAATTTGCAGAAGAAGATCCCTTAGTTGGATGAAATGTTGGCGCTAGTCGCAGTAGGAGGCGATAGCATGAGTAGTGTGGTTTTCGCACGACCCGGTGAAAGGGTTCCAAGATGGTGGAGCGGGAGGAGCAGAGATGGGGCGGAGGGAAGAGAATAGACGATGGGAGTAAAATTAGCAACAAGGAAAGCAAAACACAATAAAAGGGCTTAAAAAGTTGAGGCAAATTTTCGTGGTTTTCATCATTTTCCAAACCTCATTTGCTCCCCCTCCTCTACACGAACAGCTGGGCGATCAAGTGTGCGAATTCGAGGCGCTCCTATTAATTTCTCGACTTAAAACTGGGTCATGTGGAGAGACAGGCGATGAAGACACTGGCACCCGTGAACGAAAGACACGCTTTCGAGAAACCCGTGCCTCTGGATGGGGCAATCTTATTTGTAAACGGGAATTGTGCTCCTAAACGTCACATGACTGTAATAGTTTGTCAGTTTCGCATGCTAGTGCGGGCCAGTGCGGGCCAGTGTGCGTGGTGAGTGCGTGGTGAGTGCGTGGTGAGTGCGTGGCCCTATTGTTGTGGGGGTAGAGCCTCTCGCAGTGATATGGGGCAGGACTGATGCGATTGGGGAAGGAATGAGCGATAGGGAGTCGCAGGGAATGGGGACGGTATTTTGATTTCCAAGCGATTTCTTTCAATATTTTTTTACATCACTCAATTGATCTCAACCAAACGATCATTTCTATATAATTTTTTTTCTAAATTCCCCATTCACAGTCCCCATTCTCTGCACCCTTCTCTATCACCTCTCCCCCATATCAGTGCGGAATATCGCAACATACTGCCTATTTGGTCACACAGGACTCCGGCACCTCCCTATCGCCCTGGAACCATAAATTGCCCCCTATCCCCCAGAACCTCTACTACTCTTTTTCTAACAACAAACAAAAAATCTCACTTATGCTCGATCATGTTTGCCGTCATTCAAGAAGACCATGAATCCTGTCACAAGCGAAAACCACGACTGCCCCAGTCTCAGGGTGGCAGTACGGGTCAAATAACTGACTCCCTGAGACTAATCAACAAGAAACTATTGAACACATCGATCTCTCCGGTGTCTATTCTGGATTACCGCCGTGTGGCAAAGACCCTCGCCTTGGCGTTTGACAAGGACCCGTTTGTCAACTACATCCTTAACACTAGAATCGATTACGATGCTAATCAAACTCGTCTTATGCGTAAGAAGCATGACTTGATGCTTTCTTTCTTTGAGTTTGCCTGCTACGAGTGTATGTCTGTTGGTGGCCTTGTTGTGGCCATCAAGGATAACAACTTGGAGCTGGAGTTGATCCAGCAGCGGTTGAAGCCGCTGAGTGTGGCTAAGATTCCCTTTTTGGGTGTGGCCTGCTGGAACAAGCTCACTTACGATGAGGACGAAGGCCATTTCGACTACCCGCTCGAAATGTCTTCGTTGTCGAACATGCACCCCTCCTCGTTGAAGTTCAACTTCTTCTCCTCTTTGGCCAGATGCCGTCTGAAGGTGCTGAGGATTGGAGAAGACAAGTTGAAGACCGAGAGAGACTCGGTGCTTGATGCCATGGTTTTGAATGCTGACTTGAAGGTGGCCGGCACTGTGTGGTACTTGGGTGACGTGGGTGTGATTCCTACTGCTCAAGGACACGGATTCGCCAAGAAGTTGATTAATCACTGCTTGGAGAACTACATGGTGGACCACTGGTGTTATTTAGAATCGTCCAACTTGGCCAACCGGAAGTTTTACGAGAAGTTGGGCTGGCGCTTGAAGAAGACTTACGTCATTAACGACGAAGATTCTGAGTCCAGCACTGACGAAAGTGATAGTTCCGGCTCTAGCACTGGTAGTTCCAGACCTAGAAGGTCCAAGAAATCAAAGCCTCCCGTGAGCACCGAAGACTTGCTTTACATCGACTCGTTCGTTTTGTATTCTGAAGCAAAGAACTAAGGTGCTTGCTGTTGGCTTTGAATGGAGTGTTGGTGCCAGCTAATTGACTAGTCACCTAACATGTTCATCTTTGGATGGCATGTTATGTGGCTAGCTAATTGACTTGTACACAACATAAACCATTGATTTTTAGTATATGCAATAACAAAACTCCCAGAGCAGCCGTAGGTAGTACTTGTGCAATGGGAATGGTGGGATCTGGGGGGAAAGTGGAGGTATGGGGTAAGAGTGGTAATCGTGGTGTATGATTGAGTGAGGGTCTGAGAAGACAACATCTTTAACAGACAACCGCTATTCTATTCAAAATACTTAAATCCCTTATTTTTTTCTGATTAACATACGAGTAGCTTTATAAAAAAATATTTTTTAATCTCCCCTTTATTTATTTTTTCCTTTCTGATGTCTATGTCTACTCTCTAATCCTTCATATATAGAGCTGATCTCACCCATCACCAAGTGAGCGTTTCTTGTGGAGTACCCCATCATGCTTCGTTCTTTCTCCAGAGGCCTTTGTAGGTCGGCTATTCTTCGACAAAAGAACCCGCTTATTCATGAAAACGGATTGTACTATGGAAAATTTACGAAGGAGGAGTATGATCACGCCAAAGATTTCGTTACTAGTAAATACCAACAGCTAGAGAAAGAGATCAAAGGAGATCATGATATCCGTGCCAACATGGATAAAATGGCACATTTTCCAAGTAATGAAGCACCAAAGAAAGTTGCTAATCTTCTGGATTTCTTCCAGGAGGCCATTAAGACCACTGGACCTGTGTCCTTGTCTTCTTATATGAGACAGTGTCTTACGCATCCAGAGTTTGGTTACTATACCACCAGAAACCCTCTTGATGCTTCCAGCGGTGACTTTATTACATCTCCAGAGATTTCCTCTGTTTTCGGAGAGATGATTGGTATCTGGCTCTATACTGTGTGGGTATCTCAAGGTAAGCCTAAGTCCATGAATGTCATCGAGTTTGGTCCAGGTCGTGGTACCTTAATGCACGATGTTATGGCTGTTTTCCATAAATTTGCAAGCAGAGAATCAGTTGACTTTAAATGCAAGCTTGTGATGATTGAAGCATCGCCAGTTCTTCGTAAAGAGCAGTGGAATCTTCTCTGTTCACCATCTTCAACCTTCGAGACCACTGAGGCCGGTTTCAACGCCTCGAAGACAAAATGGGGATCTGATATCATTTGGGTCGATACAGAAAAAGATATTGTCTCTACCGAAAACGATGCAAACTATATGTTGGCTCATGAATTCTTTGATGCTTTGCCAATCAAGTCATTCTCTAAGACTGAGCATGGATGGAGAGAGTTGTTGGTCGAGCATAGTCCTTCTGTAGTCAACACACAAGGAAAGCTTCCTTCAGCTTCTGAAACTGCTGAAACCTCAGAAAATCAAGATATTCCTGAAGAACTTGAGACTGAGTTCCATCTCACAGCGTCCAACAGAGAGACTAATGCTTCTGTTATCCCCACCATCAGCGACAGATTCAGAGACATGCCTGTCGGATCTAGAATTGAAATCTGCTCTGATGCTGAGTTCTACGTCAAGAGAATGGTTGAACTTATCAACCAAGGCGATAAGACTAAGGGAGGTGCATTGATCATTGATTATGGTTTAAGCAATGAGGTTCCATCCAACTCATTGCGTGGTATCTACAAGCATAAGTTTGTCTCTCCATTCTTCAAGCCAGGTCATGTGGATTTGTCCATTGATGTCGACTTTGAAGGCCTCAGACTCATGGCTGGACCTGATGTGGAAACCTATGGACCAGTCGAGCAAGGTGACTGGTTGCATGAGCTTGGTATGGGCTACAGATTTGATCAGCTTATAAAATCTGCTAACTCCATGGCCAACAAGGAACTGCTCTATGAATCTTACTTGCGTTTGACATCGAAGGATGACACTGGAATGGGTAAAATTTATAAGTTCTTAGGATTTCTTCCAAAGGGCTCTGCCAAACCTGTTGGATTTGGTGGATCCGTGTAAATAGTTAATGTGAATCTAATGAACACTGAAAAGGCAAAATTATTATAGTAAAAAAAAAAATAAAAAGAGAATTAATCCGTTCATTCAACGAAGGGAATGAAAGCAAAAAAGAAAATCAAATTCTCCGATACCGGGAGTCGAACCCGGGTCTGCTCGGTGAAAGCGAACCGTGATAGCCGTTACACTATATCGGAATTTGTTGAAGGATTAGCAGGGTATGAAACTATGACAGATAAGTCCATCAAATAACAACCCACCAATCAATTCTATAACCCACGATGCAAATAAAATAAAAAATAAACATGTCAACATCAATCTTCTGACATTCTTCTAAGAAATTCCTCCCAGATCACCCAAAATTCCACCATCTTGGCTAAGTTACACACATGCAGGCCCGAGCCATATCAGCCCGAGTTCTCTACTTCTCCGAATCTCTTACGCCTCCATCCACTATGCTTTCACGGCAACTATTTTTCCGTCCTACTCTCAACTTTGTGAGATACGCCTCCAAATTCGGTGAGATCCACTCTGGTCCACCAAAGCTTCCCAAAGAACAACAAGAGGAATTTGAAGCTCTTCAGAAGCTTGCCAACTCTCAGGCTGCAATCGATGAGTACAACAGACAAATCGAAGAGACTGGTGCTGCCAACAGTGACATTTTGCCACAAATGGAGAAGACCGATGTCGGTATGCAAACTCAATACTTGAAGACAATCCCGGAATTCGAAGGTGAGGTTAACCCAAAGACAGGAGAAGTTGGAGGACCAAAGCAGGATCCCTTGAGACATAATGACTGGTCATTCAACGGAAGGGTTACTGATTTTTAGGCTTTGCTTAGGAATATTAGAAGACATTAATGGTGGTGAATGTAGGGCAGAGTAGATTAGAGTGGGCTTAATATAAGATTCACTGGGGCTACGCGAAAACGGTTTAAAGTGACTAAAGGTGGCCAAGAGAGACCATAATTAAGTAACCCAAAACAAAAATAAATTGTATAAATTTTTTGATTTGCAACTGCTCTTGACAAAAAGATAATCAATTCTTTGTTCTTTTTTACCCTTCTTACCTTTTTGTGCTCTTTTTGTGATACCTCTTTCTCCATAGTGCACCTCACTTGACTGCCTCTATACTCCATCTAAACTATTTGGGTGCGAACAAAAACTCCATCGAGCTCACTAAGTATGGACTTTGATCCGCTACTGCTATTTACGGCGCCACTGCCGAAGGAGGAAACAGAAGATTTCCCAATTCAGCTATCAGATGAACAAACTACGAAGGAAATTGTCCATTCTGAGCCTGAAGACTCCCAAGATCAAGATCTAACTGATGGTTTACTTCCACTCCATGTTCATGACTTACCACTCCTACAACTTAAGCCACCGATTCATGTTTTAGAGACAATTTTGGGTCTTTTAGCTCCTTCCAACGTCTGCAACTTCGGTCCATCTACTGCACTGACCATAATAGAACCTCAAGTCGTGTTTGAAGAGAAGAAAGTTACCTCTTTAGTTGGTCCATGTTTGGAATGGCTACAACTTTATGGGTCTAGATTCAATGATGAACTTCAACTTGCATCCATTTCAGTGCTTTCAGACTCACTCAAAATGAATTTCACTTCAGATTACAATGCATGGTTGACTCAAATCATCTCCTCCAGTCTTTCATGGTTGGCTGAGGAAGATGCTGATCAAGTCAGAAATTTGGCATCTCTACGATTGGCAGAGAACTGTGGCCGTACAGCTCAACCTGAAATATTGAGAACAATCGAAATCAAGCACCTTCTGAAGAAGATCATCTTAAAAGAGCCATCTCTTACTGCTGACAATCTCGGGTTGAAAACATGGGGATCTTCTTTCATTTTAGGAAGCAGACTTGCTGCTCATCAAGATAAAGGCTACCTCCATGGATCTGTTCTTGAGCTTGGCTCTGGAACTGGTCTTGTTGGTATGGTTTCGTGCTTATTGGGGTACCCCACTGCATTGACTGATCTTAGCGAGATCGTGCCTAATTTGACTGAAAATGTTGGAATCAACGAGATCAAAGACGCTTTGGTTGATGCTCTTGACTGGAGTGATCCATCAGAATTCATCGCAAAACACGGAAACATCAAATATGATACCATCATCTTATCGGATCCATTATACTCCTCGAAGCACCCAGTTTGGATCGTGGACATGATTAATCAGTTTCTCAGTGATGACAAGAACGCCCGTGTGCTTCTCCAATTACCAATAAGAAGAAACTTCGAGTCCGAAAGGGCAAATCTTTGGCATTTGATAGACGTCAACAACTATGTTGCACAAGAAGAGATCTTTGAAGAAGGGTACGATGACTTTGGTCAAAATACATTCTGCTTCAAAAAATTAATTAGAAAGAATTAAAATCTTGTTAATATATATCGGCATTAATACTCCGTCTCTCTCTATATCTATCACAAGTAGTCCTTCAACTTGGCCAATCTGGCAACGGCCTCCTCCAACAAAGCATCATCCTTACAAACTGCAAATCTAACAGAGTTCTCCAATGGGTTGTTCTTTCTGTGCTCTGGAACAAGGAACTCAGTTGGTGGGATACCAACAACACCGATCTCCTTGATTAACCAGTAAACCAACTTGTAATCGTAAGTACCACGGCCCAGGATCTCTTCTGGGTAGACGTAATCATCTGGAATCTTCAACTTCTTGAAGTTCACAAGAAGGAAGTATCCACCTTGAGCAGTTGTGTATGGCAATCCCAAGTCATCGAAGACCTTCTCGAAAATCTCATATTTACGAACGTATTCCTTTCTGGTCTTCTCGAAGTAGTTGTTAGCAGATGCCTTAGTGAAGGCCTCAGAAACAGCTTGTTGCAATGGAGCAGGTGTAGAGAAACAGATACGAGTATGAGCGGAAGTGACATACTTGATCAATTCAGATGGACCTTGGACCCATCCAACTCTCCAACCAGTGGCAGCAAAAGACTTACCAGCAGATCCAACAGTCAATGTTCTCTCTGCCAACTCAGGTAAAGCCTTCAATGCGGCTGGTCTTGGGAACTCTGGAAGGTAGTACAAGTTCTCGTAGACCTCATCGGAAACGATGATCAAGTTGTGCTTGATGGCCAATTGACCAATTCTGTAAAGTTCCTCTTCGTTGAAGACCTTACCAATTGGGTTGTGAGGAGTGTTGATGACAATGATCTTGGTCTTTGGAGTGATGGCCTTCTCCAAGCCTTCCCAGTCAACTTCCCAGTCATCACCGGAGACATTCTCGGAATCGAACTTTTGAGGGAACTTGATGCCCACATACTTCAATTTGGCACCAGTCATCTCCACATTTGGAATGTATTGATCGAAGAATGGCTCAAACACCACAACCTCATCACCTGGGGTCAAGAATCCGAAGAAGATGGAGAAGATACCTTCATTAGCACCAGTGGTGATTTGGATTTGGGAAGTTTCAACTGGACGACCCAATTCCTCGGTATACAACTCAGACAACTTCTTCAATAGGTTAGGGTTACCTCTAGCATGGGCGTACTGGTTATATTGGGGAAGAGTCAAACTGTGGTTGACAGCTTCGATAGCAAAGTCAGGAGGATTGTAAGAAAAGAAACCCTGGCCCAAATTGACCACTGGTTTTCCCGATTCCTCTTGTGCTGTGGCCGCCGTCTCGTTGATCAACGACCAAACGTCTTTTCTGGATGGATCTTGCTTAAAATAAGGATTGTGCAAGGCAGCTGGATCATTGGACTTTGTAGTCATGTTGCGAGCAGAAAATTTCGAAAATGCAATGGGTTGAATCAATCGTTTTCCTGACAATTGTGCAATCAGTCGAAGCATATATAGTGGGAATAAGCGCTATCTATGGTACTGAATAGGAAAGAGACCCTCACGATTCCGCAATTGTGTGGCTCCAACTGCGCGGGCCAATAATTAGTATGAGGAATTTAGTCATATGCGGAACCACAGTTTTCTTAGCGAATTGGAGGTGGAATTTTTCATCAGATGGTATATTTGTGATCTTGGCGATTTGAAGATTTGGAATTTTTTGAAAATGGTTAATTTGGATAAGGAATGGAAATTATCACGTGTGATAACGATTTATAGTTATCGAGTCATTATGTAAGAAAGATGCGAATAGATAAGTTTTAGTGGTGTTAGGGTATAGAGAGGATCAGGGAAAACTATGAAAATGGAAATTAAATTATTATAATTTTTGGAATTTTGATGTCAACTGAGCTGTCTTAAAATTGTTATTATTTTTATTTTTTAGAAACTTTTATGATTTTGTTTGTAGTGCTTTATTAGGTTAGGCTTGGTCGTCTGAGTCATCGGATAAACAAGACCAGGATTCCAAGCAAAAAGTCAAAATAGCTTTACCAATATTGCGGGATAGAGCTTCTATTTTTGTAGTTTCTTTTGATAGTTTGGAAAGTAATTTGCTTCTCCTTATGGATGGTCAGAAGCTTCATATATATTGAGATCAAGAACGACAAGTACCTTCATAATCCTCGATATATTGACAGTAAATCACCCAATAATGAGTTTTAATACACATAATGCCTCAAAACAATTATTGTATCCATTATTCTCAGCCGTTTGAACTATATTAACTTGATGAGACAAACCAGCAATATTAAGAACAATAAGAACCGCCTGTGTGGCGTAATGGTTAGCGCATTTGACTTCTAATCAAAAGATTCCGGGTTCGAGTCCCGGCATGGGTTCTTTCTTTTTTTGCGCCTTTTCACAAGGTCCCCAGGAAAACGACATACCAAAGTTTTCTTATTTTTTATTTTTAATGATCGAAACAAATGTCCTTCTCCACTTCATTTTTAGTGAATTAAATCATCTCATCAAGATTATTCATTACGAATATCTCGGCCCTAAGTGGACTGACCCCACCATAGTGAGCACTCGCAGATACAGGCGTAAAATTTTCTAACTGATACTGATCTTACTTCAAGAACTAGTCCATAAAACATAAGGAAAATGCTTTCTAGATCTATTTTCGCCTGTAACAAGGTTGGACTCGCCAAGACCACTTCACTTATACCGTTGAGAACTCTCCTGCTCAAGCCAGACTTCTCCAAACTCAAGACTATCGAACAGCCTCCAGGACACATTGTGGGTACTGTCAATGACGCATATAAGATCCCATTAGTGAGTCCATATGAGAGTAACTACCATTGGACCTATGAGAGAATTTTGGCCCTCAGTCTTGTTCCACTTACATCTTTCCCATTCTTTATGGGTGTTGAGTTCCCAATGGTCGATACCGCATTCTGCTTGACTGTGTTGTTCCATGCCCACAGCGGTTTCAAGTCTTGTATTATTGATTACATCCCAGAACGTGTTTACGGATTCTGGCACCATGCTGCTTCCAAGTTGTTGTCTCTTGGAACTTTCGTCTCCATGTATGGTATCTATCTTTTGGAGACCACTGAGAACGGATTGTTTGATCTCGTTACGAAGTTGTGGAATGCTTAAAAGTGTTGAAACTTGTAAATGGAGCTAGCTTCATTTCTTGTCTTTGGCACTCTAAGTCAACAGATGTTCAGCATATATCTAACTTAGCCATCCATCATGATGGTCTACCATCTTGTATCATAGTACAATAGAATAATGATATCTCATTTCAGGAGTTAAGCTTGGGCTGTTGATGAATTTACTAACGTGGACTCCCCTATTGTAGCTTACTTTGTTTCAGGCAGACGCCCATATGGTATGTGTGACGACCATGCTGGTTTCAATCAGTTATAGGATTCTTGTAGGGTTTCATTCAGAAATGAAATGACAGTTACGCTTTAGGAAATGATAATTCATAATTTATTTGGGTTTAGTAGATGTGTTAAGTGAATATTGCACCCAAAAAACCAAAGCTATATGGGATATCAGGGTGTGAGAATGATTACGATGCTACAGCAGCTCTCTCAGACAATGTACAAATAGCGAATTCTCCAGAATGATCACAATACAAGTCAAAGACCAGCTCATCGTACTTTTAGAACTAAATGGTGTCAAGCTGCAGCTCTTCTCGTATTTCACTGGCATGCATGGTGTCTCATTACGATACCAAGTCGGCTGGCTACACATCACAGCCCAGAGTCTAGATTAGAACCCAGACAGTTCAATGTTGGAACCTTCGTAATTTTAATGCATTCTAGAATACACGTAACCGACCGTCTCCAAGAGTTAGACTCTTTGGGTGGTAAAGTATGGTAATCCAAAATAACGAGTATAGACATGACCAGCAAAAGCACTACGAAGCGAGATAAAAAAAAGCGGACAGAATATGAACTAGAATCTACATTTTGGCATATCACAAGGTAAAGTTACACAGCCGTGACAAACCCAGGACTCATCAAATGATCATTAATATACTATCAAGTACAATGTGGCTTTCAAAATGAAAAGATCAGCTTCAAGCTGGAACCACGCTCATCCTTCTTCTTATTAAAACAGCACTTCCTCGCTGAGACGTTCGTTGCGATCCACTTTATAGTTTATGGACTTTTCTTCATAGTAACTGGGACTCAGATACTCAGGCTCCTCTGGCTTTCCTTCCATCTGTAGTGGACTTAAAAGCTGGAAAGGAGACTTATCGGAATTACCATTTTGTTGCAACTTAGGCTCCTCACTCTTGATTCTCTTTGTTGGTGGGGTATGGAACTCTGAAGAGTCAGTAACTGAGACACTGGGAGCTTCAACACCACTCAAACTCTTCTCCACGTCAAAATCTTGCACGTTGGAATCTAGAGAAGCCCACGGTAGAGCAACAAATTTGATATTTGTAGGAAGATCGTTCTCTTCATAGTCCCCCGCAGTGAGCAAGTTAGACTTATCGAGCTCCTGCGAACGCTTGTGCTGAGGAGCAACATCATTATTGGTCAGTTCAAAATCCAGCTCTTTCGAGTGAACTAACATAGTTCGAGCAATTGCCAGAATATATTTTTGCGCCAGAGATACAGAGCAAAGCAGGTACCCACTTGCATTGTAGTCAACTAGGAGCTCTGCCAAACGATACACGGTAAATGGTGCACCTTCAGAAAAGAACTCCTTCAAATGTGACCGGATCTTATCAATAGTGGAGAAAATGTCATCCATCATTAGCGTACTGGGCGTGTTTGCGTTGGATACTTGCGCTTCACGAACCAGCGCATATAACGTGTTAAGACGTGACTCTAGCAAGGGAACACATTCCTGAGCCCAAAGCTCATCATTTTTCAACTTCTTCAGCTCAACAACGTCAGTAAAGATCAGCCTGAGCCGCTCATCCATGGGCGGCACTGCTAACTTTGCCATGGTGTGGGTGGGATTGGTAAAATGGTTGGATCAGGTCGAGCGAGGCGTTTTGTAAGGCGAAATACTTGTGGATTGTTTAGGACGCGCCAAATCAACAAGAAAAGATCGAAAAGGAAGAAGTAATGTGGGTTTTTGGTGGCTGTGATGTATAAGAGCGTGCTTCTAGAAATAGGTATTGCGAGCGTTTAGTGTTATACTGCAGGAACTGCAGTTTAGCCATAATGATGATGCTGGAGAAGGTAGAAGAGGGGCAGAGGGGCTCTTTGAAGATTGATTTGGAAGGAACCTGATAATTAGAGAAATTGACGAATTTGAATGAGAAATTCCAACGTGTCTTCTTAAAGGTCCTTTGTTGTTTTACACTGCGCTTATGGTCAATTCCGCTTCGGAGACCAATGGAGATGAATGATTGAGCAGATTGAAAAAACTTGAAATTGAAACTTTTCATCTTCCTCTTTTCTTCTCAAATTTCCTCAAATCTCCTTTCCAATCACCTTCTTTCCACCTTCCAAATCACTTGGTCCCACTTGCTTTATCACACACCCGTACACCATCAACAGTACAAAAAAAATCAGAAAATTTGGCAACGACTTCTAGCCCCATAATGTCCTTCTTGAGAGCTGCTACCAGAATCCCGGTGGCTAGAGCCATCCCAAGATTACAAAGGTTACCTCTCCTTCGATTCAATTCTACTGCTCCTAAGAAAATCAGCTTGACTGCTCAAGTTTTCCCACTAGAAAAGGATACCATTACCGAAGCTGACGTTGATGAATGGTTGAGTGCAGTTCAAACTTTAAAGACTGGTAAGAAAGCTCCAGAAACAGAAACCGAGGTCTACCTCAGTCAACTCGTGGATCCAGAGCCTTTCTTGCAAGAGAAGTTCGAGCCTACCGAGGAACAGTTGGCCCAAGTGGAGAACTACGCCAACAAGGCCGTTCCTTTGCCAAGTGATCCAGTTATTGATAACTTTGCCAACTTGATCATGAGAGACGGTAAGAAGACCAGAGCACGTAAGCAGTTGTCCCGTGCTTTGTACATTGTGTACTTGAAGACCAGACAAGATCCAGTCAAGCTTTTATATGAGACTTTGGATAAGTTGGGACCTTTGTTCCACACCAAGGTGCAAAAGACCGGTACTGCCAAGAGTAGAACCGTTCCATTTCCTTTGGACAAGAGACAAAGAAACAGATACGCCATTTTGTGGATTTTGGAAGGCTCTAAGAAGAAGAAGTCTTCTGATTTCTCTGTCAGATTGGCCGAGGAGATCATTTCTGCATGGGAAGGAAAGTCTTCTGGGTATGATAAGAAGACCCAGTTGCACAAGGCTGCTATTGCCCACAGAGCATACATCCAATTGTGATCACAACATGTATATACGAGTCACATTACAGGAGGTTTAAGAGGAGGATTAGTAGGGAAAGTGTAGGGAAGGAAAGACTATCATGGTTTTGATTTTTTCTGATTTTGAAATTTCTGATTTTGATTTTTCTATCCTCATTTGATGACCTTATGAAATCATGGGATATATATAAATTGTGAAGTTCATCTCAATAGTAGCACTTCATGATACTATGAGTCCCCATACATAGTGACATCGCACTTGTGAGATCTCTATGCGTAACACACAAAGAGAGAAGACTCATAAATCACTTTCTTTCTTTTTCCTTCAAACTCATCATTATCATGTCCTTGGAAGAGCTTCACTATTTCTGTTATAATTTTCGTAATAGAGTCGATATTCTCTGGGTGGATCTTAAGCGAAGATACTATAGTAATTCAGGTAATCCTAGACTCATACATACGCGATTAAAAGGCCAACGTCTCTTTTCTTTGAGGGTATTTCCACCAGGAAAGTTCATTTGTAAGCCTGGTGAGTTTTTAAAGTTGGATAATGAGAGAGTACAATCCAATGAAAACGATATAGATAGTGTCTTGGATGCGTATTTCGAAGATGGTGAGCCATTAGTGAGTTTAGTTGATGAGATTGTGGAGGAATCGGGCGAAGTTGGTCAAAAAGGAAATCTTCGGGAGCAATTGTTTTCATCAATTAGTCCAGGAACTGATATCACCACATTTTCGCCAAATATTGGCCAAAACTTGGATTTACTGAAGGGTGATCAGTCAGTTCTAGAAGCTGAACATGATCTTTTGTCCATAGATAAGTTTCCGAACTCAATCCATAGAGTATGGGCAAAGCTTTCCTTTCCCTCAAGAAGTCAGATATTTAGGGATTTGCAAGAGAAAAATGAAAATTGTGGAAATATCCAATGTTCTCATGCAAGCTACAATTGGAGAGCATTCAAGAGAAAAGGGCAAAGAAAAGGTGGGCAGTTTCGCAGTCTTGATGAAGTTTTGGAGTCAAGCAATGATAAAGAGAAGGAAAAGCAAATCAATGATGTTTTTGCTGAAAATTTACAAGAAGGCTTGACTAAATTTTATGGAACCACGAGTGGATCTTGTATTGGTGGAAGTCAAAATTAGGTGCAAAATGAGGGCCAACCAGATGAGAATTATCAAGATGAGGAAGAAGATACCGCAAAGCAAGTCGAATGACCAAGTTTGAAGAAGCCTGAAATCATCAATTTTGTAGAATATTTTTAATTCACGTCGTTTCACCTCTTCAATTGTATGTTAAAGCCCATGCTCATTCTCGGTAATTAGACCCAACTGTAGCATCAGAAGGGCCGAGAACTTTGTTATTTTCTAGAAAAGATTGAGAGAAAATCCACTTGATTCATATCAAGATAAATCATAAAAATTAATTTAATCTAAAAATCAATAGATCACCACTCAAATGTCCCTCATTCTGAACATCCGGATTTGGCCATAATAGACCACCTCAATACTCGTGACAGGCCATAGATAAAGTAGCCAATACCCAGGTAAATACACCAAAACAAAGAATTTTTTTAGTTTAAAAAAATCCCATAAGACTCTCCATACTCCCAATAATACATAATAATATCAAAAAATAATTTAAATCCACTTATTCCCGATAATCCTCCACTCAATCCATCCCCTTATATAACTCAAACACCAAAATCCTCCACACATAGATTACCGCGCCCTGCACACAACCCGCACAATTCCCGCACCTTTCATTGGCTAAACTCCAACTTTTTCAAGGCCTCACCTCACTGTTTTTCCCTGTCCTCTTCTTCCTCTTTAACTAGCTAAGAATGATTCGTGGAATTCGTCTGGGATCCGTCGCCGCCCGCCGTTTTGTCAGCACTTCCAATGCTACCACAAAGTACACCACTTTGTCCAATGGTGTTACCGTTGCTACTGAGACAAACGCCAACGCTCCATCCGCCGCCATTGGTGTCTACTTCGCCGCTGGTTCCAGAGCTGAGACTCCTTACAACAACGGTATTGCCGCTTTGACCTCCTCCGTCTTGGGTCACGGTGTCGAGAACGGTGTTCTCTTCTCCTCCCAATCCACCAAGGAGACTAACGGTGTCATTGCCCAATCTACCAACGCCAACGTGGCTACTGCTGCCTCTGCCTTGGGTAAGTTGATCTCTTCTGCTCCTCAAGTTATCGAGTCCGCTGACTTTGCCGGTGCCAAGGCTGCTCAACTCGCCAAGGCTGCTGCTTTGGAACAAAACTCCTCCAGCATGGTCTTGGAGCACTTGAACGCTTCTGCTTTCCAAGGTTACTCTTTGGGTTTGCCAACTTTGGGTACTGAGGACTCCATCGTCGACTTGGAGAAGTCTGACTCCATTCGTTTCTTGGAGAAGAACTTGGTTGGTTCCAACACCGTGGTCGCTGCTTCCGGTAACTTCGAGCACGACGCTTTGGTCGAGGCCCTTGAGTCTTCTTTGAACATCACCCAAGGCCACAAGCCAGCCACTCAACCAGCTTCCTTCTTGGGTTCTGAGGTCAGATTGAGAGATGACACCATTCCAAAGGCTTACATCTCCATTGCTGCTCAAGGTGAGGCTATCTCCTCTCCAGCCTACTACGTCTCCAAGGTTGCTGCTGCCATCTTCGGTGACTTCGACCAAAGCGCTGCTACCGCCAAATTCACATCTCCAAAGTTGGCTTCCATCGTGCAAGAGTACCACATTGTCGACAAATACACCCACTTCTCCAAATCTTATTCCGACACTGGTTTGTGGGGTTTCAACGCTGAGATCTCTAACCTCTCCAACATTGACGACTTTGTCCACTTCACATTGAAGGAGTGGAACAGATTGTCTGTCTCCATCACTGATGCTGAGGTTGCCAGAGGTAAGGCTGCTGTCAAGACTGAGTTGTTGGCTGCTTTGGACTCTCCTCTCTCTATCACTTCCGACATCGCCTCGAAGGTGTTGTTGTCTGGCTACAGAGCTTCTATTTCTCAAGCTTTGGCCGCTGTTGATGCCATCACCACCAAGGACGTCAAGGCTTGGGCTAACGTTGCCTTGTGGGACAAGGACATTGTTATTGCTGGTACTGGTTCTATTGAGGGCTTGTTGGACTACAACAGATCCAGAAACGACATGGCCATGATGAGATGGTAAACGGCGAACTCTAGAACTGTAAATTTGCCTTCTGGTATGTTATTAATTGCATCAAATATTCTAATGAATACAAAATATAGCTCGATTCAAGATGTAGTTTGAGTTTATATAATTCCACTCTGTTTAAGATTCTGCTGAATTACCATATCGGTTACTGCAGTCAATACAAATGATATTGTGGCAGTATCAGTAGCACATGTTCGATGTACATACATTGGCTTCAGCGTTCGATTCATCTTTAGTAGGATAGATTCGAAATAGTCCAAAACAGACCCCACATTAAGTGGATCTTGCTTATAGTCAGGGAAGTACTTGGTAATAGGCGAACGACGAAGCTTTGCCTCGAGCAAATCAACTTTGTTTAAGAACAAAATGAAGGGAGTGTTTCTGAACCAAGCAGAGTTACATAAAGACTCAAACAACGTGAATGACTCGGCCATTCTGTTCACTCGACTGTCTTCATATAAGGTCTGGTCATATTCCAGGACAGCCAAAACAAAGAGCACAGCGTCAATATCTTGAAAACAATGAATCCACTTCTTCCGCTCAGACCTTTGTCCACCTACATCAAGAACCTTTAAAGTGGTATTCTTGATGTGGAAGCTACTTTCAGTGATTCCAGTAGTCTTTATGCGACCCATAATAATATCCTGGTCAGAGCTCCGATACTGTGGATTCTTGAATTTATGCACGTTGTCAAAATAGTAAGCGACAGAAGCTTCCAATTGGAAATTATGTGACTGGTCAAAACACTTCCGAATACCAGGATCGTGTTTCCACAATTGGGAAACAGCCTCAGCGATGTCATCAGTGGTGATTTTTGCACTTTTTGGTTTCGCAACCAAGGCAGCAGATTCAGCTTGGGCAATATCGTCGAGTGAAAGCACCAGAGACCCTGCCATATCTGAATTGAGCATACCTTTAGGCTCCATATATCCAAAAGTGTAGTCTTCGACTAAAGACTTCTCAGTTTGATCGAATTCATCAACGCCTTTAGTCAGAACAATTATACGCTTATACTTCACTAAAGGTGAGTCTGGATGGTCGCATTCGAGCGGAATCTGTAACTTCCGTGCATTAAAAATGAGAACCTTCATAGACTCAACCAAGTCAATCCAAATGACTCGCGAGTACTGTCTTCGTTCGAAATCTGTAAATGAGTGTTTATGCAAAAGTCTCATCTGCTTAAGCACTGTAGACTTTCCAGATTCACCTGCTCCCAAAAGGAACAATCTCATTTGGTTTCGCTGCTTATCCTTTGTCTGGTTCAATGACTTATCAATTGCCTCAGACACAAGTCGCTGCTTCACATAATCGCGGTCGTCATCGCTGTCTATAGTACTAGCCACACATCCCATGGTATCCACAATTCCAACGGAACTGCCTCATCGGAAATAGCAGCAGGTGCCTTTTATATCGACTCTTAGCCGAGAGAGGAACGTAAATTCTGCAGGGGCCGAAAGTGTCAATCTCATACACTTAGAGTTTCTGCCCTGTGAGTATTAGCCATGTCAAACCTTATGAAGTCAACTCGCCACAATTGACACAGTATTAGTTTTTTCGTTCTCGTCACGATTTCGATTTTAAAAAACAAGAATTCATCTCGTATCGTCAAGTATTTGCAATATCATTTGTCCTAATCTCTGGATAAGTCTCCGGCTAGATGCAGGCGATAACACATTGACCCCAAAGATTGGACCATGCAATCTGAAACATGTTTCAGAAATCCAAAAAGAAACCAGATTCGGCCCGATCAGATACTCCACACAACCACATTATACATGAATATGACAATTCCACCAAGTGTCACGCAGTGTTTCATAAAGTTAATCAAATTCCACTTACGAAGGAACTGCTTCAATTCAGCCTTCACGTGATTCAGCTTCTTCAATGCCTTTTCCATTTTAGTTTGACCCGTGAAAGTGTAATTCGGTAGAGGAACCGAGACCAGCGAATCAGATTGGGTGTCTTGTTCCTTAAGGAAATCTGACACTTTTTGTGACATCGAAGCACGTCTCTCCAAAAGGATTGCACTGGTGTTCTCAGCTTCCCAAGATGGAAGCACAGAGTAATTGTAACGACCAGATCTTTGCTTAATGTTCCATATAAGCAAAACGATTCCGGAGATAACGGCCATTGTGACGTAGGCGAAAATGTCAATGTAAGGCACGGGCAAGTAACATAAATGGGTATCGTAACTAAAGTCTCCATTGGCAGTGGAGTACGACAAAACTTGCACGGCTGGGAACCTGATTCCCATGGCCATACTGATGGATTTAACCGTCACTTCTCTGGCAGCATCCAAATGGGTGACATCACAATAATCGTGGTCATCTCCAGAGAAGATAAGCATAGGTTTCACCTTATTGAGGATCTCAACTGAGACCATTGGATCGAGAGCCAGCTGGTATTGATAACCAGCGTTCTGATGAAATGCGGGATTCTCTCTGAGTGGTCCACATGGAAGGAGCTCGACGTCTCTGTAAAATGGGACATGAGAGAGTAAAATACGTGGAGCATCGGTCTCTTGAAGCACATCCACAAATTGTCGAGCATGGAAGTTGACAGCAGGGTCCGAACTCGAGAAAGATGGCGTATCTAGCAAAACAAAGTCAACTCCGTTGATATGATGGACATGGTTTGGTGATCCAAAGTGTTTCAGGAACCTATCTTGCAGTGTCTTCTTGACACCATCACCGAAGCCCACATCATGGTTACCAGGCACCTCAGTAAACCAATTCAAGCCTCTTTCATACTTGCTCCACTTGTTGAAGATATTTTCAAAACGATTGAACTCCTTCTCGTAGTAGTTGTCTTGCAGCGAACGTCCATTGTCCAAGTAATCACCTAAAAACATGATGTAATCAGGTTTGAGTCTATTGACGAGAGCTTTATAATTCTGCTCGATGTAGACATCCACGGTATGTTTGGAAAGCTTTAAAAGCAACTCATTTCTTCCAGGATACGTGTGGTTGTCTATAAGTTGTGGATCAGCCACAAGCAACACGTTCGTCTGTTCTTTGAGCTCTTTCCAGGCACATTGGGATGCGGCCCTGAAAGGCACGAAATGCTCATGATAAATAAATAGGAAAAGCCATAAAAGGGCCAACACAACCAAGATATGGTGGTTGTGTCGGATTTTCGGGATGAAGTGCATCACGTTAATTAAAGATGGGAAGTATGTGTTAATGGCAGGGTAAATATACCGTGATGGAAATAAATATTGCACACAATCGCAGTGTTTGGGTGATACGGAAGGAACAGGCCCAAATTAGGGATGGGAAGAAAAAATGGAAAAAGTCTCAAAAAGTGGCTAAGTGGAATTGCAACGAGCAGATCTTGGCTTAATTGGTGCGGGTATGGGTGATCTTTTTTAGCAGCCTCTTTTTCGTGGTCCATCTGTCTAGTGCGATTTAGGCCTTATAGACTGCGAAATGGGAGATAGACAAGAGGGACAAATAGGGAAGAAAATGGTACGAAACGGGTCGAATCTTGTTATTAGTCGAGAAACGAATTAAGGAGTATCTACTGAAACGGAAACAATTCATCCAAATCTGTAAAAATCCCTCGTGTAACGTAATCAGTCAACCCTTCTCTATCACCTTAGTCCATCTCGTACGGGTCGTATTTCGCGACTGAGGTATCATTTGATCCACCTCCACTATTTTCAGACTATCCACCATACTATGTCTTTTACTGATTTCCAAGACTCCCAACTAACTTGGGTGGTCTTATCAGTTCTAATCATCGCCCTCCTATACCAGAAATTCCTTGATTTCACCCGTGATGTGCCTCTTGAATATTTGGATCTGCAGAGTATAGTAGACTCGACTCGTTTAGAGAATGAGCTGGCTATTTACAAGTCTACAAAGCTAGATTACTCCGCTGGCCTTCGTGTTGGCTTGGGTATCCGTTATGACCACTATAAGCTTCGTAACGGTAATCTCAATGATGTTTGGGAGATTATGATGGGCTCTCTCAAGACAGACCCTAAGAGATGTATCACTGTGGGAGATGGAGCCATTCTGGTTGCACAATTGAATGGACAAGTTGCTGAAATTGTCCAATACTTGAAAAAACTCGATCCAATTAAAGAATTGCAAATCCCATTGAACTTGTTTATCACAAATGTTGACGTTTTTGCCGTCATTATGGCTTGTTTCATTGCACAGGTCACAGTACACGTCTACGACGATAAGATCTTCACACCAGAGCAATATCACATTCAACTGAAGAACGGAAAGGTTACATTCTTCAATGGTGATGAGAATTTGGGTACATTTACTCAACTTTTTGGTTCTGCTGAACCAATGACTGACTTCGAAAATGTCTATGCGTTTGAAAAAGATAAAGGTATTGCATTGAGACTTACGAGTCAAGTCAATGTGAAGGTTACGTCAACTGTCGATTTTACTCAATTGAACTTGATTTCTGCAGCTGCCAGTTGTATTAAAAACTTGCCTTATACATCTCAAATCAGCTCTGAAGATAAGCTCTTGGTGATCCAGAACAACACCAACGCAAAAAGCACAGTCAACACTTTAATCAAAGTGCTTGTTGCGTTTGTCAGCGGAAGTGAATTGGTTCTTTCTTTTGAAAAATCACTGATCCTCGAAGTCAAGCCAACTGTGGTTCTGGCTACTACTGAAACCATCAAATCATTGCAAGTTTCACCTACTGGCATCGAGGCCATTCTTTTTTACCATCGTTTATATTCGTTATCTCGTTTCAGATTCAGCAAGTTGACCACAGGCAAGCCATACGGCAATCTTCGTTTAATCTTTGCACATAGGTCCTTGAACGAGGGTGGATGTACTGATTGGAACAGAATTCGTGCCTCTTTGTGTACACAAATCGTTGAGGAAATGGGCTATTTCAATGTTGCTGGGCCTGTGCTTGTTTCAGATATGATGGACTACCGTAAGATCAATCAGTGGTCTGAAACAGCATCTGCTTCTGGTTGTGTTGTCCAATCTAATGAGATGAAGTTGGTCAACTATAACGGTGCCGAGCCAGGTGATTTATACATCCGTGGATACAACATTGGAAAGGCCAGCACGCGTATTTCGAATGTTGGCGAGAAAGCCATCAGGCCAGATTCTGAGGGATTTGTCTCATTCCCATTAAGAGCTCGTTGGGGCACTGATGGATGCTTGTACGTAATGAAATGAACGTTTTAGGTCAGCGAAATTTATGAAGACGCGTTTTCGGTTCCAGAAGACACAGGTTCAACTGAAGCGTCTGGTTTAGCCTTGAGCTTTCCATCGTAGAAGCTGCTCCATAGTCTTCCCACGTTATCGAACTCTTTACCTACCTGGATGGAGTCATTGAGCGATCTGTTGAGGATATCCAAGTTGTAAACGACTGAGTCAAGAGCTGAGGCGATTTCCTGGACCAAGTAGTCTCTTTGTTTCTCAAAAGAGGGATTGTTTTGTGGAGGCTGGGACATAAAGAAGGTGTTGGTGATGTTTTGGTAGTGCAGAGAAAGCTTCGTGAGATTATAGTGAGAGTGTAGTGCTTACAGTGAGAGAGTGAGACTGAGAGCGAGTGAGACTGAGCGAGAGAAAGAGGCCTAGCAATTTGTGTGCGAGTGCGACTTAGCCACAACTACGCCTTAACTATGTAGAAAACACCCCCATAAAATCACCACATTTACCCAAAAATTCATTACGAGAATGATAATTTGAGAAATTTACAACTCAAACATTCATCCCCACATTTTCCAACCCAAAATTGTTTGTTTGGACCACGAATCGTCAGACACGTCGCCACGCTCACGATCATGCTCTCCACGATCTTCACGCTCCAGTGACGTGCACTGAGACGCGAATCGGTGACTGTCGTCATGGAACGCCAGCCAGCAACCTCCGGAATACACGGTCATCCGTCGAGAATGCACTTGATGTCATGGCCACACATAGCAAATTCTATTCTGTATCACTTTAAACTTTACAAACTCAATAAACCCGCCTTATCTAAAAACGACCCACCAAGAATAGACATGCGATACCCGGATACCGCACCCGTACCTCCCATAAAAGGTGATTTCTGCATAAACAAAGCGGCGCAAAAAACCCGTTCACCAAAGTATAAATTCGCACAGCGCAGGCCGCCAGGAAAAAATTCTCTTTACCAATTTATTCATCCAGGTAATTTACATTGAGCGGTCATGCCGGATACGTCCCTAGTATGAACGTACTCTCACGCCTGGTATATTGATTTAGCGACAGTTCAGTTGATGTCTTTTACTCCGTGAGACTTCAACTCTACGTTCACTAAGACATCTATACATGTAGACAAGGTTTTCTTGAAAAGATAACAAAATTCGAGCTCATTGAAAAAGTTTTTCTCAAAGTTTTTTAAACTTACTCTTTGCCTAAAAATTGCCCTTTTTCAAAAATTATGCCAATGCGCAGTTGCCGCTCTCAGCAGTAGCCGCTTTAGGGCAGTAGGGTATCTACAGCAGATATCGCTCGACAAAGAACAATGTGCGAAGCAACCAGCAAAAGCAATGCCTCAGATTGTGAGGTATTCCTGGTCATGTATTGTGAAGTTCTCTGGTCATTCCATGCGGTTGCTGCGTCTATGTTTACCAGGCGCCTTCAGGGGATTATCACATTGTTAGATTTTCCACTCATGTGGTAGACGCAGCTCCGTGTGTCATATGTAAGCTCATGTGGATGTACCCCGTCTCGAGGTCACATTCGCGGGTGTACCGAGACGAGTCAGCATACTTACACGCATAGTGAAATTCCCGCAGCCACGAAAGGACCCTACTGACATAACCGAAACCCTGACAGTTTTTGGAAAATTTGGATAGTGGATAATCTGGAGAACTTGGATAATTTGGATGATATGGATAATTTGGAATTTTGCAACATCTTGTTAGTCTCTGACTAAGCTGAAACTCTTCCTACTCACTAGCCACCTCTTCGCTCTACACTCATTAACCAACCGTCGTGTTTTAACACAATACAAAATATACTACAACAATATAACCGAACCCACAGGCGTTGCAACCTTTTTTTTAATCTCTCCTAATACTTCTTCTTGCCCAAACAAAACGAGACCAGGCACGGAGCACTCTTTTTCAGTTCCGGATGCTTTAAACTGCACCGGCGAACATAATCCTTCTTTTCGTCAAACTTTGCAAACTTCGTCTGGGAGCTTCTGGTGCTAGAGCCAGACGCCCCGGTGGACGCCGACGACATCGACGAAGCGGATGACGTCGACTTCTTCTTCGATAGGAGTGACATGATGTGACTCAGTAAGCCATGCTGTAAGCACAGGAAACCGATAAAGTAAGGAACGTAAATGGGCACCCTCGAACAAGTGCTATTGGAAAAGCGTAGTAATTAGGCAAACGCGCCGCAACCGAGGTAACGACACTCAAGCAGAATAGTCGGAACAGGAAAATGAAATGGTTAACTCTAGCCTACAGAGAGTAAAAAAAAGTCGAATCCATGGTGGGGGGCTGTTTCGTTATATAGTGTCCGGTGGTAACGTGCACTTCTCTTTTCGGTGGTTCAAAAAAATTCCCTCAACTTATGTGCCCCACGAGAAAAAAAAACTTTATTGTCTGTGTGCACTCGCTTCCCACTGACAAACAGTGAATCCGGAATTTCGTGTTGCAAGACACCGGCAATTTTTGTTACCCTGGTTCAGGGGAGAATTTCCCCATAGAGTGGTGGCGCGTCAGTCACCACGGGTTAAGTTTGCTCGACTTTCTCCAAATGTCTCATGCTGCCTGTCTTGCGTGGCCCACCTCATTCCCATTCTGAACCGGTTCTCATCCGTGCCACAGTGCACTCTGGTGAGGTTTGGCCTATGTCCTGTTTGGGTATGAAAATCGCACCTCAGCTCGGCTACTTACCAAAAGGAAACCGTAGAGTTCCAGCTTAACCCGAGTTTTTGTTGGCAACATACACTGGAACCCTCGGAAACAAATCTATTTTTATGACCTATCCCCTCTACAACCTTCGCCGGTGGTTTTCTTCCCCCTCTCTTACCCACTGGGGAAACTTGCTTTTTGCACCTCTCTTTGTCTGTCCCAACTTGGACCCGTCACGTGCCCATCACCTGTTGCCGGTTTTAGGTAGTACTACGTAGTTTTAGGTTGCTATGAGGCAGCTTTCAAAGGACGCTTTGTGTTTGCCACCGACGCTCCTGCAGAACTGACGACGATGTTAGCTGTTGTTTGGTGATTTTGGTTTTACCCTTCTGGCGTTGTGGGTCAACATTTCTCGTCTGTCGGCCAAAAATGGGCACCACCTGGAAATCCATGGGGCTTTAAACCTGTGCATCTTAAACCGCACACTCCATACACAATACACCATACACCATACATCGCACCGCACACCATACATCTACCGCACACCATACATCTACCGCACCGCATCGTATACCGCGCCATACACTGCACCATACATCGCATAACTTGTTTCATGTGACGTAACATCCTTACACCCCGAGATCTCATCCCACAGGAGTTCCGCTACCACCTACATCTTCAAAGCCCTAGAGACTAGTTGTTTTTTCACGTGACCCATGTCTGAACGGAAGGCCATCAATAAGTACTATCCCCCAGATTGGGATCCATCGCAGGTTCCAAAGAAGCAGAAGAAGAATAATCCAAATGCTGAGAAGGTCAGGTTGATGCTTCCCTTCTCTATGAAGTGTCTCTCGTGTAATGAGTACATTGCAGCCAGAAGGAAGTTCAATGCACGTAAAGAGATAACTGGAGAGAAATATATGGGAGTTAAGATTATCAAGTTCCATATTAAGTGTCCGAGATGTAATAATGGTATAGTGTTTAGGACAGACCCGAAACTGGCGGGTTTTGCTCCTGTTGAAGGTGCAGCACGTAACTATGAGTCGCTCAAGCCAGAGGCATCGATTAAGCCTCAAGAGACAGAGGACGAGATGTTTGCCAGATTAGAAAAGGAGGATGTTGAGAATCAGAAGTTCCAAGAACAACAGCATAAGAGAAAAAACAATCCTTTTTGGCAAGCTCAGAACAAGGACACTTCAAAGGATACGATGGAGAACCTTGAAGAGAAGTTGATGGAGCAGCAAAGAGAACAAGAAGTCCATGATCATTTGGTTTATTTGCAAGCCAAAGCAGAAAAACTCCAAAAATCTGGCGGTGCTGACGCTTTACTGAACCACATGGCGAAGGAAGCGAGCGATGACCTGAACAAGGACGACGATAAGGCAGTTGAGCACTTGTTCAAGAGAAAGCTCGAAGACGCTGAAAGTCTACATAAAGTGCCAACTCGTATCACCATCAAGAGGCCAAAAACACAGAGAAGTGTCATGGTGAACGAGTCAAATAAGCAGTCACAATCAAAACAACCAGAGAATGGGAACTCACAGAAGCTAGAACAGTCTGAAAATGGACAATCCACATCAGAACCAAAAACTGACGAGACAACAACAACCAGCATAATGCAGCAACCTCTGAAAGACGAATCTAGCTCGTCGTCAGCGTCCCCACAAACATCTACAGTCCAAAAAACAGAGGCGGTCTCGGCTCTCTCAGCAGCAGTCGCTGGTTACTCTTCAGAGGAGGAATGAAAACTTGGAACTTACGGAAATTCGCCAAGTAGCCTTTTTATCAACAGTGCATAGTCGGTTAGGTCATATCGGGTTATAGGGTATATTATAGAGTCATTATGCAAGCTGTAGCGAAGGGTCTGGCTGAACGCGGCTCAAGTGCTACTGACGTAACCTATACGGTGAGGATTAATCTAGTCACGGATTAAGGTGAATTCAAAATACGACGTGTCGGTCTCCATTTTGGGAATATTCCTGCCTAGTTATCATTTCCATCTACTACCGAATCTCTAGCCCCAGCCTCACGAATCGCTTATCATTGTTGACGTCTGCACTCAACCTTCACACGCATGCGACTCGCGATACAATATCACAAGATGCTGACACGAACACGCTGGTGGGCCAAATTCCACTGGCACATGTTCCCAACATGTTTAAACACGTTCCCAAAACGGAACTCCTAATGTAGACCAATGCCTTCCATTGCCCCACTAAGAAGCACTCCGTCTCGACTTGACCTATATAGTGCGCGGCGCACATGCCAGCTGGTCGTCTAGCCAATATATTATAGATTATGCAGCGCGCATTAACTACGGCACATATGTCCTTTTCTAACATCTATGCCTCTAGTAGCTAGTGCAGACCCCCATACCTTGGTTCGAGTCTCCATGCTCACAGTTGCTGTTGCGTCACTAGCGGTGGTCACAACCGCAATAGTGTCAAGATCTTCTTCATATTGTGTTCGGGCCCCAAAGAACGAGCCTACCCGTCCTCCTCCCTCCGTATACACGCTAGTGGGTGGCGCCAACAACCTCCCCATCCAAGTAATCGCCTCAGGCCGGAAAGTCTGTGAGTTGCACAAGTCCGCCTCGTCTGGACTTGTCAGCAACATCTACCGCCAATTTGCTTCAGTTGCCACTGCTCAATCTGCAAAAGAAGTGGCGCTTCTTTATCGCAATACTGTAGGAAATGGTGGCTACATCGAATTCTGGTCCCATGATCCTCAGCCAGCTTCGATGTTCCTGAGTTTCTTCTCGAGATTTCAGGCAAAACCAGAAGATGATGTCAAACCGCTTCGCATATACGTTTCCTCGAAGTTGGTGGGTGGTATCTATGAGTTGGTGTTACATGACTCCACCACAAAGTATCTCTGGTCCGCACAAGATGGTGTGCTATATCAGGTCCAAGGAACAACCAAGAAACTAGCCGCTGAGGTCCTGGCGACCGAAGACGATACAAAGTTGGTGGTGTATCGTGATATCATCAACCCATACCTAGCGGTATGCACGTATTTATTCTTTATGCTTCAGTCTAAGCATACTTGAAGTTGTTTAACGTGGCCACAGTCATTTCTGGAGGGTCGATAGCGTCGTGGTAACCCTTTTGGATATCCACGAGCTTTGCTATAAGTGATGGCACTTGCTTTTGGTCAACATCCTTACGACACAAGAGAATACCTCTCACATACTCGACCGAGCAGTCATAATAAGTTTCCAAGATTTCGTGTTCCCAGATTTGTGGGACCTCGCTGATTGGATCCTCGACAGTTGCTAAAGTGGTCAATAATTCCAATGCAGTCAAACTCTTCAAGAGGTAAACTGCGTCCTTTCTCGAGAGCAATGGGTCTAATCCCTCATAAAGTATACCAATGTCCCTGTTGACCGCCTCGCTGAAGGACTTGTATTTTTTCGTTGCCGTTGGGTCAATCTTCTTACCGTCTCCATGTAAGATATTTTGGTACCCGATTCGGAGGTAGCTTGCAATAAATGTATCGAGTACAACTGTGAATGTGAGAATGTAGATATCGTAGGAAGCGTAGCCCTTCAATTCTTCCATGTACTCCACAAGAGTCTCGACAATTTGCTGAGCCATATTGAGTTCAGAAGCTGTTTGAGAATTAGCATTGTCATACCATTGTTTCGTGAAAACAGTAGATAATGCTGGAAGTAAGTCATTTACGATGATATCTGCAAGTGCTCTAATGACTTGAGCATTCAAGTCTGTACTTGGAATGAGCGTATCTTGGAAAGCATCTTCAATTCTGGTCTGGTACGAGGAGTGCACTTTGCTCTTGTAGTTAGGCAAGAACTTGTCCTGGAGTCTGTCTGTGTTAATTTCATAGGTGTTTCCAAGTGCCGTGAGGTACTCCACAAGACCAGGTTTCGAGATTTCTGCCAACTCTTCTGCTGTCATGTTCTCAACGTCATATTCTGGCTCTTGCTTATTTTGCAATCTTAAGAATCTCTTGGTCTTGGATTCCTTGATCAAAAACCGCTCGTTATTGTAAACAGACATATAGTTGAACACTTCTTTGTCCACCAATTGCATGTACTTCTCCACTCTCTTGTTATAGAATTGAGACCAGTTCTCAATGACTCCAACCAACACCTTACCGTAACCAGAGTCAGCAGCAACATCTGCTTGCTCCTTCAACATACTAAGGGTAGTTTTGAAGTCTGGCAACACATAAACGTCGGAATTGATCTCCATGGTGACAATATGATCGAATTGGTCGAAGTCCTCGATGGTCTGGAGGTAGGAATATGTGTCTGGTTGCTCGTCTCTTTGAACGAAAGTTGCTGCCTCTTGGGCCATCAAGTTGTCGTTCCATTCCTCCATCTTGGTCAAAATGACCTTCATGTAGTCTTCCAAGACACTGCTCTTGAGTTCCTCGCCCAAAATCGAGAGTTGGTCCTTCTTGGTTGACTTGTCTGAGAGCAATGAGCCAACAACGGAACTATAGTGAGTATCATATGACAAAATTCTCATAAGATCCTCTGCTGGAGGGTTTGTGTTGATCAAGTCCATTGTGAACTTGTGCAACTTGTTATAGTAGACGTTTTGGATGAAATCGCTGATTTCCCAGTGGGCAGGGAACATAGGCGACAAGGTATGAACAACAAAGACAAGCTCATCCTCGAGCCACTCCAAATTATCATACACAAGCATCTTATCATGACGGAAATGCTCAACACATTTATCAAAAGTATCAGCAAGACTCTCTTCTAGCTTGGTGTAGAAGAACTTCTTATAATGTCTCAAACGAGACCTATGCTTGGCATAATTGGCAACTTTCAAGTCATCTTTGTTCATGAACTTGAGATCAGTGAGAATGGTCACTTTCAGGTCCTCGGCAGCTTCGTGCTCGATGACACGGATCAATTTGCTCACCATTTCCTCGTTACCTTCCTTCACAGCTTCAGTGACACTAATGACGACTTCTTTCAACAATTCATCGAAATTTCTCACTACAGCTTTCACTGGCAGAATGATTTTTCTCACAATCGACTGCGTATCGTCCGACATCAGCCCCGATTCGTCCTCCAAGTAGTCCAGGAAGTTTCTAGCTTGGGTCACATTGTAGTGGATACGAAGGAGGTTATACATGGGGTAAGCAATGTCTCGGCTCACAGCATCGAGCTCAGCACTGATCATACTGTTGATATGGTCCAAATACTGCTTATAGTTGGCAATATCCGTGTATAAGTTCTGGACTTGCATCATTAGTTGGAACACTGACGACACGCTCTTTATGGTATCGTATTCCTTGACTTGCGAGATGGTTTCATCGTAAATGGTGTCAATCTTCTCGATATTTGATCTAACAGACCCGAGCTTCTCCGCCGAGACCTTCAATCTCTCCAAATTTTGAACAATCGAGTCGATCTGTTGTTGTGTGGTGGCATTGAGCTTGACATCGATGGAATTCCGCTCTTTTGTGAATTGTTGTCGAAGCTGGTCGATTTTCAGAATATCATCTTCAACCTTGATGAGGTTGGAGATTCTGGAAAGGGCGGCTTCACTCATTTTGGGGTGTGAGACCTTGTTACGCTGTTGTTGATTATTTAGTGGAGTCTAAAATAGATCCCAGGTCACGTGACTACGCTTAATACTACTCGATTCCAATATTTCACTTCAATTTTTATTCGTCCTAAAGACAAAATGTTTACTCTCCTTTTGTACTCTCGCCGACTTTTATATATTTCCCCGAACCTTTCCATTTTTGCATGTCTTTTACTTATCCTCTCCCACTAGGTGTGGCCTCCGCGAGGCTTCTGCGAGTGAGAGTTGTATCTCCTATTACTCTGATGGTGGTGATTGTAATTGCTGTGGGGAGCATGTGCGTTCATGTTGCCACCGTAAGGTGATCCTCCACCCATCACCATGTTTCCAGCAACGGGACTTCCCGGGTTAACAAATCCTCCTGGAACGATAAACCCTGGAGGCATAAACTGGTTCTCCATACCTTGAGAATACATGACTTGAGGTTGTCCAGGTGGCACACCACCTTGGAATTGTTGATAAAGCAAAGCAGCTTGCATTTGCTGCTGTTGGAAGTGAGCAGCCATCAGTGCTTGGCTCTGCATCTGTGGTGACACTGGGAACTTGTTTCCACCAGGAGTTCCTGGGAATCCACCAGCTGACATTTGCGGACCTGCGCCAGGAACAGCCATAAGCGGACTAGGTATGAATGGCATTCCTGGGCTAGGCATCATAAAGTGTTTATTAGCGTTCTGTGCCTGTTGAGCGAGAAGCTTCTCGTAGCTCTCGTCAACGTTAGAGTCCCAAGTTGGAGGGGTGTGGAATGCTTTCTCAAGGACGACTGGGGTGTTTTCGTCTTTATGCTTCTTGACCGCCGTGGCAAAGAGGTTGAAACCAGACTTCATTCTCTCAATCTTGACCTTTTGGCTCTCGGCAGTTGGAACCTTATCGGCGCCTCCAAAGAAATCAGCTGGTGTGACTTGATGGTGTCTCTTCACCGAGCCCATGGAGTTTGCGCTGAATGGTCTTTGGTTGTGTAATCTTGGAGAATTGTTACTTGGAGATTTGCTGAAACTGGCCTTAGGAGGCACAGGAGACATTTGTGGTGCCTTTGTAGCAGGAGTGAATGCAGCAGCCTTTGGATTAAGCTTGAAAGATGACTTCAGATCCTTCTTTGGCTCAGCTTGAGGAGAGGTTGGTTTCTTGGTCACCTCTTGCTTTCTCAAAATCTCATCTTGCTTCAGTTTGTCCTTAGACAAGATCGGCAAAAGATCATTTGGCATTCTATGAGGGACTTTGAAGTTGGCGCTGAATTCACGCAAAGCGTTGATTTCGCTTTGAGCATTCAATCTAAATGATTCTCCGTGGCCACTTTGAAGAGGTGGCTTTGGCGGTATGGATGTTGGTTTAGAGTTTGTTTGCTTTGCACCGTCACCTTGCTCGACTGGTTCTGGAGATTGGATTCTTTGTGTTGCAGAACTCGAGACAATTGCTGGATCGTTATGGTATTGAGCAGCTCTTTGTCTTGGGGTAGCGTACTTACCTGTGCTTGGAGCAGCATTAGAATGATCATTGGAGATCGTAGCGTTCCTAAGCGCAGCCATAAGCTCATTACCTCTTGTGTCGACTGGATCATTAATGACTCCAGAATACTTGTCTTCTTCATCCATTCCACTATCATCGACTTGAATGCCTCTCTCCTCCAAAACATGTCTATCAGTTGATACTTGGCCTTCAATCTCTCTAGCGATTTTTTCTGCTCGCTGCAAACGTTCATGGTAGTCTTTAGCACCCTTATTAATACGGGTAGTATACAAGTGTTCGTCGTAAGTTGATTCCACACCAAACTTCTCTTCGTTCACCTTAAACTGGTCCCAGCCTCTGTCTGAGGTATCCTCTAACGACATCTCAGGAGTGTCGTCATCAGCAACCCACCTTTGCAATTCTCTTTCTTTGACCTTGAAGCCAGAAGAGATATCGGTATCCGTCTTGAACTTTGACTCTTCCTGGTTACGAGTAGTAGCTGGAACAGCCGAAGGAGCTGGATTTGGAGGGGATGGTGCTGTCTTTGCTGGTGGTGGGGCGGGAGCTGATTCAGGAGACTTTGCTGGGGTAGTTTTGGCATTGGCTGGTGGGGTAGTCACCAGTGCATTCTCCACAGTCAGAGTTTCAGAGCTCTTTTCGTTGAGAGCAGGTTTTTCCGGTAGCTTTTCGGAAGATTGACCAATTTTTGGATGTGACACCTCGATATCGATCAAGTCCTTGGATTGAATGATCAACTGTTCGGGCAAGGAATCGTCTGCGTTGCTCTTTTCATTGATGAGAGCCTTTGAAACCAAAGTGGGCTTCATCAAGACAACAGATAAAGAGCCATTACCCGAGGATGCAATGTCAGTGGCCAGTAACAAACCCTGATACTTGGCACCAGACGCAACTGTGGCCACCACAGATTTTCCTAGCGATCTGGCAAGCAAGTCTACCAAACGATTACTCGAATCGGGGGTGGAGAATAAGGAGGCATCTCTATATGAGCCATTGTGTCTGGAGGTGGACCTACGATGGCCATTGGTGCTATTTTGATTGGAACCACCAGCAACAGATGCCGTGGATGGACCATTTCCATTTGATTTCCCCGAACGATGAGATGAGCCCTTCATTGCAGATGTTGACGCTTTGCAATTGGAAGATTATAGCCGAACAAAAACCACAAATTGGTGAATGGGTGGCGTCACCTGTTTAGGAATAGGTGAACAAGTGTGCGAGGAACTGAAACACAGCGATCGCGGGTGGAATTGCCTTAAAAAGTTGGTGGCAGAATTAGTGGGAAGTGACGTGGCAAAATCGCCCAAAAAAAAAGGGGGCAGGCCGACCAAAAAGTATAGAAAGGTGGTGGTTTCCTGAGAAAATGACACCAGTAAACGGTGAGGTAGTAGGCGGCTTGTTTATCGGAGGCATATACCGGTGTATGCACGACGTTACCCGGAGCGTTATCTGGGAGTAAAACAGGGAGAGAAGGACGGATGTGGTTAGTGAATGGTGGATTTAGGTGAAGTGGATTAATCAATGTACCTTGACAAGGTTCTATTTCCGAATATAGTCAGATTATTCCCATCAATTGCCTCTGTTTGGCTGTCCATAACCTGGGACACTGTACTGCAGAGAACGGGCTGATTCATAGAGTGCCTGGAACCACGCGCATAAAGGCCGAACCTGGACCAGAGTGGAGCATGACGACTTGGGCCAGGGCTTTCGTATTTGATTGAAGGGAGTATTCAGATAAGCCATGAAGGGATCGAGAACCAATAAAACGTCATTGATTCTGCTGATTCCACCAAATCTGGCTCATTTCCAAATTTTTCCCCTCTCAAATTTCAATTCCCATGTCGTGTGGCCTTAATTATTGTATGCTCTTATGAGGTTATTGTGCGGCCTTGTGTGGCCTTGTATTGAGCATTGTAACCAAGATAAAGTGGCGTATTGTTGCAACTCACATCAATAGAAGATTGAGATGCACGGTTATCCTGGATCCAAGAAAAGCGCTTTTTTTATCATCATATGCTTTGGTCATTGAAATTGCCTTTTTTTCCGCTTCTTTCTGCCTTCGCTGTAGCACTGCACTGCAACCCATAACCCCTGCCATTGACGTCTGTCATTACATAATGCCATGTTACAAAGCCTCGAGATTGTAAGAAAAAGCCTGATGATTACAGTAATGAATTTTGTTTGGACCCAATGCATGGTAGACCTCTCGTATCTGTAGAAGCAGGAAACAGGCGAAAAGGTGACAAATCAGGTAATCAGAAGCGAACAATTGGTTTGGTGGTCCAACCATTTGTAGTCGTAAGTTCGTTAATTTTGGACATAATTTCGTAATGAGATTGGGGAGTTTGTTATGTGAAATTCTGAATCTGAAGGTCTTAACAACACAATCCATGGATTCCTAATCCAATGTCAACTTCCGAGACAACTGTTCCCCAGTACAAATAAACAAACTCACGAACAAACTCGAGATCTTCATGCGAATAAGGATCCAATTCCATATCCACCACATCCTGATGCGTGAGCTGCAAAGAAATCTTTGAATCGTTGGAACTGGCTCTCTCCTCAACTGTCTCATTAACAATGTCATCAATAAGATAGAACCATTTTTTCGTAAGCTTGTGGAAATGTCCAATAATTATCGTAAATTGGATGAGTTGATTTTTCAAATGTTCTCTCTCTTCGTGGTTCTCTTGCTGTTCATCACGAAGCAGTGTCTCTGTAGTGGCTCTACTAGTAGTTCCAGCACTAGCAAACCAAGCAAAGGCCAGCCAAATGTATTCTCTCCACGACATAGGCGATGTGGCATCGTCTAACCACCATGCTGGTTCACCATCCAACTTGATATTGCTGCTTTCGCCGTGAATATCGAATCTCAATGAGGAAAACACAGAATTCGAGGTTCTGATCGAGGAAACATCGTCTGCTGTGACAGTTTCACTACCTTCATTAGGAAGCTTCTTGTAAAGCTTGAGAAATTTTGTATAGTCGTTGAAAGTTGCCTTAAGAGGCTCTTTCAAGTTATCACTGGCCACTACTTGACACACCTGTGCATCGGTAGATGGCATAATAACTCCAACATCATACAAATTTTTTTGGTACTTGAGGATCTCATCACTCGTGCAAGCAATATAGCCCGGGTAATGGTCGAGGAATTGCTTGTTCATGTCTTGAAGACCCACATTGTATAGTGGCTGCGAGTAGAGGCTTTGGGCCTGAATTGGCTCAAGTTTGACCTCTTTTGGCACCACACTTAAAAGTGAAATGATGTAAGAAAGTGCTCCACATAAACCTGGATCTCTAATACTTGGCTCGTATACCAATTCTCCACCTTGTGTTGAGTGGTTGAATATCAACACTCTTTTCCTCAATAAACTGGCTTTATAGATCGGAAAGATGAGTGGGCCCACCACAGAAAGCACCGCAGGAAGCTTACTCAATGGGTGTCTTGCAAATGGGTTCGTTGACATTTGACTTGGCTTCACAAGCAACTCAGCTCCAGTGAGTTTAGCGTATAAGCTCTCAATGAGCGACATGTCCTCATTTTTCAAGAATTCCACGAGTGTCTCGTCCAAAGCGTCCATGTGTTCCCATCCAATTGCAGCAAACTCATTTGGGGCCCAATGTTTGCCCTTCAAAGGCTCCAGAAGGATACCAATCGAGTACATCTTGACCAAGTCTCTGTTTGTCTCTGAAGTCTCATTCAAATTCAACTGACGGAACCTAGCACCTCCGTAATATAGTTGACCCTTGAATTCGTGGGTCAAGTAAACGGATGTACTATTATACTCATGAATTCCCGAGGGCAAGGCCTTAAATTCAAGCCCTTCCACGCTCATGTCATTTGATGATTTGGACCATACGATTTCATTGCCTTTTCTCGTGTCAAACTTGGCCAAAAAGAGACACGCCACCTTTGACGTGGAATACGACACTGCAGCATTATCTGAAGAAGCCATCGATAATTGTTGATGATTTGTGTTGTGGTAGTAATGTCATATCGTTGTTAGACCCTATAGAAGGCTTACGTACAGGAAATACCCAATTCACACGACGGAACGAAAAATCGAAGGAATGGAGAAGTTGTCGAGACGATTGAGACGATTCGGCTAATTGGGCATGATGATCGAAGTCTGAGGAATTTATTTTTTTAAAGATTTCTTCGAATTTTAACCAAATTTGTTCACCCTTCGATTGATCATATCACGTGACTTGACAGCATGTCAATGAGTTTTCTCCTCCAAACGTCACCAAATTACCACTTCATGGATCCAAGAGTTCGTCTGCTATTCAAGCAGCTACTCTACATGGGGAAGGACTACCCTACGGAGTCTGGAGGATATTTGAAGTTTGCCGGCAATCTCAAAAGAGCTTTCAGAAACACTACAGTCCAAACTGACAAAGATATGGAGCAAGCCTTGGAAAAAGGCCAGTATATCATCAAAGGTATGTCAATTGAAGTTCAAAATCGTAATTTTAGTCACTAACGAAAAGAATTGGAAGCGCTCTACTTCCTTCGAAGATATAG
Source organism: [Candida] citri (assembly GCA_030571295.1). Classification (NCBI taxonomy): domain Eukaryota; kingdom Fungi; phylum Ascomycota; class Pichiomycetes; order Serinales; family Metschnikowiaceae; species [Candida] citri. Next base: position 685,901 of record JAJLXN010000002.1, on the reverse strand, counting down.
GCATCTCAAGAGGAGCTACAGCGAATGAATGCACATGATATATTGGTAATGTAGGCCCCCAATTGTAGAGGCACAGTCTGTATAGTTTTCGGTGATTTTGAACTGTGATTGAGCTTCAATTAAGCTGTCTAAGCTCTGATTCTCAAGACGAAGTTGACAACAACGGCAATCAAGAGGAATATACACAACATAGTTGGACCGAAACGGTCATCGTATGGACCAGAACCTCTCAATCTGATAGCCTTGGCTCTCCAGTGGTATGTGACAAGAGCATAAACCATGGTCAACATGGCAATGAAGGTAAACAAACCAGCAGAGATACGGCCGACTTGGTCACCGAAGTTCAACAAACCAACACCCAAGGAACCCAAAATGACGGTGAAGTTCAACCATGTCAAGAAGGTTCTCTCGTTAGCGAAGAAGACCTTTGGTTCGACTCTTGCTGGCAACGCAATTCTCTTGGTGGAAGACATTGGAAAGAAAGTGGTAGTAGCGAAGTGCTCTGCGAAGTCTGCCTGGATGAGTCCCTTAATTCCCTATTGATAGTCCTGTATCGATGCGCAGTGCGGCCAGTTAGACCGCACGTGGGATAATTATCAATATATATAGCATTAGAGTCAGGGCAAAAAGGGTACTTTAATGAATTTTTTGGATTTTTAAAATTGGCAATACACTTGGTTTTGTGTGTCATTTGATGTGTCCGATTTTCATCCCAATTGACCTTTTTGTGTGGGAGTTTCATTGGGGGCTCTTAGAGATAAGGCTGATTCAGGGCTCATTGTTAGAGGTGATAACAGCATGAGAAAAGGGTCCGTACAATTTTGCACACGAGGCATATTTTTCTGAAGAAAATTGGAGTTTTGGATTGCTGAGACTTTGACTATTTAAAATTTTTATCTACTTTTTGTTTTTACTTTTTTCTTGTTCAGAATTGATGATCCTTTCTGTGCTCGCTTTGGTCCGAGTCATGGGGAGTGAGGCCCTCAGAGTGAGCAACTGCAACTGGGGCCCTTCTTAGAGATACCGTAGTTGAGGAAAGTTTAGGTCGAGTTGAATTCAACGAAAACCCCAATTGATCAAATGAACGGCATTCTTCATAGGCAACTATGTCCACTAATTAATTGCCATCTCTAATCATAATTTTTTTTGACATCTCGTTAATTTCCTCATGCACGAGGGCTTATATTTAAATTGCCTTACGCCAACGCCAATGTCGAAAATTGATGCAAAATTAGTCACTTTAGGTCGTACAGATGCCAAACATGAAAAGTTTGAATTTAATTGATCAAAGTGATAAAAAGTGACTTAGAACGAGAAAACCCTTGGTACATATCGTTTCCCCACAATTCGTCACCTCATAGTAGCACCACTGCCTGATTGGCTCACGGCATTCATGGCCTCCTCTCCGAAAGTCATGACTTAATTCCCCACAATCCCTGGACCAACAAATCAGTCCAAATTACGAAAGGCTACTAAATCTCTCAAATCTTAAATTCTCAATTATTCATTACTAGACGTGCCAATAAATACTAGTCCTTGCAACCAGGCAGTGACCTTAATAGTTAGCGCAACTTCGATGGAAGTGGGATCACCTTAGCACCAAAGTAGGAGTTTTGTGGAGTAGCCGTACCTGCGAATGCATTATAGAATGCAATAAACGCAGTTATAACTCCAAAAACACCACCAGCTCTGGTAACACCAACCTTTCCAGTGAAATCACCACAGGTAAGCAAGATGAAAGTAAGCGTCAACATAGCGAACAAAGAAAAGAAGGCCACAGTAGACTTGAGCGTACACAAGGTCAACATGAAAGTGAAGATGGTCCAGCCCAATAAGAAAAATGCCACTGCGTCACCTTTTTGTGCTGCTGCCTCATCAGAAGCGGCGTATGCTGTCTTGATTCCGAAAGCCTCAACATTAATGGCTGCGAAAGAGAGCCAGAAAGCTCCGTAAGAGGTCAAAGCACACAAGGCAAAGGTGTTACCAACAAAACCTTCCCAAATACCAGCGATAAATTGAGCGAAACCACCATAGAAACAAGCCAAACCAACAACGACATTAGGAATCTCGATACCCATGGCTCTAGCATTAAACATAGACAACACAAAAGTGGTCAAGGCAAAACCACACAATCCAAGAGGAGATGGGTTACCAAAGGAGTGCTTTGGGAATGGAGCCCAACCTGGGTTCAAAGTACCACCGAAGGCAGACATCAACTCATGCTTGTAAAATTTGTGGTTACCAAGAATGATGAATTCTTCACCTTCACCATAAGTGACCACCTTTCCCACAGGAGGGTGGTCTTCCACGGAGGTCATTTCTTTGGAGGAGTGAACAGAGTCTTGAGACATTGAAGCTTAGTTAGCAAAATTGCAAACAACACATCGATCCACGTCAGCCATTGGTAATTTATACAAATGCCATTTGTGGGGGTGCGATGGGATTAGCTGGTGGCTGGTGCAGGAAATACCCACCAGTTTTGAACTGTGGGGCTCAATTGGCAAAACAAGGGTTGTGTTTCCTGCAGAAAACTAGAGGAGAAGGCGAAGTGTGCTAATTAATCTTGACTCGCTCAACCGGCGGACGCGGGTTGCAAACGCAGTATGGGAACAATTGGCTGCCTCACCGTTCAACTCCGAGCAAAAAACCATCATCGGTGGGGGTATTGTGTGCAGGTGGCCGCGACCCGTCTCACGCGAGTGGGCTCATCTTTAACGGCATTAATTGGCTAGGTCATGGGGTGATGTAGGGTTAATGGAATTGAGAATTGGGAGGAGGTTTGTGGTGTTGGGTCAAACTTTGTGAAAGCTGCCGAAAGCCAAAATTTGCGAAGGTGCCGAAGTTACCGAGTCTACCGGAAATACCACTACGGCTCGGAGTGCAAGTCCGCAACACCCCACAAAACCCTCCCCGTTGAGAACTGCCACGGTGATTTGTGGGGGCACCCCAGAAGAGGGACTGGCCGCTGGGAGACATGGTCTCATCTTCCTTTGCTCCATAGATAGGCTACCCTCATGGTGTTCTTGGCGTTTTGCGGTGGCACCTAACTCCATTAGATAGCATAGATTAGCCAGTTTCATTATGGCCACCACATTGTATTAAGCTTTCGCAATTTTTAGATTTGGGTTTCGTTCAACGGAATTCGCAATTGGGGACTCTCCAACGGAATTGTAAGAAAATCATTCGTCCAATTGGACTCCAATAATAAACTGTATGTTCTTTAAAATAAATTAGCTTCCCTTTAATTAATATCTCGTATAATGAACCTTATACAGCTTAAACAACCTGTACAAATTCACTCTTCAACTTTTTAAATTTCTTCTTGCTGCCTCCTTTACCACGGTGGACAATCCGTTTATAGTAACCTGCCAAGGTCTTGAACCATGTTTCTTCACCCTTGAACAGGACGAAGAAGTTCAACAAACTGGCAAGAAGAACAATGAAATAAGCTCCTCTCGACATGTTTGTCAATTGCATGAAATCTCCCCACCATGAATCTTGATCAATAGCAAAAATACCGATGGAAAGAGCCAAAGCAAACACCAAGTTGATGAGGAATGGCTTGTTCTTGGTCATCAGTTCACGGTATGGAGGTCCCGTACTCAAAACAACAGCATTCAAAATATACTGGAAGTTCGTGAAGAGGAACAAGATGGTGTTGTCGGATGACTTAACATCGTCATCATCTTCCGATGGTGTTGGCTTCATGTACCAAGGTTGGTCTTGGACATACATCCAGATGCTGACTTGGAAGAAAAGAATGACGACGATGTGACTGAGCAATGGGATCAACACCTTAGGACTGACCAAATTGGCAGTAGGTCTCTTGACAACCAACTTCTCGTATGGGTTGGACCAAGACATGAAGATAGCCAATGGCAAGATCAAGAACAAGTCAATGTACAAGAATTGGAAATCTCCAAGGTTGGTACCACGCTTGTACAAGATAGTAATGGTGATGAACTGGATAGCAGAGTACAACGACATGTACTTGAAGCATGAGAAACTTGTCACCAACGATGAACGACCTTCCTTAATGACATCAAGAACACACGAGATTTCGAAGACACGGGAAGTGAATGGTGCAGCAACAGAAGCTTCAGCTTCACTCAAAGAAATACCAACATCAGCAGCCTTCAAAGCACCACAGTCATTGGCACCATCACCACAGAATCCAACAGTATAGTCAAGTTTTTGAAGTTGTTCAACCAACTCGTGCTTCTCATCTGGAGACATTCTGGCGAAAATGTTACATCTCATCAAAATGGCTTCAGTAATAGTTTCTCTTTGAAGCTCTGCCAACACATATCTGAAAACATCACCAGTAATGGCCAATATGTATTCGTGAACATCATCACGAATATCTCTGGACACTCTTTGCAAAGTAGATGGGTCCAATCTGTGCTCAGGGTTGTGAATGTCTTCCCAAACAAGACCAGTATCACCAGTACTGGCAAACTCTTCATCTGATGCAAATCTAGGAATGTAAACTTGAGTAACTGAAGGGTCAATCAACTCACATTCACGTCCAACACTCACAGCAGTAAGAACATTGTCACCAGTACACATAACAGTACGAATGGCAGCAGCCCTCAATTCTTTGAGGGTTCCCTTAGTGGAGGCCTTCAACTTGTTCTCGAAAACGATGAAACCAGCGAAACTCAAGTCCTTCTCAGCATCTCCTCTCTCAAGCGACTTGTAGTCAACCTTCTTGGTAAGAGATTTATGAGCACAGGCAATAACTCTGTAGCCACCATGAGTATACTTATGAAGCAAATCTTCAAAGTTAGTAGGGATGGTGGTAGGGTCACAAATGTCCAACATCACTTCAGGAGCACCTTTAGTGAAGACCAGTTTAGCACCGTCTTTCTCGACAAGAACAGACATTCTTCTCAAAGAAGCCATAAACTCATATTCCTTCAAGATCTTGAATCCAAAAGTCTCTTTTCCAACATTCTCGTAAACCAAAGGAACGGAGCTTCCACCGAACTCTTCAGTAAAGTTCCAGCCAGTAAATTCAAACATCTTGACATCCAATGGGTCACCCACCAACTTGTCATCAATGAGTCTCAAGGAGTGACAAGATGCCATACATCCAAGAAGGAATTGTCCACTTTGGGTATCGTAAGAAGACGAAGAACTCTCCGTTGACAAAGCAGTGACATTTTCAAGCAAATCCTCAAAAACAATCTCCTTTCTTCCCTGTGCGTTCTTTGTAGGGTGAACGCCCAAAATGTCAAGACCATCTTCAGTCAATGTACCTGTTTTATCGAAACATGCAACGTCCAACTTACCACCAATATTGACACGAGTTGGGGCAATACAGAAGATTTGCTTGTTCTTCAATCTGTTCACAGCAAATGTAGTACCAATAGTCAATGTTGCTGGAAGAGCAGGTGGAACAACAATGGTGATGATATCCAAAGCTCTAAGAATCATGATTCTCTTACCGAGACCCAATTGGATGAAGTTATAAGTGGAATAGATGAAACCAATACAGGCAATAAGAGCCATGAATCCAATGTACTTGAATGAGTCTTGGTAGAATTTGAATCCTGTTGGCTTTGGGAACAACATAGATCTCACCAAAGAACCCTTGGTGGTGTTGAAACCGGTTTTCAAGACCATAGCAAGCACTGGCTCGTCGTTGGAAGTCTTCATTTTGAGAAGTTTGGTACCATTGTATAAGAAAGACTTTGCAAGAACAGGATGGGTAAAGTTCTCTGTAAGGAACAGAACAGTTTCATTGGTAGCTGTAATTTTGGAAACTGGAACACTCTCTCCTGTCAACATAGACTCATTAACAACACACTCACCGTTGATGAGCAAAGCGTCACATGGGATGATACTCATAGATGGGTCGACTTCAAAGACATCACCAGGGACCAAATCGTTGGAGTTACTTTGAGTCCAGAACCCATTTCTCCATGCTCTGATGTCACATGAGAACTTACTCATCTCTTGCAACCTTCTGATAGTCGACTTGGTCTCAATGAGCGAGTTAACAATGGAAACGAACGAAATGATGAAAATACACGATGCATAGTAGTAGTAATCGTCAGCAAGCCACAAGAAGATGGAGAAGATCTGGAAAACATAGAAAGGATGCAACACTTCATCTGCAAGAAGCTGGAACACACTCTTCTCCTCAATGTCAATGTTGTTTTCACCAAAAACAGTAGTACGCTGCTCCTGAAGAGTTTGAGAAGTACCGTCCTTCAAGTTTTTCACATTGAGCCAATGGAGATCGTACCAGTTGGAGTTTGTCTTAAAAATATCGTCAATCGGATTGTAGAAGAACTTGATGTATCTGTACTCGAAAGAGAGCAAGTATGGAACAACAGGGTTTGCCTCCTTGACAGCCTCTTCGAAGATTTCTTCCTCTCCGTCTTCGTTTTTGGTAGCAAGCGTCATAAATGCAGAAAGACGCTCTCCAAAACGAACTCTTGAAATGTCCTTAATGGCAAGTTCACCATACTCGTTCTCAATGACCACCCAATCGGCTTGTCCCAATGGACACGATGTACCTTTAAGATTAATTCTGTAACGTGGGAGCCACCTAAGAACCAAGTATCCTAGACCAGCCGTGCAAATACATAAGGCATGGTATAACACTAACTTCCACCAACAGTAGGCGTAACCAGCCACACCAATGACGATATCTTCTTCGGCCAAATAGTACCGCTGGTGACGAAGAACAGGGTTGTAGTCCTTCAAAAATGCATGTTCCTCTGAATCTGAGACACCGAGTTCCAGCCCCAGATCAGAACCGGTTTTATCGCCTGAATCTGTACTTCTACGACGGTATCTGTCGTCCAAATATGTGGAATAGTTGCTTTCGTTGTCAGACTCCTCTTCTTCTTCTCTTGTGGCTCGTGGAGACCTATGCATTCTTTCAGAGCTTTGCATTCTCTTTGCTCCCATTCTATCGTGCATTCTGCTCGAGGAAACCGATCCTCTTGCACGTCCTGAGTAATTTTCATGTGGGGATTCTCCCATAGACTCCTCATTGTCTTCGTACTTGTCAACAGAGTAGTCCCAGTTGGTATCGTAGTCCACTGGATCGTCTGGGTTCTCTAAAGTGGAACCACCTTGAGCTTGCTCGATTTCGTCAGGAGAGAAGAACCTAAAATTGACACTGGCAGTGCTTGTTGACGCTGCGGTAGCATTGGACTTCACAGTGTACAAATCAAGTCCTTCACTTCCTTCAACGTAGTCCAGTTGCAGAGCACCCTCCAAAAGAGGCGATGTTTCCCTCAAAGGTGCGTCTTCCAGCTGTCTGTGGGAGCTGAAATGATGAGGATAATGGAACGAACTGATTGACGAAGGAATGATCTCTGAGGCAGCACCAGAAAACATCTCGTAGTTGTTCTCGTCCACCATGTTGGAGTCAAACGACAGAACACTGTTTTTACGAGATCTTCTGCCCTGAGAAGAGGACCTTCTGCTCAATGAGAACGGACGCCCACTTTGGTGTGAGACGACCAGGTTTCTGCCCATTTTTAGTGTTCAATGATGGTGCAAGTGTAGAAGATAGCAAGGTACTGATAAGGAATTTTTTCCAATTCTGCGCACTAGTGAGAGGTGTTAGATGTTGGAGGGCAGAGGGCAGAGAAAAGGTATTTTGATGGGAAAAATTGGAGAAAAAAAGTCAATGGGGATTTCAAGATGATCCAATTGTTGATCTGGTTATTTTAATTTCTTGAAATAGTTGGTGTGGTGCTGGAATTTGTAGGTGACATTCGCCTATGTTCGCTTATGTATGGCCAAGTGAAGACAGTGAAATTCCGTCGATGATTCCGTAGTCGATTCCGTTGGAGCTGACTCTTGAAGGGGTATGTTGAGAGTTATTATCTCAATATTTCGATAAAAGAGATTTTATCAAGACATAAACTTTTTCTGATTTTCTCTTCCTCTTTGTTATTGTTTTTTGCACGGCAATTTGATGTTGCTCTGGATGTGTCAAGGTTGCGAAAAGGTAATAAGCGCAGTGAAGATGGTAAATCGTTTGAATTCAATATATATGAAGTTCTGAAGATTTTTATAGGGTCGGGTGGTGTGATATGAATCTCTCTTCTCTTTATCACTGGAGCAAATCGATGCTGTTGTGAAGATGTGGTTCCACTGCTCTGACTGAATTAAGCAATTCTTGAGTTCTCACTGAATATACCAATCTGCTGCGAAATGTGTCCAGTCAAACAACATTGAAAATAAGTGTTCCCATTTTTTTTTTCTCCAACTGCAAATGAATTAGGAATCACAAATCTCTTTACTGAATATGCCTGGTTTTCTTTGTTTGCAAGATTTGCGATGTACAAGTTCTACCATTGATGTATGGGAAATTACATAGTGGCACGGCTAACTATATTCAAAAACACTTCAGCCTCATCAATCTAAATGAAAAAACAGAACCAAATCTTAGTCCATAATACTCAAAAATAAATAAATCGTAATTTCTTGACTAAAATCGCTTGAAGGTTATGTATTGCTTGAAAGAAGTGTGTATTGAATGTAAGTATATGCTGCTAACTTAGCTGCGAAAAGCGATCATGTCATTTGTCTGGATATGTGAGGATTCCATTCGAAACTCAAAATAAGGTGTAATACTAGAGCAACTGAGAAGTCAACTTTAAATTCGCATCTTCTACTTTCAGGACGTGAGTGGCCCATCTGCTGCACCTTTAGGAGTAGTGGTCCTTCTCCACCTTCACTCGCATCATGTCCAACTACACCAAAAGAGCACCACCAAAAAGCAACAAAAAACAATTCTTTTTCACTTTCGCCCAAATTCAAATAACAGTTATCCATCACATTTACTCAAGTTGTAATATTTCGCTCTTTTTACATTAAGAAAGATACCACCAACAACCACCCCAAACACTAACCTGCACCCAATACATCAACACTACCTTTCACTCTTTACCATAGACAACACCGCCAGAAACCACTATGGCTTTGAAATTGAAGCTTAAAGTTAACCCGTCGGGTAACTCAAGAAGCGAATCGGCCGAAGAAAGGCCCTTGCCAAGAATTAAGATCAAACCACCCATCAAAAGCGAGCCATCTGATCATGTCACTAAACCTAAGAAAGAGAAGCTAAAGAAGCTCAAACTAAGCTTGGGAAAGTCCTCACTGACTCCACAAGAGTCGTCAAGTAGTGCCGCTGCGCCAGCACCAACTTTCAAGAAAGTTCCAAAGGTCAGAATCAAGCCAACACGTATTCCAGGAGAAGGTTACGACTCTGAAGCGCCAGACGTGGAAGATGACCCATTAATTGAGAATGGTATCGTTGTGAGGTTTGCCAATGATGTCAACTTGGATTTCATTCATAATGCCTCTGCTACAGGTGATTTCACCAACGTCAATATCAAGTGGATCACAAGAGATAAAGCCGTGGTGAATGTCAACCTGACGTTATATTCTGCCAGACTTGTCGACCTACCCACACTCACAGAGCTTTATAAGACAGTTGACAAAAAGAATATCTTCAAAACCATCGATATCAGTCAGATTTTGTTGGTTTTGCACCAAATCAATCCTAAGCAGTTGAATATGGAAACTGACTTCGAGGTGCCTGAAGAATACACCTATACACATCCGCTTTACCAGCTATCGACAAACAAAGAAATCAGAAATACCAAAACAGTTTATAAGCATGGTTTGTCTTATGCTTTTGAGGATGTTTATCGTCGTTTCCGTCCTAGAAAGACAAACCCAAGAGTGATGACAGATATCGAGCTGAGGGTCGATGAACTCGTCCGTCGTGACAATGACGCTCAGGAGAGTCACTATGACTTTGTGGATTCTCGTGGATCTTCTCACAAATACGGTGGTCACTCTCAAAGTCACACACCTATGGCATCTACTTCAACTACACCAGCACCAAGAACAGACGACGGTGATAGAATGAGCATTGACAGAGAGGAGGAAGTAGCTAACGAGGAAGAAGATCAAATGGCTCTTGACCTCGAAGCTGATATTGATATTGCATTGGAGCAAGAATTGGCAGAAGCCTTGGACTCTACATCTAATACTGCCGCTGCTACTGTCCTTATGAAGTCTGAATTCGACAGAGAAGGTGGATCAGATGGAGAAGATGCACAGGCCGAGGAGGATGACGATGATGACGACGATGAAGAGGAAGAGGAGGAGGAAGAAGAGGAAGAAGACGACGATGAGGATGAGGCCACAAGACAAGATAAATCGAGAGTCAAGAAGCTCGAAGAAGAGATCGCTGACCTTGAAAGAGCAGCAGATAAGCAAAAGGTCTTATTGGCCACAGCAAGTTTCAAGATGATGAGAATGAAGTTCCAATCTGCCTATAATAACTTGAAGGCTCAGCTTGATCAAAAGAAGAGAGAATTGGGCAAGATTAGAGAGCAACAACAAAAAGCACAATTGCCAGAGACAGAATCTGCTAAGCCTAATGAAGAAGAAGAGGAAGATGACGAAGATGACGATGAGGAAAACGACGATGGTGAAGATAATGAAGACAAGGAAGACGCACCAGAGCAAGAACAAGAGCAACGTCCACAGGAAGAAGAAAGTGAAACCCCACTCAACCAGGACGTTGCAGCACCTGCTGAAGATGGAGAAGAGGAAGATAACGACGAAATGGACGACTTCCAGGGCCTTTTCTAGTATGGGATCGTCCTCGGTGGTGCCGACGGGTTGTCACATGACATGCCGAACACAGATAACGGATATAAAGTATTCGGTATGTCGCCATTTTATAGAAAAGGAGAAATTGCATTTGAGACCGAAAGGACCCATTTAAGCGTTCTGTATCATATTTTTACCCAAAAAAAGTCCACAAACGCACTTTCTCATTGGTTTCTGACTCCTCTCAATTTGTGTGGGGCATCGTAGTGTATAAGCCCGCACAAAGAAAAATTTAGGACAAAAAAGCTGCATCATATTGGTCCATTTTCCCGCCAGTGCTGGTCTTTAACGTTGTCATCGGAGCCTGTTCGCCCCAAATTGCCATTTTCGCCTACCGCATCCAACTTCCCCTTGAGTTGCCCCAAAGGAAATGTCCACCAACTCCATCAAATTATTAGCTAGCGATGTCCACCGTGGGCTCGCTGAGCTCGTTGCCAAACGTCTCGGATTGAAGCTTACCCCCTGTGAAATGAAGAGAGACTCCACCGGTGAAGTCACCTTCAGCATCGGAGAGTCTGTCAGAGACGAGGACATCTTTATCATCTGCCAAATTGGCTCTGGTGTGGTCAACGACAGAGTGTTGGAGCTCTTAATCATGATAAACGCTTGTAAGACCGCCAGTGCCAGAAGAATCACTGTGATCTTGCCAAACTTCCCTTACGCCAGACAGGACAGAAAGGACAAGAGTAGAGCCCCAATCACCGCCAAGCTTATGGCCGATATGCTCACCACTGCTGGATGCGACCATGTCATCACCATGGACTTGCACGCCTCTCAAATCCAAGGATTCTTTGATGTGCCAGTGGATAACTTATACGCGGAGCCAAGTGTGGTGAGATACATCAAGGAGAAGATCCCACACCACGAAGCCATCATCATCTCCCCAGATGCTGGTGGAGCAAAGAGAGCTGCTGGTTTGGCCGACAGACTAGATTTGAACTTTGCCTTGATCCACAAAGAGAGAGCCAGAGCCAACGAGGTGTCGAGAATGGTTCTTGTTGGTGACGTTACCGACAAAATTTGCATCATTGTCGATGATATGGCCGATACCTGTGGTACGTTAGCCAAGGCTGCTGAGGTTTTGTTGGAAAACAACGCCAAGGAGGTCATTGCCATCGTCACCCACGGTATATTATCGGGTAATGCCATCAAGAACATCAACAACTCCAAGCTTAAAGCCATTGTGTGCACCAACACCGTCCCATTCGAAGAGAAGCTCACTCTCTGTCCTAAGCTAGATACCATCGATATCTCTGCTGTTTTGGCAGAGGCTGTGAGAAGACTCCACAATGGTGAGAGTATCTCTTACTTGTTCAAGAACGCTCCATTGTAGAGACAATATAAATTTTTATTTCTGGATCTTGTATGGTAATTGCCATGTGCTCTGGTTATCAGGTGGTTGTAGTACTGCGCACTCATTGTAATTGTTCACTATTAGCACTCGTTAACTATTACTTCATAAGCTATGAGTGAAGCCAGCCAGACCAAGAAGTATGGATAAATTGAATATTAAAGGGGTTTGTTAAGCTCTAGATTATGTCATCATGTATACTAACTTTCAGATTCAAGGCGTGTCTCTTTGGTATGTTCGTTGTCACCTATTCATTATGATCAATCACTAACTTATAGACATGGATGGAACCATCCTTAATACAGAGGATATCTATACAGAGGCATCTTCTAGGCTTCTTGCTCAATACGGCAAGGGTCCTCTTACCTGGGATATCAAGCTCCAATTGCAAGGACTTCCAGGTTCAGAGTCAGCTAAACGTTTGCTTCAACACTATGATCTCGACATCCTGCCAGAGGAATTCATGGCCAACGCGTTCAGTGTTCAAGAGACATTGTGGCCAGAGACCGCTTTCTTGCCTGGTGCCTTGGAATTGCTTCAATACTTGAAGGAACAGGACATTCCAATTGCACTTGGAACAAGCTCCAATACTCTCAACTTCCAAAGAAAAACAGCTCATCTCCAGGATGGATTCCAATTGTTTGATGGCCACATTGTCACAGGAGACGATCCACGTATTCCTCCAGGCAGAGGTAAGCCAAATCCAGACATCTGGCTCATTTGCTTAGAGAGTCTCAATGTGAAGAGAAAAGAGGCTGGACTCGAGATAATTGACATTGAGGAATGTCTTATTTTCGAGGATGGAATCCCAGGTGTCATTTCTGGTATCAATGCTAAGGCCAAGGTGATCTGGATTCCTCATCCAGAGGCACTTGTTGAGATGGCAGGAAAGGAGAAGGAGATTATTGGAAACGGTGGAGAAATTCTCCATTCGATCGAACATTTCGATAAGGAGAAGCATGGACTTTGATTTAGGTTAACAGTTTTAGATATTTAGAGTACAGAATTGATTTCATTACGACATGTTCCTGACTAATGTGCTGAGTATAGGAGACCATCTGAGAACACCACTAAATTCCACCAAACTTTCATAAAACCTCTATCAAAGAATAAAGATACCAAAATGCAAACCATCCAATAAATCTTCATAACTTTTTTTTTCAAATTCCATTCCGATAAGCCCCGCCTCCACATTATCCATGGCCCTTGAAGCATCCTCCTATACACACTGCGGAACCTGATAGTATGAACCATTGATTGTTCCTCAAATATGATAGGTACCGAGTCATATCGGATAGTTATAGATACAATTAGTCCAGATTCGGAATCACCATCCCATTTTGATTACAGATATTCAGGAATTACTGTGTCAGACGTGTACAATTCAACCACTATGGATCAAGCCAAGATCATAGAGCCAGTGAGGGCAAAACTGCTAGGAAACGGTGTGATAAGGCTATTTCGAGACTTTGAAGATGGAGAAGAGGGAGAAGTCAGCAAAAGGACCCTGATTTCCAGTCCTGGTGACGAAACTATGGTGTCTATTATCGCTCTTCCGACCTACTTCACCGCCACTGATTTATTGGGATTTATAGGCGATCATTACATGGAATTCGTCACACATATCCGGATATTAAAGAGTGAAAAGGCCAACAGATTCTTGGTGATGATCAAATTCAATGATTTGGTCAAAGCAGCCGAGTTCCAGTACCATTACGATGGTAAACCATTCAATTCCATGGAACCAGAAACGTGTCATGTTATATTCATCAAATCGGTTGTTTTCGAAGCCAATTCCAATGAGGTTCCAAATAAGGACCAATTGATTCCATTTTTGTTGGATGATCCATTTATAAATCAAGGTTCTAGTGATATGTCTCCTAATTCTACAACTGAAAAGTTCGAGGTCGGACCTACCCCAATTGAGCTTCCTACATGTCCAGTTTGTCTTGAAAGACTAGATTTTGAAATCACAGGACTATTGACTATTCCATGCCAACACACATTCCACTGCCAGTGTCTTTCCAAATGGAGAGACGACACATGTCCAGTTTGTCGGTACACCAACAACATTTCGAACAATAAGATCCGCAGAACAGTCCGTAGACTTCTGCAGATCAATTCTAGGATGCACCAGCAGCAACTAAGTCAACATGCTGAAGAAGAGGCCACAGAATCAGGAGAAAAGTGCATGCAATGCTCAGCATCAGACAATCTATGGGTCTGTTTGATCTGTGGAAATATGGGGTGTAGCAGGTACGCACCCGAGCAACATTCACTTAAGCATTTCGTCGAAACCGGCCATTGCTTTGCTATGGAGGTCTCAACTTCGAGAGTATGGGACTATGCTGGCGATAACTATGTGCATAGACTTATAGCCAATGAGGCCGACGGAAAGATTGTTGAATTGCCCGATAAGAAGTCAGGAGGAGGCGAAAAATCAAAGGATGAACCAGACAATACAGAATATTCAGAGTTGCTTATAAGTCAGCTTATCAGTCAAAGAGAGTACTATGAGCTATTACTCAATGAGAAGGGCCAAAACCAAGGTATGAGGCTGAGGAGAGGATCCTCAATCACAGAAATGTCAGGAAACAAGAAATTGAGCGATATGGAAAGTAAACTTGATGATTTATCGGACAGATTCACTAAACTAACGACAAATGTGATACCTGCGTTGAAACAAAAGATTGAGATGAAGGATACATCGTTGAGGATAGCGTCAAAGGAGTTGGCTGAGTCCAATGCATTGAACGAAGGATTATCTGCGAAAGTTGAATTTTTGACTGAACAAAATGTGAATTTGAAAAGGGAAAATGAAGACTTGGCTGACCAAGTGAAGGACCTTATGTTCTTCTTGGAGTCACGGGAGAAGTTCAAAGATCAGCCGGACGATGTTAAGGAAGGTACAGTTGTGATGCAAAAGAAGCCACTGAGCAAGAAGAAGAAGAAGAAGTGATTTTTATTTTTATTTTTTTTTAGACCATCATGGGTGTTTGAATAGAGGTTTATGGTCTAATCATGTATATGGGGATAAGTGGGTAGTGAGACAGTGCGATAGTGGAGATGGGGACGTAGGAAGAAGCATATAGACCCAGGAAGAAAACCCAAAGATACCAAAAAAAAAGGACTATAAAATAGATAATTTCAACCCAAATGGTCCCCCGGAAACATCTTGATATTTCTTATTAATTTCAATCTCTCTCATGTCATCACCTCTACGTCCCTTGGATATGGCTCCAGATCTGCCACTCCGCAGTGTGCACACCAGAGATATGCGATGAGACTCTTGAGATTTTTTTCCTACTACTCCATCTCTAACTTCCAACCAAAAATGGACTCCGCCACCTCGAAGTCTATCCTTAGCGGAAGTGAGGTTGCATTCCCTAGAGGAGGAGGTTCCGTTTTGACTCCTTTGGAAGTCAAGACCATCTCCAACCAGGCCACGGAAGATGTCCTCTTTGAGCAGGCATCTGCCAGCAAGAGACCTGCCTCTGAAGCTTCCCAACCACAAAAGAAGCGTAAAAAGCTGAAAAAGTCCAAGGACACCACAGAAGAATCCGAAGAGAAGAGTGTCGCCATCGAGCACTTCACATTCAAGAACTTGATCCCAGGCTCATCGGTGTTGGGTCAAATCGTCCGTGTCGACAGAAATGGACTCACATTGGCCATCGGTGACAACTTGTTGGGCCACATCTCCATCACAGCCATCAGTTCTCAAGTTTCCTCTATGCTTGAAAAGTACGAGGCCGCCATGGACTCCGATGACGAGGACGATGAGGATGAGTCTGCTGCTCTCACACTTAAGCCAGAGTTCCCTAACTTGTCTGCTTTGTTCACTCCAGGCCGTTGGTTGCGTGCCGTTGTCACTCCAAGCGATGAGAAGCTCAAGAAAATCGAGTTGTCCATCGAGCCAGAGCTCGTGAATGCCTCAATTGAGGAGGATGACATGACCCCAGGTAACGTTCTTCAAGCATCTATCAAGTCTCTCGAAGACCACGGTGTGGTCCTTGATTTCGGTCTTGACGACGTTTCCGGTTTCTTGTCCAAGAAGGAATTGAAGAAGGCTAACGTTGACATCAAAGACTACAAGGTTGGTCAAGTCGTTCTTACCTCTATTGTCGGTAAGAAGTCCAGCATCGTCAACGTGAGACCAGCTGAGAACGAGAACGTTTCCAAGAAGACTACTATCACTGCCATCAGTTCCATTGATGCTGTCCACCCTGGTGCCATTGTCAACGCTGCCATCTCTGAAGTTTCCGGTAACGGTGTCGCTGCCAGAGTTTTCGGTATGATCGACGGTACTTTCTCCCTTCCACACGTTGAGGAGTTCAGCGCAGATGCCTTGAAGAACCACTTCGGTATTGGATCCACTGTCAGAGCCAGAGTCATTGGTATCCTATTACAAGACGGTACTAAGAAGTTTGTCTTGTCCAGAGCTGAGAAGATCCTCTCCTTGGACAACGCTCTCAACACCGAAGCCTTGGACGCTTTCCCACTTGGTTTCGTCTTCGAAGAGGTCGAAGTCGTTGCCTCCGACGCATCTTTCATCTACCTTTCCTTGGGCTCTGACAAGATCAGAGGTCAAGCACACAAGTCTCAAATCGACCAAGATTTGGATGCTGATCTCAATTACAAGATCGGTTCTAAGCACAAGGCCAGAGTTTTGGGATTCTCTGAGATTGACAACATCCTTCTCTTAACATTGAACCCAAAGGCAGTTAACTCTAAGTTCGTTTCTGCCGAAAACGTCAATGTTGGTGAGCTCATCCCATCTGTTGAAATCGTCAAGATTCTTCCAGAGGGTAAGGGTATGATCGTCAAGATCTTCGACAACTTCGAGGCTTTGGTGCCTCCACATCACTTGTCCGACGTCAAGTTGGTCTACCCAGAAAGAAAGTTCAAGGTTGGCGGTAAGGTTAAGGGAAGAGTTCTCTCCAGAAGCGGTAAGAAGTTGTTTGTCACTTTGAGAAAGAGTTTGGTCAACGTCGATGACGAGGCCATCATCAAGACCATCGAGGACGTCTCTGTTGGTGCCAAGAGCGCCGGTATTGTCGACAGATTTGTTCCAGGTGGTGCTCTTGTGTCCTTCTTTGGTAACCTCAGAGCATACTTGCCAAAGAGCGAGATTTCCGAGACTTTCGTCGAAAACGCCAAGGACTACTTGAAGGAGGGTCAAGCCGTCACCGTTAAAGTTTTGAGTGTTAACCCTCTGGAAGGTAAGATCTCTGTGACCTTGCGTCAAGCCACTGAATTCACCACCAAGCAAGTCGAGCACCTACAAGAGATTGAGGTTGGTAGAACCGTCTCCAGCGCCACTATCGTTGAGAAGGGTAAGGAGGTTGTCATTATAGAATTGGAGGGTTCCAACTTGCGTGGTGTCATTGCTACTGGGCAATTGTCTGATGGTAACTACGAGGAGAACAGAATCATCTACAAGTCATTGAAGATTGGAGGTGACATCGAGGTTGTTATCCTTGAGAAGGACCTCAAGGCTAGAGCCGTCATTGCCTCTGCCAAGAGATCTTTGATCAACGCTGCTAAGGCTGACTCTCTTCCAAAGCAATACGAGGATATCAGCATTGGTAACACCGTTTCCGGTTTCATCAAGTCTGTCACCAGCTTGGGATTGTTTGTCTCTTTCGCTGGCAGATTGACCGGTTTGGTTTTGGCCAAGAACGCTACTGAGGACCCAAGCGAGGACTTGTCCACCAAGTTCTACAAGAACCAATCCGTTGCATGTAACGTCATCAAGATGGATGAGGACAACAAGAGATTCTTGTTGGCTCTTACCAGTTTGCCAAGCTCCAACGCCAATGCATCCTTCAAGTTGAAGAACCCAGCTGACAAGGCCATGAAGGTTGTTTCTGACTACTCTTCTGGTGTTTCCACCTCTGGTTCTATCGAGTCTATCGAGCCAGGATACTTGAAGATCCGTTTGGCTGACAACTTGTTCGGTAGAGTTGAGGCTTCTCAATGTAAGGACTCTTGGGCTAAGATCAAGGACCCAAAGAACCCACTTGACTCTTTCAAGATCGGTGAAAAGGTCAACGTTAAGGTTATTGGTTACTACGACGTCAAGAACAACAAGTTCTCTACTGCTGCTACCTTCAACAAGGACACAGTTATTGAGTTGTCTATGCTCAAGAAGGAGCTCAAGTCTAAGCAACCATACAAGCCAGAGACTCTCTCTGACATTACTGAAGGTTCCGAGCACGTTGTCTTCGTCGAGTCTTACTCTCACGGTGTTGCCAACGTTTCTATTTCTCCAAATGTCAAGGGTGAGATTCCAGTCTACTCTCTTTCTGGTAACGCCGAGGATTATGCTGATTTCGAGGCTACTTTCCCATTGGGTGTTGCTATCAAGGCCAAGGTCACTGGTTTCGATTTCCAACACGGTAGAGCTCTTTTGGCTGCTACTGATGCATCTGTTGTCTCTGTTGAGGACCTTGCTGTTGGCTCCAAATACCCAGCCAAGATCTTCAAGATTGCTCAAGCTTTCGTTCTTGTGGAGTTGGCTCCAGGCGTTGTTGGTTACGCATACATCACCGATGCCTTGAACGACTACGACCAAAAGTTGGAGGAGGTTTACCAACACAACCACCCAGTTCTTGTCACCATCACTGAGTTGGACAAGTCTGAGGGTAAGTTCAGTGTCAGCTTGAGAGATGAGGCCGCTGCCAAGGACAAGCCAATCAACTCTATTGATGAGATCAAGCGCGGTGACCTCGTCAGAGGTTTCGTCAAGTCCATCACTGCCAATGGTCTTTACATCTCCTTGGGCAGAGAGTTGTACGCTTTGGTCAGAGTTGCCGACATTTCCGACTCCTTCTTGAGCGACTGGAAGAAGTTCTTCAAGCCATACCAATGTGTCAGCGGTAAGATCTCTCAATGTAAGGCCGAGGGACGTATCTTGATGACCATGAAGGAGAGTGAAGTCAACGGTGACTTGACCAGCTTCAAGACCTTTGAGGAATTGGAGGTTGGCCAAAACTACGACGGTAGCATCAAGAAGGTTGCTGATTTCGGTGTTTTCGTCAAGTTGGACGGAACTGCCAACGTCAGTGGATTGTGTCACCGTTCCGAGATCGCTGATACCCCAGTTGAGAACATCGCTGCCTTGTTCGGTGAGGGTGACCGTGTCAAGGTCAAGATTCTTAAGATTGACCAAGACAAGAAGCAACTTTCCTTGGGTATGAAGGCTTCCTACTTCACTGACCTCAACGAGAGCGACGTCGAGATGGAAGACGCCGAGGAAAACGCTTCTGAAGACGAGATCATGGAGGATGACTTCGAAGGTTCTGGCTCTGACTCTGAGGCTGAACAAGACGAGGAATCCGACAAGAAGTCCGAGCCACAAGGCTTGAGCGGATTGTCCACTAATGGTTTCGACTGGACTGCCTCCATCTTGGACCAAGCCGAGGAGAACGACTTCTCTTCTGACGATGAGGGTGACTTCACTGAGACCAAGAGAAAGAAGAAGAAGGCTAAGAAGCAAGTCGAGGACAAGACCGGCGAGATTAACTCCAGAGCTCCACAATCCATTGGTGACTTTGAGCGTTTGCTTGTTGGTAACCCAGACTCTTCTGTTCTTTGGATGAACTACATGTCTTTCCAATTGCAATTGGGTGAGATTGACAAGTCCAGAGAAATCGCCGAGAGAGCCTTGAAGACCATCAACTACCGTGAGGAGCAAGAGAAGATGAACATCTGGATTGCTATTCTTAACTTGGAGAACAGTTTCGGTACTGACGAGTCTTTGGACGAGGCTTTCAAGCGTTCTGCTCAATACATGGACTCTTTGACCATGCACCAAAAGCTTATTGGTATCTACCAATTGTCTGAGAAGTTCGACAAGGCCGATGAGTTGTTCAAGGTTATGACCAAGAAGTTCAGCAAGAACGTCTCTGTTTGGGTCCAATACGGTTCCTCCTTGATGGACCGTAAGCTCAACGATGAGGCCCATGAGCTCTTGGCTCGTGCTTTGCAATCTTTGCCAAAGAGAGAGCACATCGAGGTTGTCAAGAAGTTTGGTCAACTCGAGTTCTCTAAGGGTGACGCCGAGCAAGGAAGATCCTTGTTTGAGGGTTTGGTCACTGACGCTCCAAAGAGAATTGACTTGTGGAACGTCTACATTGATCAAGAGATGAAGTTCGGTGACAGTGACAAGGTGAAGGCCCTTTTCGAGAGAGTCGTCACCAAGAAGTTGTCCAGAAAGCAAGCCAAGTTCTTCTTCTCCAAGTGGCTCACCTACGAGGAGGAGCACGGTTCTGAGCAATCTGCTGCTCGTGTTAAGGCACTTGCAGTTGAGTACGTTCAAGCCCAACCAAAAGACGAGGAATAAGTGTTCCTCTTGTACATTTAGCCCAATCGCTATTACGAATTCCGATTGTATATACATATTTCATTAGACATGCATTTAATTGTTATCATTAGTTGGCGTTAGGTTGGATCTCTGGGAACACAGCGAGAAGGAGCTCATCAAGGATTTCAAAGAGCAAATGCTTGTTGAGGAAATCGTTTTGAACCATTTCACAAATATTAGTGCATGCTCTGTTGGTGTTTTTGAATCCAAAAATCTTAGCACATGTTTCGTTCATAAAAACACGAAGAATCACCATAGCCTCTTGTCTTGTTGATGATTGTTCAACTTGAGTACGCATTGGCGGGGATTCTCTGAACTTTCCATCCGGAAACAAGAGTGCTTTCAGCATATTAAGCAAATCCAATAGCTTCTCCTCCTGTCTCAAATTCGAGTCAATTTGTAGAGTTATGGTCTTCTCGATAGCAGACCCCAAGACTTGTTGCAAAATGACCAAAAGAGCTCTACCTCTGAGCCAACTCTTAGATGAACTCAAGTCAAAAATTGTCATGAGAAGATCTGAGATTGGCTTGACGAAAGGAATTTTTCCTTGAGCGTCCTTTTCAATTTCATCGAATTGCTTCAATTCTCTTTCCATTTCCTTAATGTTTTGAAGCATCTCATCTTTCTCAGCTTCACTTTGAGTACCTAATTTTCTAATACCAGGGTTACGTTGACGACCGCTTCCGTAGAATCGATTAAAGAAAGCGTCTAAGTTCTTTTGGGAGCCTCTCTTCTTCGATGCTGAACCCAAGACAAACTCCTCAGAAGACAAAAATGATCTGAAAGCTGGATCAGAACAGACTTCAGGAATGGTCAAGAGTTCTTGAAGATATTTCTCAAGCATAGGCTTTCTTGACTCGACTTGCTGTTTCTTCTGGAACTTCAACATTTGCACTGACTTCTTTGGGAAGGGGATTGAACCAACTTGAGGACATCTGTACTTCAAGTATTCATTGAGTTTGTAAAATTGACTGAATCTTCTTGCAACCACCCAACCAGCAACAACATCAGTTGGGTCATCACTTGAGAATTTCTGAACTTCAATGATGTAGAGCACATAAGGCGCCGTTTCGTCGGTTCCGAAAACACAAGACTGGATCCGTAGCTTGGATTTGCCGTACAAACTGTTTTCGTTCTCTTGGACGATATACTGCTGCTTTTGGAGCTCTTTAGAGCTAATTTCTCTTTCAAGACTGACCTTGGACTTACGCAAGATCTTGAGCTCAGCAATATTATTAGTCAATTCTGCCTTCTTCACCAATGATGTTAAAATTGCTTCTTGTTCAGTCAAATTCTCAATGTCTTGGTCTAAAGTGGCAATTTGCTCTGCCAAACTCAAATCTCCTGGAGCAGCTAAGAGGATCTCCAGACTAGCGAGTTTGCTTTCACTGAGATCCGCCGACAGCAGGAGACTTTCGGAATGGACAGACATTGAGTCAGAATCAGATTCACTCTGGTCACCGAAAAGAGCAGACATTCTATTGTTGTTCGAGTCCTCCAGTTTAAGATTAGTGAGATCAGCATGAGATCCAGATTGTCGATTTGAGTCGTCTGTGTAGCCCATAAGCAAGCCTTTGGTTCTTGCTGTCGAAGCTTCATTAAGCAAAATGGTTGACTCTGGGTCTGTTCTAGTTGACTTCATGATCTTCTCAAAAGCAGTCTCAACAGCTTGAACCACAGCTGGACTTACTGAGTTGGCATCGAAATCGGTGTCTGGAGTCAAGGTTTGAATATTTGATCCTCTGAAAGCAAGTGAAGCCTCTCGTCTAATTCTTGTTTTGTTCATCTCAAGGTTGAGATCACCAAAACGTGTTGAGGTCTGGAACTTCTTGAAATGCTTGCGTTTCATGTGCTCAAAATAATCGTCTTGCAATTCAAAAAGTGCTTTACGAGCCTCTTGGTACAATTGAGCCTTTTCCGTGCTTGTATCTGAGCATTTAATATAAGACTCAACGGTAAGCCTAATATCATCTCTTATAGTGATCTTCTGGTCCTTGAAGAAATCGGAGTAAATCTGAAGAATATCGTCCTTGTTTGAAAACTCAAGAAGTAAAGGAACTTCACCTGTTTCCGAGTCCTCAAGTGGTGCCTTGATATGGTCAATAGCCTGCCAAAGATCCAAATCATATTCGTGTTTCTCTTTACGGAGATACTCACGAAACACAGCAGCCAACTTAGGTTGATTTAAAATTGACTCCATGGAAACAACTTCTGGTCTCTGGGAATCGATCTTCTTCGAAATTCTCTTTGCAAGAAACTTCAAGTCTTCATCCTCTCTATCACTTATTCTACTTGAATTTGCTGCTTGTTTCTGTTCAAGTGCTTCTTGTAACTTGCCAAGCTCCACGTTGGATTCACACGTATCGATGTGCTCTATCCATGCTAAGGTCTTTTCGTTATTTAATTTCCCAGATAACGATCCTAAAGATTGCTTATCTGATGGTTGAGCAGTATGCTCTTGCAAAGCTTCACGTAACCTTTTGACCTGGTTCCGATGCTTTAAGTTGTCACCGATCAATTTGACAATCATTTGGTTGAAAAAGTCACCTTCACTGAGTACTTCAAAGACGTTACTTAAGACAGTACATGCCAATAGTTCACGAAGTAAAAGCAACACCATATCGTTGGAACTTTCATTTTCTGATAAGAGGTATGGTAAGATCGCCTCAACCTTCTTTCGTAAGAAGTCTTTCTCTCGATTTCTGGCATTAGGGCCAGGAAGAGATAACGACACACCTTCATGGAGTTTGCCTCTTTCAAAGGCCTGTGCCATAGCCAATTTGCTTTCTATGGAATATGCTGAGTCATGCTTGTTTAACGTCGAAACGAAATGGGTATAATGCTGGGTAATAATGGGAATAATTTGGAAAACAAGGAAGTTTGGAAGGTTAATGCTTGCGAGTCTGTTTTTCAAATTTATAATGACAATTTTGAGCTCCACTTGGATAGAATCAGTGAAAAGCGGGTTAGCGGAAACTTTGCAGAACCACGAGTCGATAAACTCGTTAATTATCAAGGTTAACAAGTCTTGTAGCGACTCAGAAACGAGGAACGACTCTTGAATGATGGGAGAGTCCAAAAGGGAACGATCGACTCTCAAATTTTGCAATTCCTGGTTCCATGACTCCAGATTAAGAAATTTGAACCGTTTAGAATTTTGCCGACTCTCAATCGGTATGGATTTTAGCCGGAAGATCTTATAAACAACGTAGCCGAGTAGTAGTAGATCGTATAGGATCCACCATAGGATTTTCCGTCTAAGACCAGAAAATATTAGTGCTACCAACACTGCGTTTCTGACTTTGACCCATTGAGGCTTCGATAGGCCCATAAAGGTCATGGATATGGCGATGATGGTTGTTTTGGAGGAGTAGATAAGTTATGCGATTTATACAGGGGTCAGACGATAGGATAATTTGCACCCATGGGAGGAAGTAAATTAGGAATTTTAATTAATATTTCGGAGTTTTTTTAATTAATCTCTATTGGTTGGATAGTGTCATTTCTTCTTTTTCATCTTTTTTTCTATTAAATGTGTGCTGATTTCATGCCTATGGAAATGAACTTCTCTATGTATGTGATGATGAGCCCAGTGGAAATGGACTAGTAGTAGGTGTCTGAGAAAATGGTAAGAGTTCCCCAAAAATTACTCTTTTTGCTTCTTCAGAGACTTCTTGGACTTCTTCTTTTCAGAACCAACATCCTCATCTGACTTTCTCTTCTTCAGAGACTTGTCAGTTTTGGTCTCTTTATCGTCCTTCTTCAGCTTCTTGTCTTTCTTGTCTTTCTTATCCTTTTTAACCTTCTTTTCGGATTTCTCTTCACTCTCCTTCTTCAGTTTCTTCTCCTTCTTCTCTTTCTTATCTTTGCTTTCCTTTTTCTCATTCTTTTCCTTCTTCTCATTCTTTTCTTTCTTCTCTTTCTTGTCCTTCTTGTCCTTCTTCTCTTTCTTCTCCTTTCTCTTCACACTTTTCACAACTGCTTCGAAAACTTCCTCAGTTTTGATCTCTATGCTCTTAACATGTGCATTGTCTGTCTTTCCAACTGTTCCAGCAAGTCCTTCACCTTTGACAAACATTCTATATAGTGGAGAGTTTGATTTTCTCACAGTATCCATGACACCAGCAGTGTTTTGGTCGAAAACAACTCCAGACTTGTTGTTAGTGACTTCCAAGTTCTTAAGCTGTCCATCAAAGAGTCTTTCCCACCACATATCAGCATCATTTCCATCAGACCCTAGACCTTTAGTGTCCTTCTTGTGTTTCACCAAAATTGGCTTTTTCAAACCGCCTTTTTGGAGGGCTTCTCCCTCTTTCCAGCCATAAGACTGCAAATATGAGCTAGCATTCATGGTAACCGCAGGTTTATGTGTATTTCCAATGGGCTAAATTCCACTTCTAGGTGATGCTCATCTTCAAAATGTGTGCGCAGGATAATCATCATATATTTAGTAAACAGTCCAGGTATTTTCCTGAAATCGAAACTTTTTGTCATTTTGAAAATGGAGCCCGAGTCAATTTTGCCGCCTCTTCGACCTGATCAGTTTTTGAATGAGTTTCTTCAGGCCAAAAGGGGAAATCTTTCCATGCTACCTTATTGGAGAGCATACTCTCAGTATTTGGCACTTACTCCACAAGATATCGATGCCTGGAGGGAAACTATACATCGAGAAATCGATGATCCAGCTATAAGAACCCATGAATATGCTCAGGCTCTGGCAATTTTTGCTCAAATGTATCCTACGCCTCAGAATTACTATAAATACTTTGAATTGGCTGGGTACGATAACCATTCTGCGATAAGAGCGGCCTATGACAAATGTGGAAGTGATTACATCCATGGACAAATCATTTGGGAGATTTTCAGAGATCACAACGACTTTGAAGGCATGCCTGATCTTCTAAAGACGTTTTACGAGGCTCGTTTGTCTACTCCACATAGACAGCTCCAAGAGACCTATGAAGCTTACTCCTCATGGGTCTCAAAGTTGTACCCAGACAATTACAGTCAAATCATGAAACAAGCAAGCAAAAAGGTTCAGGAAACCGAAAAACAAATGAGATACTATGAGAGTTTAGAGAGTGCAGTGGCAGAATCACGAAATGATCCATTGGTATGGATTGAGTACATTGAACAAGTTGGAAAGTCTACCAAGTATAAGGGGAAGTCCAATAATACTGAAATTGCATTACACATACTCAAACAAGTCTTTTACAGATCATTATTTGAAGGTCAATTCGTGTTTCTTGACCCAGAATGGTTACCGGTGTGGACCTCTTACATAAGAGCACTTGAGAGGTACGAACTGCCTCGACTGGAAGATTACAACATTGCCATCATCCAAATTTTCAGATCTTACTATAAAATGCCCGAAGCATACATCCCTGCTTTAAGAAATGCCTTGACTGTGGAGGACTTGCTGATGCTCATAGCTACACTTGACGGATTCTCATGCCTACAGTTTGTACCAAATACTGACTCCTCTGTCTGGTCTTTTACGGCTACAGAAGTGTTGGCTGCTTGCTCTAGACTGCGTGCAGCTGACTTATTGAACGCTAAAGCTTTGGAGTATGGGAGAGTAGCGGCCAATCATCCAATTGGTGAATGTCATGATACATTCAAGCTAATTATTGGCTTATTGGAGAGATTTGCCAATGAACTGGCTATCACTGCTGCCAGGAAACTCATTGTTGAATTCTTTGAGACTTTCTGTGACCAAACCGATGCATGGCTTTTCTGTTTTAACTTCTTCGTACGTAATCTGCCTAAACACGTCAAGAAATTGCTTTCTTTATGGCACGAGGATGTTCTCACTGTTGATGATCCAGAGAAGTTGATGGCAGAAATTTTAAATTACGAAAAATTCTACGGAAGCTCAGACTCTTACATTCTGGCAATGAACACAGTGTCTGATGTGAAGGAGAAATTGGCCAAGAGAGCTCCAAAGAAGCAGGAAATTGAGGAGGAAGCTGAGGTTGAAGCTGTCCCAAAGAAACTTAAAGCCGAAAAGGCTCAAGACGAAGCACCAGTGAGAAGCAGAGAGCAGTTTCGTATCAAACTATCACCATTGGTGGACGATGTAACCGAAGGAGATATCAGAGCCTTCTTGGATGGTTATGGAGATCCAGAGTCTATACAAATCACAGACACGAAACCGAAAGAAGCCATTGTTGAGTTACATTCGGAACTGGAGGTCATGACTTGTCTTGCAAGAGATATCAAACCATTGAAGGGTGAACCAGTGAAGATTTCAAGACTATTTGCAAATACGGTTTGGGTGACAAACTATCCGCCTGAGTTCTCACAAAAGGATGTTGAAAACTTGGTCAATTCCTTTGGAAAAGTCGCCATGGATATCAGATTCCCATCGCAGGTCGATCTGAAGCAAAGAAGATTTTGCTATGTGGACTTTTCTGATCCTGAAACGGCTCTTGAGGTCAGAAATGAACTCAATGGGAAGAAGATTGACGGTTATAAGGTTCAAGCCGAGATCTCGAACCCATCACTTAAAAAACATAGAAAGGAACTTCCAGTTGCTCGCCAAGTCTATGTTCACAATCTTAACTTCAAGGAAACTAATGACCAGTCTTTAAGAGCATTTTTCCAAAAGTTTGGTGACATTGAAGATATTAAGATCCCACTTAACGACAAGAATAAGGCTAACGGAAGTATTAATAACGGGTATGCATTCATTACCTTCACTACAGAATTGTCAGCCCGAGAAGCAGTTAAGCTTGGAGGAGCACAAGTTGACGGTAGAAGAATTGAAATTTCTACCGTCAAGACAAAGTCTACAATTCAAAGAGTCGATGCTTCTCACTTTAACGTAAACGGTACCGTGAGTATTCAAAATGTTAATGAGGTTGTGACCTCTGACCAATTGAAGTCATATCTTGAGCAGAAAATTGGAGAAGTGAGTAAGATTCTTCTTCAGCCAAGCAAACATGCTGCTCTTGTTGAGTTTGCCAATACTAAAGATGCTGGTAAAGTTGGTCTTATATTGGAGGGAGCAACTTATGAGGATCGTATTCTTCATATTGGCCTGAAGGATGATTTTATGAAAGCTTCAACGGTGGAAAGCAAACCTTCACTGGCTCCAAAAATGGTTCCACCTATGCTCATGAGAAGAAGAAAGAGAAAGTAGAGAGAAAGTATAGCTGTCTATAGAGGTGAGAGGATAATGAATGGTATCTATTGGGTGAAATGAACTGTCAATGAAGCAGTGAAATCTAAGAATTACGACGTTAATCTCATTTGTGCTTTAAGTGGTTTTTAAAATTCGATTTTGTATATCTCCAGAGGTAAAGACGTGTTTAGTGGTTTGAAGGTCTCTTGTGTCTCACATAGTAGCACTAAGAGAGAAAAGGCACGGCCCATGAACATTCTCCCAGTATAGCGAAATTCACAAAAGTATGAAACGAAATTGAAAATTCGCGTTGATCAAAGCTATTTGCTTGACTTTATTTTCTTTTCCTTACTTAACAAATAATGCAATACATCTCCCCTGTCTCACCGATTACTCACCATACATTCAGGCCCGATTCAGGTCCCATAGTCGCATACTATGACTGATTCGCAGATGGTGATGGTGATGCCCATAGACCCAGGGCTAATTGACAAAACAAAAATATTTCAGAAAAACATAACAAATTATCTAGCTCAATCGATTGTATCAGACAACTGCAAAATATAATTTTTTTTTTTTCAAATCTCCAAAAACCCTATCGTCACCCAAGGTCCTGTAGAAATATCACTCACCTCCAAATGCGAAATTTTTCTCTCACCTTTTTCCCCCAATTAACATGAGTTCTGCGGTCAAGTTGGAGAAAACCGACAGGAGAGATACTCTTATCGATATCGAGAAGAAGTACCAAAAGTACTGGCATGAAAACAAGTTCTTTGAGGTCGACGCTCCAACCTTGGAGGAAGACCCAGAGGACGACTCTGAGGTCTTGAGAGAGAAGCACCCAAAGTACTTCTCCACCATGGCTTACCCATACATGAACGGTGCTTTGCACGCCGGTCACTCTTTCACCTTGTCCAAGGTTGAATTCGCCACTGGTTTCGAGAGAATGGACGGTAAGAGAGCCTTGTTCCCATTGGGTTTCCACTGTACTGGTATGCCAATTAAGTCTGCTGCCGACAAGATCAAGAGAGAAATTGAGCTTTTTGGTGCTGACTTCTCTGGTGCTCCAGGCCCAGATGACGAGCCTGAGGAAGAGGCTCCAAAGGAGGTCAAGGCCAAGGAGGACCCAACCAAGTTCAAGGCTAAGAAGTCTAAGGCTGTTGCCAAGCAAGGTAGAGGTAAGTACCAATTCGAGATCATGTTGCAACTTGGTCTTGAGAGAGAGGAGGTTGCTGCTTTTGCTGACCCTCAACACTGGCTCAAGTACTTCCCAGATTTGGTCGTCAGAGACGTCAATGCTTTCGGTGGTAGAGTCGACTGGAGAAGATCCATGGTCACCACTCCAGCTAACAAGTACTACGACGCTTTCGTCCGTTGGCAAATCAACAGATTGAAGGACTGTGGTAAGATCAAGTTCGGTGAGAGATACACCATTTACTCCGAGAAGGATGGTCAAGCTTGTTTGGACCACGACAGACAAAGTGGTGAGGGTATCAACCCACAAGAGTACACTGCCATCAAGATTGAGGTTACTGAGTTTGCTCCAGAGGCCCAAAAGGTCTTTGCTGAGAACAACTTCGACCTTTCCAAGAACAAGGTCTACTTGGTCGCTGCTACTTTGAGACCAGAGACCATGTACGGTCAATCTTGTTGTTTCGTCTCCCCAAAGATCGACTACGGTGTGTTCAAGGCTGGTGAGAACGAGTACTACATCACCACCAAGCGTGCTTTCAAGAACATGTCCTTCCAAAAGTTGACTCCTCAAAGAGGTAACTACGAGGAGACCTTGGAGATCAACGGTGCCACCATCGTTGGTTCTAAGATCAAGGCTCCATTGGCTGTTCTCGACAACTTGAGAGTCCTTCCTATGGAGACCATCTTGCCATCTAAGGGTACCGGTGTTGTCACCTCTGTCCCATCTAACTCTGTTGATGATTACGTCACCACCAGAGACTTGGCTAACAAGTCCGAGTACTACAAGATCGAGAGAGACTGGGTCCAAACCGACCTCGTCAAGTTGATCCACACTGACAAGTACGGTGATGTCACTGCTGAGTTCTTGTGTAACGAGATGAAGATTCAATCTCCAAAGGACGTTGTCCAATTGGCCAAGGCTAAGGAGCTCAGTTACAAGGAGGACTTCTACAGTGGTACTATGATCATTGGTAAGTACAAGGGTGAGAAGGTTGAGGTTGCCAAGGGTAAGGTTAAGGCTGACTTGATTGCTGATGGTGAGGCTTTCACCTACAACGAGCCAGAGGGACTTGTTATCTCCAGATCTGGTGACGAGTGTATCGTTTCCTTGGAGGACCAATGGTACATCGACTACGGTGAAGAGGCTTGGAAGTCTCAAGCTTTGGAGTGTCTCTCCACCATGGAGGTCTTCTCCAAGGAGACCAGACACGGTTTCGAGGCTGTTTTGGACTGGTTGAAGAACTGGGCTCTTACCAGAACCTACGGTTTGGGTACCAAGTGTCCATGGGACGACTCTCAATTGATTGAGTCCTTGTCTGACTCTACCGTCTACATGGCTTACTACACCATCTCCCGTTTCTTGCACTCTGACTTCTACGGTGAGAAGCCAGGTAAGTTCAACATCAAGCCAGAGCAATTGACCGACGAGGTTTTCGACTACATCTTCTCCAGACGTGAGAACATTGAGACCGACATCAAGTTGGACGAGTTGAAGGCCATGAGAAGAGAATTCGAGTACTTCTACCCATTGGACTGTAACATCTCCGGTAAGGATTTGATTCCAAACCACTTGACTTTCTTCATCTACTGTCACATTGCCGTTTTCCCAAAGAAGTTCTGGCCAAGAGGTACCAGAGCTAACGGTCACTTGTTGTTGAACAACGCCAAGATGTCCAAGTCTACCGGTAACTTCTTGACCTTGAAGCAAGTTGTTGAAAAGTTCGGTGCTGACGCTGCCAGAATTGCTTTGGCTGATGCTGGTGACTCTATTGAGGATGCCAACTTCGACGAGTCCAACGCCAACGCTGCCATTTTGCGTTTGACCACCTTGAAGGAGTGGTGTGAGGAGATCAAGGCTACTCAAGACACCTTGAGAACCGGTGAGTTCAACTCTTTCTTCGACGAGGCTTTCGACAACGAGATGAACTTCTTGATCGAGCAAACTTACGAGCAATACTCCCTCACAAACTACAAGGCTGCTCTAAAAACCGGATTGTTCGATTTCCAATCCGCTAGAGACTACTACAGAGACTCTATTGACGTTATGCACAAGGACTTGGTGTTCAAGTACATTGAGGTTCAAGCTTTGATGTTGGCTCCAGTTGCTCCTCACTTTGCCGAGTACTTGTACAAGGAGATTTTGGAGCGTGATGGATCTGTCCAAAACGCTGCTTTCCCAAGAGCTACCAAGCCAGTTTCCCAAGGTTTGTTGGACTCTTTGGACTACGTCAAGGAGTTGGCCAGAGCTGTCCGTGACGCTGAGTCCGTCGTCTTGAAGTCCAAGAAGGGTAAGGCTGAGGTTGATGCCACTAAGCCAACCTACATGACTTTGCTTGTGTCTACTTCTTTCCCAGAATGGCAAGACGAGTACATTGAGCTTGTTAGACAGTTGTTCGAGAACAACACCTTGAACGACAACAAGGTCATCAAGGAGAAGGTCGGTAAGGACATGAAGAGAGCCATGCCTTTCATCAACTTCTTGAAGCAAAGATTGGTCAAGGAAGACCCAAAGACTGTCTTCAACAGAAAGTTGACTTTCAACGAGGGTGAGCTTATCATGAAGGTGTTGCCAAACATCAAGAGAGCATCCACCACCATCAAGGTTGAGGACGTCAAGGTTGTTTCCTTCCCACACGGTGGAAAGACCGGTATCGAGCTCGTTTCTGGTGAAGAGGTTGAGATTACTGCTACAGGTAAGGTTGTTGAGGCTGCTGTTCCAGGAGCCCCAGGAATTTTGATCAAGAACATCGAGTAATGTATAGATAGATTGGAATAAATTTCATTATGAAGTAAAAATGTCATACGGTTTGACTATGTCTATTTTCAGATGATCTAAATTTACCATAGAGGAATGTTCCGTGGTTTGCGGAAAAATGCATGAGAAATAGGAAAGAGTGAGGCGAGTGAGCAGAGCAGAACGAGGAAACCCCGAAACAGGACGTGGTTTTTGTCTCGATTTTTCATGAAAAAACGACAAGAATGAAAAAGCAAATTTATACTGACTCCACTTAAAGTTGCTAAATGGAAAAAAGTGCAAAAAAACCAACAAATTCAGCCAATAACAAAAGACCTCCCTCCGGCCTCGTATCAATAGCAAACGCCTGAATCAGCCTCATTGAATCGCGGAATTCTTAAGCGGAGAAGCCGAACCCAAATTTATTAAAGAAACAATCATAATATTCTGTCCTGCAGGAAACCATATGGCCCAAGTGGATTCAGAAAGGGTATAGAAATACCACTAAAAAAGTGAATTTTTGATAAAAATAAAATTTTCATGAAATAGACCAATTTTATCCGATCTCAAAAATATCTTAAAAATCTTCAAAATCACCCCTGGAACCCACTTTCCTACACTGTGTTCTGACCCCATCCCCCCACCCGTACACCGTCCTACTTGTACCGTACCTGTGAGTCCCATACTAATTTCCCTCCAAAACCACCTGGGTGTAATCAACAACCTCTACGTTGGCGGTTTCATCATCCTTTTTTCACCATCAAACTTCCCCCGCATATTACCCATACATCCACCATATCTGAAACTCATAGTATGTCCAACGTGCCTCCTCAGTTCCCCCTTCTAGGAGCCAAACACAGTTACGACACAAAGCTTATCGATCCGTCGGCTAAGCTCACGGACTCGTGGATTTCCGAGTCGTTCTCGCCGTTTTCCTTGTCGAGTGTGCCTGTCACGGCCTCCAGAGAGTCCAGAAAAAGATTTAGACCCGGTGTCGACTCCGATGAAAACATCGATAACTGCGACGTGCCGGGCTCGCTGAAGGAAACCGACTCAGGCGACGATATGGTCATCACAGACACCGAAGGAAGCACAGGTGCTTCAACTCATCCATACAAACGCCGTCTCACGTCAACTTCGGGTGACCTTCTATCGAGAGCTGCTCCAAGGTACCTGACCGTGGCGATGGGTGCTAACGGTAGCATCTCAACATCGACTTCACAGAGCCTAATCAATCCTGCTGAGAGAGAGCAGGTGGCTCCATGTACACCAACGGGGATGGAGTCGATCACGACAACTCCAATCTCTGATGTCGACGATCCAAACCCACAACAGTTGGTGCTTCCTCTGCCTCTGGCTTCTCCAGTGCAGTCAGCCAGAGATAAGCCCTCCGTGCATGAAACTTTGGAGAGATTCCTCCAGAAAGTGCCAAATACCCAAGGAGAACTCGTTGAAATGATCGTCAACTTGAGCAGCTTTGTTCTGGACGCAAATAGAAGCCACTTGGTGTTTGAGTTGCTCCAACATGTCGGTAGACTGCTGCTTCTGTCCTTCTGTGGCACCATCCAAGATAGTCTTAGACGTGACCTACTTACGAGTTTGCCCTTAGAGGTTCTGTTGAATATTTTACTGTATTTGGACGCTACATCCGTCTTATCCGTCTCGCAGGTGTCTCGTCTGTGGCATCGTCTTGTCAACAACACCACGCTATGGTGCAACTTGCTCCGCAGAGATAAATTGGTTGCAGATGAAGTGCAGTTGCATCGGGAATTGGCAAACCCTGCTAAACTTTTTGCCGAGTGGGCTAGCCCGAGCCCCTACCTTACAGAGCTCAACGTGGCACAAATCTTATACAAAAAGCGGTCGCTCATCTTGAGAAGATGGATGGATCCTAACTACGAACCTTCCAGGGTGAGTGTTGCTGGCCACGGCTCAAATATCGTTACTTGTTTACAACATGATGAAGAAAAAGTCATCACAGGTATCGAGGGTAAGCTGATTAACGTTCATTCTACCAAAACGGGTGAGCTCCTTCGTGTGTTGAAAGGACACGACGGTGGAGTTTGGGCTCTCAAATATTTCTCTAACACGCTTGTGAGTGGCTCAACTGATAGAGACGTCCGTGTTTGGAACATCCGAACCGGACGCTGCACTCACGTGTTTAGAGGCCACACATCTACAGTCAGATGCTTGGACATCCTTCATCCTGTTCAGATTGGTGTTAACGACAACGGTCAACCAATCGTATACCCTGAACAGCCTCTCTTGGTCACAGGTTCAAGAGATCACAATTTGCATGTTTGGAAACTTCCGCTAGATAATGAGCTGGAAGGCGCTGATGATATCGCTGAAGCCAAAGTTTACGATGCCAAGGACCCAAACAATCCTTACCTTGTTGCCGTTTTAATTGGTCACACCCAATCTGTGCGTTCGGTCACTGCCTATGGTAACATCATTGTTTCGGGATCTTACGACACTACTGTTCGTGTATGGGACTTGCTCGAAGGAGGCAGGTGCAAGCACGTCCTTGAAGGCCATAGCGACAAAATCTATTCCACTGCATTAAACTACAAAAATCGCAGATGTTATTCTGGATCGATGGATCTGTCTATTAACGTTTGGGATTTCGAGAAGGGAAAGCTCTTGTTCTCCTTAGAAGGACACAACTCTCTCGTGGGACTTCTAGAGCTTTCTGATGACTATCTCGTGTCTGCTGCTGCTGACTCCACGTTACGAGTCTGGGATCCTCTCAATGGTGAGAAATACAGCAAGCTCAAAGGTCACAACAGTGCGATCACATGTTTCCAACATGACAGTCTTCGTATTGTCAGTGGAAGTGAACGTATGCTCAAGCTTTGGGATATCAAAACAGGCAAATTTGTCCGTGATCTTTTGACCGATATCAGTGGAGGTATCTGGCAAGTCAGCTTTGATTCCGACAGATGTGTTGCTGCTGTCCAAAAACATAAAAACGATACAGAGGAAACCTATATCGAGATTTTGGACTTCAGCACGCCTTTGAACGGAATGTCCACCTACAGTTCTGCTTTGAGCTTGCCTACGGCCATGGAGATATAAAGCCAGTCATTCGTTTGTAATATTAAAACCCATTGCGTTTTAGGCATTAGTGCAATTCGACCATGTGGTGCTGGATGCCACCTCAATCTAAGAAGTATAATTTTCGAAGCTTTGTAAGCCTCTCGAGCCCATCATCAATATCAATGTCACTCCTCTTTTTTGACAGTTGTGAGTCAGTACTCATATCGAGTATGTGGTCCATTTCGGACAAGTACTCGCCGTGTTTTCCAATGTTTTTCTCCAGTTTGGCGAGTATATCTTTAAAGTAATTGTAGAATGGCAATCCTCCGTAATCATGAATATGTGAGCACCAAGGCTTATGGGAGAAGTTCACATCTGCCTCTTCCTCTTCACCCATTTCGTCCATGTACTCTGTCGAGAAGCCCGCTGACGAAAATGCGTTGCTGGCAGGGAACTTGCAAGGAGTCAAGATCTTTGAGGAAGACACAATAGGCTCCATTTTTGCAGTACTGGAGTCATCATCGTTTCTTCTTACGAAGACTCTCTGGTTGCAAGTCTCACATATGAGCAAAAGCACCATTTGTGAAGAGAAAGTTTGAATGCTTAAAACCCACCCCATAGCAGCGAGCCAATAAGCCCAAGATGGACATAGACGCTCAAGAACAATTGAGAAATTCTCTTTGTCGTCGTTGAAGAATCTATGGAGTAGCCAGCGGTTGGAAACCCTGACAAATTGTGAGAGCTCTTCCACTGATATAGGTGGAGCTAGTATTCTGAAATCTGAGCTGTGTTGCTGTAGAATCGGGATATTATCTGCGAGATTCCTAAGTCTTTTCAAGTAGTCACCAATTAAAGTTTCGTTGGTTGCACTGAGATGTGGTGTGAGGTAGTAGACTCCTGTGAGAGGCGTCTGGAACTTGTTCCATGAACATGTAGGAGAGTGGCCTGAACTGTCGATTTGCTGGATATACAGCCCCACGAGGTTCTTATTGAGTTCGTAAATATCTTCATAGTCGAATTGGAATGGTGTAAATGCCGGTTGTTGCTCAACAGAATTGAACCTTAGTATTAGTTCATATCCACATCCAGTACACTTAAGATGGTTCTTTGTGTTATTATTTCTTGCGATAGATTCACAAACCCACCCTCTGGCGGCACACAGTAGTTCTGTCAAGGGACAATCGGTATCTGAGGCTGTTGGAATGTTCCAGTTGAGGGCATTGAATGTTCGGAGACGTTGTAAGAGCGAGTCTCGGCTATAAGGATCAAAAACCGAGGACTTCTCGGAAATTTTCTCATATGTAGCTTTATTACTTGAAGCTTTCATGCTGTGGTAAGCGAAGTGATGCTTTGCTTTTACCAGTCGAAATAGCTGTATGTCTGGATGAGAGGCATATTTCGCTGGTGTAACCGGTACTGAGCGAAAAGGATGAGATTCCGCAAGGGGAACCGAAAGTGAGGGACTCAGAAATAACTCAAGGCAATGATCAAGCACTTTTGGCGTGCCTGATGAAATATCAGAAAGATCCATAGGGTATGAAGGGTGAATAAGTGTGGCCACAAGTAGATCTCATGAGACTGTGGCAGATGTGATGATCACGTGAGGGTGTATCAATGTGGGATGTGGAGAATGCCAGAGTTTATGAAATTTGGGTCCGATTCGGGAAAGGACAAAGTATGAAATACAGCCTTTTATCAAGAGAAGGTCGTTACAATTGGAAAAATGTATTGGAAATAGTTCTTTACCGATCTCGCCCTCGTCTCTATCTCAAGCTCCATCTTCAATCAGCCACAATGTCACCAGAAGAGGAAGAGACTAGGTATCAGAGACCCACACCTTCCATTGTATTCCTTAATCCATCGATAGTGCCTGAAAACTCTTATCGTCACCATCCATTGATCAGACCCTTTATCTCGTAAATTTCGCCTCGTCCATATCAAGAGCCCTTATCCTATTCACGTTAGTCTGCTGTACAGAACAAATGAAGCCGCACGCGGACATCACTGACGCTAATCATGCAAATCCGCACTCAGCCATTCCGTTGACGCATAGGACTTTCCTATAAAGGGCGACATTTGCGATATTGAGGAGACCCTTCAATTTTTGACAGTATCAAATAAATTTAAAAACTAAATGTCAAAAAACGACCCTCCAGCTTACACAAGCAGTCTGACGTCTGCACAAACTGGCGACTTAAAGTCTCCTTCAGGCCCTCCGCAAGAATCTCAGCCTCCTCCATATCAACCAGACCAGCAGTCACCACAACATGCCCACGTCGCTCCTGATGACCCAATGTGGTGTCTCCAAGGATACGACATAAAATACATTGTTGATGATTCTTCGTCGATGGCATGGGTCGAGAGCAATTCAGGAATTGTTCCTTGGGGCCATGCCAGAGATGCGTTGGTGACGTTTGCTTCGATGTGTGCTCAGTGGGATCTGGATGGTCAGGATTTGTACTTTCTTAATGTTGTTAAACCTGTCCTTGGTGCTTCTCCTGAAGAAATTGAGCGTGTATTCAACCTGCATTCTCCAAGAGGAGGAACCAATATGGGACGTAAATTGCACCAGGTTGCAAGTCAATACTTTGCCAATTATAACCCAGGAGTCACGAAACCAGTGAACATCATTGCCATCACAGATGGACAATTCTCTGATGATGTCATGAGTGTACTTAGGTGGATCAATGACCAGCTTGACAAATATAATGCTATGCCAAATCAATTTGGTATCCAATTTGTTCAAATTGGTGCCGATCGTGAAGCAAAGAGATGCTTGGAACGTCTTGATGACGATATGGGAGGTAGCGGGTTAAAATATGACATTGTTGACACTGTGCCTTGGGCTCCAAAGAAGGTGGATGGTCCTAATTTTGATGGGGACTATCTTGTAAAGGTTGTTTGTGGTGCTATCAACAAGAGATTGGACAAGCAAGGAGTGGGCAATTCGACCAAGAAACTGTCAAGTTCGAACCATAGTGAGCCAAAGAAGGAAAGCCGATTTAGAAGATTATTCAAATGATTCCCAGATACAATGGCTTGGGTCGATTACGAAGCTGTACGCGAAATGATAGCTAAAGGGTACATCGCTGTTCACAGCAGGAACAAAAATCGTTAGTGGGCTTAGCATCTAAGCCACACGCATTGAAGATAATACTTTGTGCGAATTATTTGATTTGTAGTGTCAATCAATGCAATGAGTGTCATGATCTAGTCTACTGTGTCAAGTATTTTAAGTAATTTTCTGTTCCAAAGTTTATGGCCCTACAGAACGCAAGATAAGCTGAGCCCTGCTGTCATTGCAGAATCCATCCAATTACGAACTATTGGTGGCTTAGGCGGCCGAAATCTGTGTATAAGGTGTAGTCCAAAGGGTGGCTTCGAAAAAAATGTCTGTGTTAGATAGAGCTGGCTTGATATGTGTCATTTTACCTTGCTTTAAGACATCATGGTTGGTAACGGTCCTGCTTCCAATTATATGTGCCTTGATAAAAGCTTACAGTTGGTTAGGAACGTCCTCATTCCGGCCAAAGTTAACACGACAAGCTTGACAATAGCACTTCAAATGATTTCTCGTAAATGAATTAACTATTTTGAACAAATTAGGCCTTTTCACCCGAAGCTCTTTTGTTATAAAGTGAACCGGGTGTCCCACTATATTGCAGTTGGTTATATTTGACGACACCCATGAGTGAACTCACACACCAAGCCTCCAGTAACAATCCTCCAGGTCTGAACCCTGCTGCAAAAAAAAAGAGACCACACCAACTCCATCAGGTTTTCATTGTGGATGACAATTCTCAGATGGGGGTCCGGGACAAACATAGCGGAATAATCCCATGGCAAGATGCAGAGAATGCTCTCCACACCATAGTGGCTTATTTCCGTAGATTGTGGGATCCCCAATTTGATCTTTATTTTACCAATTCTAAGGATCCATTAATCGATGCTTCCCCTCAAGACATGTTCGATGCTTTCAAGAGGAGGAGTCCAAACGGAAATGCTCCTTTAGTTTCGACCCTTCGCGATATTCTTTGGCCCCACTTCCAGAATTACGTCCCAAATGAGCTGAAAAATTTAGCTATCAACATTTTAACTGATGGAGTTAACCATCAAAACTTGAAAGAAGACATGGGATCGTTACTCTTATGGTTAAATCGTAAGCTCAAAGAGATAAATGGTCGACGCATGTATCAGAAGGATCATCAAGTCAGAGTTCTTTTCCTCCAAATTGGTGCTAACCCTAAGGCCACAAAGGTCTTCCAGTATTTGGCTAACGATTTACTTGAGCATGTAGGTGTAGTAGAGACTATACCTTGGTATCTGGACTTAGATGATGAAACATACCTTTTTCAAATCTTCCTTCAAGCTTGGGGAAATATTTACTCCAGAAAGTTTATGAAAGCCAAGAATCGTAGGAATTCAGGAGGCTTCTTTCTGAGGCTTATGGGTGGTAGCTGATATTGAATTAACTATGCGAAATATATAATTGTAAGTCAGTATGGTCCTTTGAACTGAAAGAGTATAATTCCTTTTCTTATTTTGGGCCTTCATTGCATAATCTTGCAAAAATAATGACATGACTGCAAATCTAACTGCAGCCACTTGCAGATCTTGTGGAGACAAAACCCGTACATCAGCTTACCTCAGGTCTATAAGCCTGTCAGCAAAAGGGCTGATTTCGTGGAATTTTAATTTTTAAAAAAGCTATATGAATATGTTAGTGTTATCGAATCTAATTTGGAATTTCATTTTTCGAACAATCTTGTGAAGAGCTGTAATTAGTAGCCATACTCTCAGCACTCGCAATAGTATGGACGTATGAATATGCAAGACATTTGGTAGCGATAGCGTCGATCTGCATGCTTGGAGGGACCAAATACGAACTGTCTTGGGGCTCAAAATGATGGTTATTTTCCATGTCCATGTATTTGACGTAGGGGAAACTGTACCTTACTTGACAACGTTCTTTGGCCGATTTGCTTAGCATGTCTTGCCTAGTGATGTCATTGATATTAGCTTATCGTATGAAGAGTAGCTTAAAAGTGGAACGGAGAACTTGACTTTAGCTTATTTCCTCCATGGGGTTCGTAAACTTCATCATAGAATATAAACAAGGGGTGATCTCTTTTCTACTCAATAAGTATCGCTTACGAACAAATTCAAGAATTCTTGCTGGATCACCTTTGAGCCCATTCATGATATTTCAACCCACAATGACGGTTACTGATCAAATTCATTCATCACCTTCAGTGACAGCCCCCAATACTGAAAGTCAACTTTCAGACCAATCTCATATGATTTATCTCGTTGATGATAGTTGTCTGATGAATGCATATGAGAGGTTTAGTGGAATTGTTCCCTGGAAGGATGCTGAAATTGCCCTTACCAATGTTGTGAATTTTTGCGAAGATCTCGAAAGTCAACATGATCTATACTTTCTCAATTCTAATATTCCGTTGACTGACAGCTCTCCTCAGGATATTTACGATGCTTTCAAGCAAAGAGTTCCTAATGGTAATGCCGATATGGGTAAAGGTCTCATGAAGGTATTTAGGCCTTACCTAAAGAATTACATGGCAGGTGACACAAGGCCATTGAAAATCATGGCCATTACTGATGGTATCTTTCTGGATAATGTGACTAGTGTCTTAAGATGGATCAATCGGCAACTTGACTTCCTCAACACACAAAATTTCTTAATTAAGATTCAGTTCATCCAAATTGGGGCAAATTCAGCTGGAACAAGGGCTTTGAGCCAGCTAGTTGAGGAAGTGAGTGGCAATTTCAAAACACTTGTGAGCACTATATCGTGGAATTCAAATGAAGCTAAAGATACATACTACATGATTCTGGTTGTTTTTTTAATTTCCAGAAGTGATTTATGTGGAGAAGATGATGAAAATCTCTTCAATGACAACAAGCTTCGGAGCGTGAGAAAACGCAGAGAAAGAACCAAAGAAACTCTCAAAACTATAGCGGGTGTCTCGCTTTGGACCCTTAATTTAGTATCAAACATACTTACCTAGTGCAAAATCCGTACATCAACTTAGCCCAGGCTGTTGATCCCGTCGAGAAATGTACTCAATGGGGAAATTTCGATTTAATGATTAGGGTCATTGATCTCGGTTTCGTTTTAGTCTTAGCTTTATATGGAGAGTGTAACATACTGTTTGAATATCGAACTAATTAACTCATCACGTGACACTGAACACAACCAATGCAAGTAAGTAAGTTTCCATGAACATGGAATCATCATGATCAGTTGTTGGCCCGAATTTGATTTCGACCTACGAAGACCGACAACAATTGACAAAAAAGTCAATTCGCTTTCTTTCAGTTGAACTTTTTAGAGTCACGTCTATTGGCGATAAGGACACCCCTTGCAACCTAATAAGATTAATGTTTTTCGAAAACCTTGAACCACTGTAACAATTTCATAATACTAATTT
This sequence comes from [Candida] citri, assembly GCA_030571295.1. Lineage (NCBI taxonomy): Eukaryota > Fungi > Ascomycota > Pichiomycetes > Serinales > Metschnikowiaceae > [Candida] citri. Next base: position 644,978 of record JAJLXN010000002.1, on the reverse strand, counting down.
CTCCACATCTTACATTATCTCTTACTGATCACCTTCATTCTCGTCAAATTATGCCCTCTAGTCTATTCAACTTTGATAACCACCTGCATACAACCTATAGTGTCGAAAGAAAAAGTCGCCAAATCTAACCTACTCCATAGTTAACACATACTGCCCCAAAATGTCGAAAAAACCACAACTTGAGGAGGTCGACGATGATGACATCGATAATATGGACATGGACATTGCTCAATTTGATCCAAACTTGAGAACTCCAATTGCTCCGATCCAAAAACCAGTGATCACAAGATCACAGGACGCCGAGGCTCCAGCTTTCCCAAAACCACAACAAACTCAGCGTCAACCTAATAAATCTGAAATCATGGACTCGACAAAGTTTACCGCTGAAGACAGAGAGCAACTCCGCAAGTTTCAGATCATTTATCCATGTTACTTCGATAAGAACAGATCACACCAAGAAGGACGTAGAGTCAGCATGGAGAACGCTGTGGAGAATCCTTTAGCAAAGACTGTTTCTGACGCTTGTCGTCAACTTGGTCTCCCGGTGCTTCTTGAGTTGGATAAGACACATCCTCAAGATTACGGTAACCCAGGAAGAGTGAGAGTTCAGCTTAAAGAGAACGGTGTTTCTGGCGACAGCAGGTTCCCTACAAAGAGAGCATTGTTCAATGCCGTGGCTAAGAACTTGAAATTGCATCCTACTACTTTGAAGTCGATTGGGCCTCTGGGAGGCATTCCTTATCCAAGAGAACTTGAAGATGGATTCGAGCCAGAAGAATTGCCAAAGGTTAAGGGTTTCAAGATGAACTCCATTGTGCCAGTCCACTCTACTTTGACTTTGAAGCATCCAATGACAAAGCACATCTATGATCCTGAGCCAGAAATGCCAGATGCGCCTAAGCTTCCAAAGCAGCCAAAGAAGAAGGTAATGAAGATCCGTGGATGAGGAAAATGTTGAGAATGAGCGAAATGTTCAGATTTCATGTATAATAATGCAACAAGGAATGATAAAATTGTGTAGAAGTCGAAGTTTTACTCGTTAAGAGCTTACTGGGACATACTCAGTGAGACAATACTTAGTGAGATCGTACTGAATGATACCATACTTAGTGAGATTCTACGAAGTGATACCATACTTAGTGAGATTCTACGAAGTGATACCATACCTAGTGAGACAACACTTAATGAGATCATACTTAGTGATACCATACTTAGTGATACCATACTTAGTGATACCACATGCAATGAAATTATTATTGGAAAGCTATGATTAGTGATACCATAATGAGTTCAACCATACTTTGTGATGCCGTACTTAGTGGTACCCTAGTTAGTGATACCACATTCAAAGAAATTGTGATTGGAAAAATAGGGATAGTTAGATTCTACGAAGTGATGCCATACCTAGTTCAACCATACTTGTAATACCATACTTACGCCCACCATACTCAGTGAAACATACCCAAAATCATCTTATTAGATCATACCTATTGACATCATACTTATTGGGCTGGAGAATAGTTCTTTCTGTACTCAGCAATGGCAGCCAAGTTCTCTGGAGACAACTTGTCGGACAAGTGAGCGACAATGTCAGACAAAGAAACAATAGAGTAAACTGGGATACCGTATCTGGCACTAACAGCTTGAGTAGCAGATTGGTTAGAGTCAGCAGTGGTCTCTTGTCTGTCCAAAGCAATAATACATCCAACAACAGATCCACCCTCAGCAGCGATAATGGCAAAGGCTTCGTTGATGGCAGTTCCCGCAGTCATCACGTCGTCGATGATCAACACCTTCTTATCCTTCAATTCGCAACCAACAATCGATCCACCTTCACCGTGGTCCTTCTTCTCCTTTCTGTTGAAAGAGTAACCGGTTTGGGCGTAGTTTTCAGGGTCAAGTTCAGCCAACTTAGCCACAGTAAGAGCAGCCAATGGAATACCCTTGTAAGCTGGACCGAAAAGGATGTCAAACTTGACGCCAGAGCTAATGATAGCATTGGCATAAGCAGAAGCCAAAGTAGACAACAACTTACCCGTGTTAAACAAACCCAAGTTGAAGAAGTAAGGCGACTGGCGCCCAGACTTCAAGGTGAAAGTGCCAAACTTCAATGCCTGGGATTCCAAGGCAAGGTCCAAGAATGAGGTCTGATAAGATTGCATTTTTTTAAATTGTGATCGATTTCGTCTCTTTTCCTTTCAGCCAAACCAAATCGCCTAACTTGCTTCAGCTGAAAGGAGAAGAGAGAGGAGAAAGAGGAAGAAAGCGTAAAAATTTGCCTAAGGGTAAAGTGACTAAGTTTTCGGGGAGGCACGGGTGTAAGTGGACCCTACCTTAGTGTTGAAGTGAGTTAAGGGTTCAAGTAAGTTTTGGAGTAGATTGGTGATTTTGGCTGAAATTTGGATGTGAGCTTGATTGAGTGAATTTTGAGCTTTTGGGGTATTCGAGTATGAATAATGTGCTTGTTTTTTGTTGTTTTGATAGGGCATCTCAGTCTCGATAGTTGACGGTCTTCAATGCTCACACTACCATACATTAGCCACAATATCAGAACAGATAAAAACAACGAAATACATGAATTTTCAAAATTTGTCATTGAAAACACGTAATCACTCAATCTACACAAAAACCACAACTCTGTCAATCTTTTTCCCTAGAAAATCAATATTTTCCCAACCATCGTCTCCATCTCTGAAATATACCTACTTAAACTTCAATCTGCAGGCACCTATAATTACATCTTAAAGACTCCAATGGCACAAAATAGAGAGTTTTCTCGAATAGTCCAAGACCTAGAAAACACTCAGCGTGAAGATCTAGCCGTGCATTTATACCTGTCTTTCCTACTACATCAAGTTAACCCGTATTTTCCACATAAGAGATGGTCAACATGGCCACTACCTTTAGCTAGGATAAGTGACCCACAAGGAGCCAAATATGAAGATGATATGGTCGATGAGCTGTTCAGAGCTGAAGACATAACGTCAGCGTTGGAAAATAAGCAAAAAATCGAGAAAATACGAGAGGAATCCACATCTAGAAGCGCATCAGAAGAACCTATTGAACCTAAACAAGAAGAGGCAGATGATCTGGAGGAGATCATTATCAAAATGGAGATCGTTGATCCAGAAAAGGTCAAATCTTCATTCAGACAAAATAACCGCAATGTTGAAATCACATACAAGAAATCAACACCGTCAAACCCCAAAGCTCGTTTGGTTAACGAGATGCATGCATTGATCCAGAAAGCCATATTCAAAAAGGCTTCAAAATTGGCCAAAAAGGGCCAGAGAGTGAATGTCAGCGATAATGACCTCTCAAAGAAAATGGCTATCAACTTAGCCAACAAACTAGGCAAGGTCTTGGCCACGTCTAGCCGCATAGGTAAGAGACGTCCAAGAGTGCCGAAAACATGGCAAGATGTGCTTCTAGCCAACGCCCAAACAAGAAATTATGGTGATGTGCCTAATTTAGAAAGTCACCAGGCAATTTACAATAAAGTCAAGCCACTTTTCACCGACGTTCGCTACAATTATGAGTATGATGCAGACTTATACCAGCAACAGGCCCAAAATGGGCCAATTGAAGTACCTGAGTTCAATTTAGAGCATCACTTGACGACAATTCGTGAAGAATTGAAAATAGACAAGGCCAATGCTCAACTGCCATTGGAATATTTGAAGTTAAGGGAGCAAGAAGGAGAGCTTAAAGAGAATCTTTATCTCAAGTTCTTATCACAGAACTTAACGGCAAGACAACTCTCCTGGAACGAGTCAGACATTCCTTATGACCATGTTCCACAAGTGAATGACATGAAGGATGAAGCCACGGCGGTATTCAGAAGGAAGCGGTCAGCACTTCTACAATCACAATTGAAGGTTGACGATGACTATGCATAGATTAATATATCAGGAACCATAACAGGGATAAAATGAATGTGAGAAAACCAAGATAAAACTGAAGCTGTTAAAAAAATCATGCCCTCTTTTGGAATGTGCTAGTGATCTCGGTGTCAAAGATCACATCCCAAAATTTACTGGTGACACCAAAACCCAACTCGTAATTCTTGTAGTGGTGCTCCAAGTGGTAAGTCTTCAATTCCTGGAAGTACTTTGGCAACTTGGTGTGGTGCAACACGTAGTGGGTGACGTCGTACATGATGTAACCCAAGAAACCACCCGAGAATCCGGAGCAAGCCATGTAGAATGGGAAAATGCCAAAGATCAACTTGTAGAATGGGTAGGCCAACACAAGGAACAAAGTTGGTGGCATAACCAATCTGTATCTGTCCATAGGCAAGTAGTGGTGGACTCCATGCAAAAGGAAATGGAGGGTCAAGAAGAGTGGATGGTCTGGCAAGTGCTTGTCCAAGTGGAACAAGAAACGATGCATACAGTATTCGATCAAAGTCCAGACAAACAAACCGAACACCCAGAAACTCAAAGCGGTGATCTTGCTTTGGTTAGTGAATCCAACGTAGAAAATGTACATGTCAACTGGGATCCAAATGGTAGGCACAACCCACCATGGAGTCAAGGAAAGAGGCTCCAAGAAGTTTCCAAACAAAGGAGCAGAACCCTTACCGTAGTGACGTGGTCTGTGGACTTGGTCCAAGTAGAAATCCTTGGAGAAATTGCTGAAGATCATCTGTGGAAGCAAAGGCTTGTTCAAGTCCAAGAACTTGTGCTTTCTGGCGTCTTCCATGTAGTCAGTTTGCACCGACAAAGCTTCTGCTGGAGGCAACTTATCGTGGAACTCGTACAAGTCGATTTTCTCCTCGGATTCCGGAGTGAACTTGACTTCGACAGGTGTCTTGTTCTTGTTGTTCAAGAGCTCTCTCTCCTCCTCGTCGGTGGCCAAATAACCCACCAACATCTCGTCGTCGAGCATCTCGTAAGCGCTCTCGGAGTGCTCGTGAGACTCGGTGTCAGCCATGATCTCAGTCACGTCTTTACCCGCGTATTCCAAGATGATATCGTCACCGGCTGGGTGCTCATCGAGAAATCCAGTGACATTGTACACTTTACGGTGGTAGAGAGTCACCCAACAATCATCAGAGGAGCTGTGGCGAGCCACTTCTGTCGCAGACAAAAGAGGAAGACTTTTGGACATTTTAGCGAAGGAAAAACAGAGTAGTACGGGGTCTACCGGGGTCGGGTGCTGCGGTGTATTATTATATCCGCGAGGTGAGTGGATAGGCTTACGAGCCTTGAAAACAAACACGTGATCGGACAAACCGTGTGATTTTGTTTTGTCGTACGTGTTAGATGGTCGTACGTTATTTGCGCTGAGCCACTTGGTGTTGAAGTGGCAAATTTATTGCCGTTTCGGTGTGGGTTAATGCGGGCAGAGGTTTGAAGTGGTGAATGTTTTTGTTTCTCGGCGTGGAGTAGTACGCGTTGGGCCGAAGGGTTTGCTTTCTTTTTTTTTTTCAGGCGCAGTGGCTGCGAATTTTATGAAGTATGCAATTTTGATCATGTGGTGTCTCGCTAAACGCAACCGGCTGGACTTGCCCACTTCAATGCAACATCAATGTTACACTGCCACCTGAGGTGTCTCATGGACGTCCAAGTCGAGCTTGATGCTGTCGAATGCTCCATCGTCAAGATCGTCATCGGTCTCAAACTCGGTGTCGGCCTCGTCATTATTGAACATATCGGTATCGGCGTCTGGCTGCTCCAAACCTTCATCCATCTGTTGCTCCAAATGCAATGTGTGGTCGACCAAGTTCAAGTAGGCATACATGAAGTTCGAGAGAAGAACCTGTTCTCTGAGCGAACGCTTTGGGTTGGCAAGCTTAAGATGCGATAATCTGTAGATAGCTCTTTCAACGTGAACTGGGAAACGGTAGTCGATCATCACCAATGTGGATTGGGAAGGTGGAGGCAATGGGAAACCAAATGCAGAGTCTGTGAACTCGATCGGCTGGTTAGGCTTGGAGTTCCGGCGAATAGTTTTCTTGAGTTTTTCTTGAACTTCAAGTGTAGATTGTGGCTTTTGCTCTTCTTCAGGTTCCTCAGTGATTTCCTCCTTAGCAGGAGCATCTTCCTTTGTGTCTTGTGTCTTCACTTCATGAGACATGCTCATTTGCTTGAGCTTGTTCTTGATTTTAGACTTGACTGAAGGCTCATCACTTGCATTTGGCTCCTTCAGCTTCGTAGCCTTAGACTCCTGTTCCTCGCTCTTAGACTCAGCAGCTTCAGCGAGCTTGGTTTCTTGAGGTTCAGCCTTAGAAGTCTTGCTCAATATCTTAGGTCTTGCACTAGCAGGCTTTGTCTTGACTTCATTAGCAATTGCCTCTGGAGTCTCGACATTCTCGGAAATGTGATTAAGTGTGGAAGACTCCATCAGAGATCTTTCACTGGACACAGAGTTGCTTCTCTTCTTCTTGAAAAGCTTTGTGATCACATTCTCCTTTCCTGCTGGTTCCTTTCTTGTAGCAATTTCAGGCGAAGACACTGATCTTGCTGGAAGCTTCACCTCTGTCTTTGTTTCCAGCTGGGTACTTGAAGAACTCACTGATCTTTCCTTTGACCAAAGCCAATTCTTTTTCGTGGCCTTCTTCTTGTCAGGCTCGCCCTTTCCGACCAAACTGCTGAGGGAGGTCTTCTTCTTGAGCGCCTTTGAAGAACTTCTCTTTTCAGGGACTATCTTCTTTGGATCAATTGACTCCTCCAAACTACTCTTGGAAGCCAATGAGATTTTGCGAGCCAAAGTTGCATCGTTGTTCTCTTGGGGAGTTTCAGTAGAAGCAACAGTTTCAAGAACAGCAGAGGAAGCAACAGTTTCGAGAACAGGTGCATCATTGGCAACTTCAGGAATGATGTCTTTATTAAAGGTCTCGGCGGCCTTGGTCTTGACAGGATATTCTGGAGTTGTAGGCTTTTCTGATGGAACCTCAATTGACTTCTTCTTCTGTGACTTTTGACGAAGTGGTGATTCAGACTCTTGTGGGACTGCAGTCTTCTGTTCTGGAATTGGCACCTGGAATACGTGTTCGGGCTTCTCATCTTCAGGAGTAGACTGTGGAATTGTCTCAAGTGGCTGAGTTGGGTATTGGACAGAGTCAGCAGAGATCTCAACCATAGACTGTCTCTTCTTCTTGATACTCTTTCTTGAGCCTGCTTTACCCTTCTCGGTGTCGAGTTCCTGAAGAACCTCAGACTCCATGCCCAAAGAATCTTCATAGCTGACATCATGAGAGGAAAGATCGAAGCTGAAATCAGGAGTAGGAGTAGGCTCTTCTTCTTTCTTTTCTTGATCACGTCTCACTGGAGCAATATCCTTAGGACGTTCCTGGCTAGGCTCAACCTTGGCCAAACTCTCCTTGAACTCATTAATTTCACTCCTCAACAAATCCAAATTCTGATTGAGCTCTTTAGACTTATCTCTCTTCGAATGAGCTCTGCGACTGCCTGAACCATGGGTATTCTTGTAGTCATGCTCCATATACTGACGCTGCTTTGAGCTTTGCTGACCTGTAGTTTGGGCAATGTTCTGTCCAGTAGGAATAGTCGATCCTATGAGCTGTTCATGAGATGGTCTTTGGTGGACCTGGTTTGTAGGAACTTGAGAAGGACGATGTTGCTGTTGGTGCCCTTGAGGAGAAAATTGACGAGAACCCTGGTGATTTTGTGGGAATGGACCTTGCTGTGATTGTGGTGACACTTGACGGGTTCTTCCATGGTGTAAGTTACCCAGAGACATGCGTTTGGACACTCTTTGCTTCTCTGGAGGGTACCCACCAGTGCTTGGAGTCACTCCGGCTCCCACATTCTCGCCGTCTCGAACAATCTTTTGGCGGTGAGAGTGTTGGCTCATTTGGTTTGGCTTCATGTTGTGCTGGCCATATTTGTTATGATGCATTCCACTTTCAAGTGAATTTGAAGGCGAAGCACTGCCATAAGGCGAACCTCTGAGCGATTTACGGTGAGATGATGACTGCTTATGAGATCTGGATGACGCTGGAGATCCTGTGAGTGCTGGCAGTGGACCTGGAGTAGACTTGTAGCTGAAAAGCAATTGTGAACTCCGAGGATTAATACTTTGCATGCTCAGTCTATGAGAACTCTTGCCAGAAACATCAAGATGACCAGCTGAGCCACCCACAGAAGCTCCAGAAAGGTTCTGTCTGAGCTCAGCCAATTTCTCTGCCTTATGGTTCTGCAATTGCAGACCCAAAGTGCTTGTAGGACCTTTACGGTAGTCTAGTCTGCGACTTCTTTTCAATGCAAACTCCTCGGCAGCTGTCTTTTGGCGCTGGCGAGCTCTATTCTCATCATTCATGCTTATTGGAGACTGGCTCCCTGAAGATGGTGAGCGATGCTGATTTGAGGTTTGTGGGAATGGTCCAAGTGGAGGAGGCAGACCCATCATTGAGTTGGACATCCTATAAGACTTTCTAGCTGTAGGAGATGTCTCTTCAACACCAAAGTCCATGAGCTCAGCCTGGTTGGATGTTGGAGAGGTATGGTTTGGAGACCCTAATTCATCAAGAGCTAATTTCTCCACATCTGTGTATCCCAAGGATGAGGTTGAAAGGGAACGAGCCAAACTGATGGCATCATTGGAGTCCATTCCAGCCATACGTGATAACTCCTCAAGCTCAGTGCTTAGTTCACGTAATGAAGGATTACTATAACGATTTCTATGGTCGAAATGTGGCTCTCGTCCAGTTCTCTCCTTATGCTCGATGGCTTCATGCACTAGTTCTTGGTCTGTTGTGGAGAGTGAAAGACTCGATCTCTTGGATTGCTTAGACGATTTGCTTCGGGACAATTTCCGCTCCAAAAGCTCTTCGATGGTCGATTTGACATGGTTTTTGAACTGTTGGGGATTCACCTCGGGATGCACGTTTGCTGGAACCCAAAGGAGGTCCGAATCCATAGGAGCTTTCTCACCTTTGGATGAATCTTCACTGCCTGGACAGCTCGGGTCTGGAGACTTGGAGAGTCGCTTTGGCGTGGTGGCAGAATACTCTCCGCCATTTTCCGGCGTTTTGTGATGTAGCAGTGGCAGCGTCGAGTCGGAAGTCTGTGGAGAAGGAGTCTTGGAGAGGGACAAACTATCTCCAGAGAAAGTTGTATCGTCCGGATGATCAGGAATCGCATGAATGTCAATGTCTGTGGGAGGCAAGTCAGGATCATGATTGGCCAGTTGGCCAAGGGAGAGCCTCTTGAGGGCTGTGACCATCTGTTTCTCCTGCTCGATCTCCTTCACGGCGGACTCATAGCTTTCGGGGGAAATTCGACGACTTGGAGATGGCGATTTGGACGCGTAAGACATGGGAACGTAGCGGATCAATCACGTACAATTTGGGCCATCAAAAAACAACTAAACACAACAAAAGCGGCACCAGAAGTGGATCTGGTGTTCTTGAAATGAGTGGAGAAGAAAATGGCAAGGAAGGGACGGATTTTCGTGATTGAAAAGGGGTCAGGTTGCAAATGTTCCAGAGATTTGAATGGAAAAGATTAGCTGGATGAGATTGTTTGGATCCCAAGTTGCTTAAACTTATGGTGAGGTTGATCTGTTTTAATCGAGTTTTGACCACATTGTCGTGTTGGCGTGCATACAAGCCGTGAACCTAAACATTGGCTGGAAAAGTGCCGTTGATGATTTTTTAGCAATCTTAAGTAGGAAAAAAAATTTCTTTGTAATTTGTGATTGTTATCATTCCATTTTTATGCAATTTTACTTTGTGGAAAGTACCAGCTTAAAGTGGCACTTTTTCGTGGAGGTATCGAATTCCTCACTACTCAGCTTCTGGACCACAGTGGTGATTTTCACATTCTGACTCGAAATACAAAATTCGTAAAGGGTAAAACGATATTTAGAAACCGTTGTAAGGTACGCTTCAGAGATATGAATCTCAAAATCAAGGCACCCTAGAATTTGCCGTTTTGGCGATGATATTTCAATTGTGTGGAGTATGAGATTGGTATTCATACCACTAGAAAAGAACAATGAAGAGATAATCCTTCACAGAAATGATATGTTCTAAAATGACAATAGCGCACAGGGTCCTCGCTTCGGTGAGGTTCAAGGCAGTTTATATGATCAGGTAGAATGCTATGGTGCCTGTAACCAATAGACAGCAGTAGATGTAGAACCATCGAGGATGAGACTCCTTCATGTCAAACGAAGGAAACCCAAGCAAATTGCAGATACTGTGCATGGCGATGGGACACCAGAGATTGAAGTTAGTGGCGATGTAGAAACGGTTAGCCAACATACCGAAGATGGTCGAGTACGTGACCTGGAACATAACGCTGGCCACTGCAGTTGTAAGGGGGTATTTTTCCTTTTTGTAGAGCTGGAATCCATGGTGCACATGGGCCAAACCAAATAAAAACGGTGAATATAGCGTTATAGATCTTTCGGTAGCCACGGGAAGAAGCACCGATACGATGCATGCTCTATAGACGAATTCCTCAGTAATTGGCGCAAAGATGTGGTCTCTAAAGCCCCATATGTTTCCAAATACATCATTGAAATCTTCCGATATGCCGTTAAGGCCATAAACAACGAAGTAGTTGGCTATAGGGCCCATGTAGAGCACAGCCATTTTGAGCATTGACAAGATAACGTTGTATAGATCAGTACCAATGCTCTCAGAATTGGTCAATCCTGGAATTAGACCCATTTGCTTTAATACAGAGCCATAACTAGGATAATATCCAAGCCAGCTTAGTAGCAATGGGAGTGATCCCATCAAGAGACCGCATAGAGCTGTCACCCTCTTGAAACGGTACCAAATCACGGGTTCATCATTTCGATCAAGTTGAGAAATGTTCAGGGGCTCATATATCTTGATTGCAGCAACATATGAGGATCCTATGACGAGACTTAGCAGCAAAGCCGTAGCCGACATGGAGTAGGTTTCAAATAGATAGTAGGAGATGTGTGCAGAACAGGCAGTAGATGGAGGTAGAGAAGAGAAGAGGAAGATGTGAGAAGAGATTTTGAAGAAATTTTGGGAGAAAAGAGAATTTATGATCTTAGGTTAGTGAGTTCGTCAATTTGTTACTTTTCATGATTTTTTTTATTTTCAAGAAACGCCTGAAATTGCTGGTTCTCCAAACAATGGCTGGGTTCAGCGGTTGCGAATTGGTGGTGCTTGGAAGTGCTTCGTGGTGTTTGTTGGTTTTTCTTGGTCGTGCTTATTTCATGTGGTTTAGAGAAAAAGCCATCGCTAAGGCATAAATTAGCGAAATGAGATTTTTAGAGGCAGCGTAAAGCTTTAAATAATGAAAGACGTCGTATTTCGATTTTCCGTGGTAATGCAAGAGGCATGTGAGGGATGTCTACATATATTGTTGTACCTACCAAAAAGGGAAGACAAGAGAGGAAATGGAAAGCGAGAAACTGGAAGAAGATATCGTCTAGCTTTAAAAAATTGGGTGACATTATAGTTTTATTTTGGGAAAAAGATGGTGCAGATGGAGCGTCCATGCATAGTTAGTAAGTATGTTCGTCTGCTAAGCAAAGCCTCTACATGAGGTGGTACGGAACATGAAAATGCAGAAAATGCAAAAAAAAATTACGGTCACTAGAATTGAAAGTGAGCGTTACTGACAACAAAAACATTTCCTTCGTGTTTGTCCGTGTTTTGTCAATTGCCTAGTCAATTATCTAGACATGCTCTTACATAGTCAAAGTGCGGGTCCATACTCAATAGCCAGGGTCCATGGACAAATCTGATTACATCTTATCAGGGATTTTTCTATAAAAATGAATTAATCAGGCAAAAGAAAAGACATCGACTGCCATAGATAAATTTAATAAATTCGTTCTTTTTCTTATAAAAATCTACAACCTCATCCTACTGCTCTTTCCATCAGATCTCACTTTTTGTCGTCTTTGGTACCTCTCTCATTTTTTCACCTTCTCACTTTTTCCTCCAATTCTCAATTTCTCACTCAATTCGCAATCTGCCACCACAATACCAAAACCCACAAACGCCAATAAAAGCACAAAAGCCCTAGAATAAGTAATGTATGATAAATTTAAATCACTTCACAATCCCAAATCACCAACAATTACAAAATCACACTTTCAACATCTCATCCTCACCTTGCTCCAATAGAATGCGGCATTATTCCTCTGACTCATAATCGCGCGACTCCAGATTTCGTTATCGCTCAGTACAGTACCATATACTGCAAAATTTTTTTAGGCTTCCAACTACTACATTTTATCCACAATCTCCAAAATGTCGATGTTCCAGGCTGCCAGATTGGGTAAGGGTCTTCGTGGATTCTCTACCGCATCAGTGTTACTCCGTGGCCAGAATTTAACCGAGAAAATCGTGCAAAAGTATGCTGTGGGTCTCCCTCAAGGAAAGCAAGTGTTCAGTGGTGATTACGTCTCCATCAAGCCTGCTCACTGTATGTCTCACGACAACTCTTGGCCTGTTGCTACCAAGTTCATGGGTCTTGGTGCCAAGAAGGTGAAGGACAACCGTCAGATCGTCTGCACATTGGATCATGATGTCCAAAACAAGAGTGAAAAGAACTTGGAAAAGTATAGCAACATCGAGAAGTTTGCCAAGGAGCAAGGTATCGATTTCTACCCTGCTGGTAGAGGTATTGGTCACCAGATCATGATCGAGGAAGGTTACGCTTTCCCATTGAACTTGACTGTTGCATCTGACTCTCACTCTAATACTTATGGTGGTATTGGTGCATTGGGTACTCCAATTGTCAGAACTGATGCTGCTTCCATCTGGGCTACTGGCCAAACTTGGTGGCAAATTCCTCCAGTTGCCAAGGTCGAGTTGGTTGGTGAGTTGCCAAAGGGTGTCACCGGTAAAGATGTCATTGTCGCTCTCTGTGGTATCTTCAACAACGATGAGGTGTTGAACCACGCCATCGAGTTCGTCGGTGAGGGTGTTTCCAAGTTGTCAATTGACTACAGATTGACTATTGCCAACATGACCACTGAGTGGGGTGCATTGTCTGGTGTTTTCCCAATTGACGACACTTTGGTTGACTTCTACAAGAACAGAATCACCAGATTGCCTCAACCACATCCTCGTGTCAACGAGCAAACCGTTGCTGCTCTAGAACAAAACAAGGTTGCATCTGATTCTGATGCAGTTTACGCTAAGCATTTGAGAATTGACTTGGGTTCGCTTTCTCCATACATTTCTGGTCCAAACTCCGTCAAGGTTTCTACTTCTCTTACTGAGTTGGCCCAACAAAACATCAAAATCAACAAGGCATACTTGGTCTCTTGTACCAACTCCAGATTGAGTGATATTCAAGCTGCTGCTGACATCATCAAGGGCCACAAGGTCGCTGAAGGCGTTGAACTTTACGTTGCTGCTGCTTCTTCTAACGTTCAAAAGGATGCTGAGGCTGCTGGTGCATGGAAGGACATTATGGATGCTGGTGCCATTCCTCTTCCTGCTGGATGTGGTCCATGTATCGGTTTGGGTACTGGTTTGTTGAAGGACGGAGAAGTCGGAATCTCTGCTACTAACAGAAATTTCAAGGGCCGTATGGGTTCTAAAGATGCATTGGCCTACTTGGCCTCCCCTGAGGTTGTTGCTGCCTCTGCTGTTTTGGGTAGAATCGGTGGTCCAGAGGAGTTGGACGGTAGCCCAATCAAGGACTCTTCTGAGATTATCAAGTCTTTGGAGGTCACTCCTGCTACTGCCGCTTCTTCTGATGGTGGTGCTGTTGAAGTCTTGGATGGTTTCCCAAAGACCATTGAGGGTGAGTTGATCTTGTGTGACGCTGATAACATCAACACTGATGGTATCTACCCAGGTAAGTACACTTACCAAGATGACATTCCAAAGGAGAAGATGGCTGAGGTTTGTATGGAGAACTACGACTCTGAGTTCAACACCAAGACCAAGCCAAGTGATATCATTATTTCCGGTTACAACTTCGGTACTGGTTCTTCTAGAGAGCAAGCTGCTACTGCTATCTTAGCTAGAGGTATGAAGATGGTTGTTGCCGGATCTTTCGGTAACATTTTCTCTAGAAACTCCATCAACAACGCATTGTTGACTTTGGAGATCCCTGCATTGATTAACATGTTGAGAGAGAAGTATGCTGGTTCCAAGGAGTTGACCATCAGAACTGGATGGAACATTAAGTGGGATGTCACCAAGGCATTTGTTACAGTTACTGACGCTGAAGGAAATGTTGTTTTGGAGCAAAAGGTTGGTGAGCTCGGTACCAACTTGCAAGACATTATCGTTAAGGGTGGTTTAGAAGGCTGGGTGAGATCTGAGCTCGCAGATCAGGATTAGCGTAATAGACGATGTGATGGTAGTTTTTGGCGGTCGTGATGTAGACAAGTGGGGGGACGATGCAGCAAGGCATATGCATATGTACCGTTATGCAACGCATTAGTTGCATTGCATAAACAATACTCAAACCTTTAAGGCATGCAGACGCAAGTGGTATTTCGCAATATAAGCACCATGTGCTAAGTGCATAAGAGATAGTAGATGCAGTACCATCTCTCCCCCTCGCAGAAAAGAAAAAAATATAAAAAAAAGGGGCGAGCTGGGAATTGAACCCAGGGCCTCTCGCATATTTGTATTTCAGTTCAGTGTACTGAACCGTCGCCCAAAGCGAGAATCATACCACTAGACCACACGCCCTTGTTGAAGACTGAAGCGGTAGCAGGAGGTCAAGGGGAATGGGGATGTGAGTATCAGCCCAGATGTGACAGATTATACAGATGAACAATTCAGAATGTTCTCTTCTAGATTCTATAGATCGTAATTTGAAATGGAATGTTTAGTATTGTTGCTAACTCCGAGCCAAGGAGGCTTATTTCCCATTATTCGTAATAGGCATGAGAAATGCCATATTCAAAGTACATAAAGCAGCCTTTTGCAGGGTATAACATGATAATGACCGTAAATGCAACGGTTTCCCAAAAGTCCATGTTTCTGGCCTGAAACCACAACAATATTGAGCCATTCTAGAAGTCTCAGACAATAATATGGCCTTGAACAATACATCAGCCACATAAGACAACACGTAAACTCTAAAAATAAGGCGTCTCAGCCAGCATTAGCATGAAAACACCATTTAGTTTGCAAACAACGTAAATGTAAAATAAAAACACAACGAACGCAAATTTACATGAAACGCTCAAATTATTAATTTTTACTACTCCCCCTGATTTATTTGTGGGGAACTCCATTCAATGCAATTTAAAGCCGCCTCAATGTAAACTCGTCATTGTGACGCAACTAGCAGCCGTGGAACAAGCGTCAATCGGCTCTTTTTGTTAAACTTCGGCCGTCGAAGCAATACAACATAGAAACTTCCCTCACATTGCTTTCACAAAAAGCAATTCACTAGCTGTCACAATTTCGAAGGTTGGGAGGCTTATGGTTTCACATGGCTCTACAAATCTGGCAAAGAAATGAAGTATATTGATGACTACAATCTAGAGTTAAATGCAAGTCGGCAACGTGCCGTTTCTACCGGTAGTTGAGTGATGTCTTATCATGTCTGTGTATCACGTTTTGTGTAGTGCGGATGGAATCATGGCAGTGGCACTCGTGATGTTCCCCACCTTCCCAGAGTGTGGAGAATGCATCTCGCGCATCCACAACTGACAACGGGCGATCTGAGTCACCCTAGTTAATGTTTTGGTACATCTTGTGGTGGAAGAACCGTCTGAATAGCTGGAAGTTCTCATTGGCCTTGTTAGTAAAATCCATCACATCGTCCGTTAACGTCACCACGAGGAGCAAGCAGTTCATAACGAAGTAGATCATCGTATCTAGAACTCCGAGCAGCGACTCACAAATTCGATTGATCAGCGCCATAAAAAAGGCCCATAAAAATATGCATGGCCCGAATATCGATGCTGATGCCATTTCTGGTTGGCTGTTTGATGTAGCGTTTTCCATCGTAGAAGCTCGTTGCTTTATAGAAGATCAAAATTTAACTCCAGCGGTGCTTTTTCTGGCTGATGCTTTTTATATATCGTTCGGCCATAGCAATAACATCAAGATCGGCTTGTACCCCTCTTCAGAAATGAAGTTTCCGTAACGCCTGTGCAGTCATCGACGTTGCCAAATTGACATGCCGGCACAGAGGGGCTTCCATGACTGGAATCGTCGGTCGGCAGTTATATCTCCACCGTTGTAAAGAGCAAGTGATGCTTGTTACGCATCTCGTGGTAGTAAGACGTCCACTCGCTGCTCAAAGTGTTGCTTTGTATCAAAGCATTGTTGATCACTTTGGAAAGTTTAATCACCGACCTAAGCGTATTCTCGTGGCTTTCCACCTCCTGCGTGCTGGCTTTGCTTCTAAGCTTCTTATTGATGACTTTTGCCAACGAGGCAATTAACTCCTGCTGGTTTGTAATCCTTGCCAAAATGTTAGGGTCATTCTGGATGAGCTGTAAAAGATTCAAAACCGTCAAGTTGACAATATCACTCTCTAAATCTGAAAGACCTTTTACCAGTAACACTTCAAACATGCCTGTTTGATCCACACTGCCTTCTTCCTTTTCCAACTTGTCGCTGTCCACTCCAATAATGGCACTGATAAGCTCATAACTCAATTTTCTGATTTCAAGTCCTTCATCGACAACATACTTGTATGGGCCCATTGGGATGACTTTCTTAAACTCCTCCTTTGCACTCAACTCATCATAAATTTTTGGAAGAATGACATGGTTGAGGATGCCATAGAAAATCACCGACTTGTTATAAATACCCGTTAAAAGTGTACTCACAATGGCTTGCTTCAATTCGAGATTGGACAATGGAAGGTATTGTAACATTCTCACCACCATTTGAATGTCAAAGTTGTCAGTTGATCCACTGGCGAGCTGTTTAACAATGACAACGACAGTGTATACAACAAATTCGTTGCATGCATCCACCGGCTGATCCAATAATTGCAAGATTCTATTTTGATAGTCCTCCTTTGTATCGAGAGCTGTGATACGACTCAAGATAACACCAGCCAATTTCAACTCTGACACATCTGCGTGAGTAAGGGTACCGCTTCTTGTGGTGATGGCTTGAATGATGCTATCCCAGATGTATCTCAAGGACTCAATTTGATCCCTTGCTGCTCCTTCCTTCAAAACCTGCTTGATAGACACCAAAATGAGGTTGCCCTTGTTTCTATTTTCAGTGACTGATGACAGGTAACAATTCAACAAAACAGGAAGGTACTTCTCCAAGTCTCTGACGATGCACAAACCCAAAGCTCTTGCTGCAGCCAAGCACACTAACTCATTGGAGTCGGAGTTTAAGATCTTGAAGAAGTCATCGAATGTGACATCGCTCAAGTCAGTGCTGGAGGCGATACATCCTAAGTAGTGAATATCGAAAATGAGCTTCTCAAGTGGAACAGCCATGTCGCCATTTTGAACGAACTCAATCACTTCATCTTGGATTAATCCAACCTCAGATGTCAAGTTGCATTTCATAGTAATCATACTCATGATCATTCCACTAATGAAGTTCTTCAAGACAAGAGAGGACATTCCAACAGAGTACAATTCTGTAGGAGTAGATGACGTATGCTCGGTAATTTGAGTAATCAAGTATTTGACTGAGCTCAAACTGACATCGTCTGCGTCTGCCAACTTCCGGTTGATGACGTTAACGATGAGAGATCTGAAGAACTCAATATCAGCTGGGATGATTTCCAAGATATGACCAAGGATACGGAAACCCTTGTTAATGAGATTCATATCATTGAAGGCTTGAAGAAGCTCAAATAAGTTCGAGGACAACACTTCCAAGTCCTCCTTCTTACCTTGGTACAGGGTATTCTCGAAGATGGAGTCAAGCAACACCAATGAGTTGGCATAAAGACTTGAGTCACTAGAGCCCAAGTATAAGTTGAGTCTTTCCACGATCAAGTCACAGAGCTCTTGAGAAGCGAAAAGATCAGGTTTCTTGTTGCAAATGATGATCAAATTCTCAATAGTGAAACTGACGGTGACTTCGTAGTTCAAACTCTCTTGGAAAACTTCAATTGCCTTCTCGAGATTTTCAGAAGTTGTGGTGACGTTAACGACAAATTCAGTCAATGTAGCCAAAAGATTTTGTCTCATATCACTGGAGTATAATTTCAGATGAACCTTTTCTGGGAAGACTGGGAACAAGATTCTGTTTAACAATTTCTCATACTCAGCATGACCAGCAACAAGCTTAAACAAGACCTTGCAATTTTGGAGGACCTCAGCAATGAAACTATGATGGGTGTTTGCATCATTTAATGAGTTCACAAGCTCCTCAATGATATAGTCCAAAAGGGGGCGAGGAATCTCCAGGAGAACATAATTGCTGAGAATCGCTTTGTATAAACGAACGATATCTGGGTACACTTTGAGTGTCAACTTGAACTCCAAGAGCTTCTCATGTAAAGTGACCAAGAATTGATCTGAAAGAGCACTAGACAAGCCATTGATAAGACTTTCAATCAAGAGCTTAGAAGCAGAAAATCTATGAATGTTCTTGCTCGTAAGAAGACATCCAAAGATTTGTGCCTCAAAGTCTGGAGAGTACTTGTCGCAAAGAAGTATGTATGGACTTCTTCCACGGGCGCCTTCAGTGGTCATACTAACATCAGAATTTGCTCTAGATCTGTAGCCTGAGCTTCTCTCACACGTTTTCTGAACCAATGCAATCGATGTTGAGATTGCCTCATTGGAGACAATGTCGCTTCTATCGCTAATGGACTTGATCAATGCAGAGACCAAATCCTCACTATAGATGGTTTCCAAAGCTTGTGGGAAGTTGTAAAGAAGCTGCTTTAACAAGATAATCGCTTGCAATCTCAATTTGGCAGACAATCCGTCGTTATCTCCGGCGTCTTCGAACTGTTCGATCTCTTGCTCATCATCAGAGAAGTCAATTTCCGATCCGTCATCCTGGTCAGAGTCAAACCCATCATCTTGGTCAAGAAGAGGATCATACTTGATGACTTCATTGATTATATCAACAAATTGTGCACCATAATTGAGTGTGAATGTGTCGTATGGAATACATGGCACTAGACTGGCCAAAGTGATCAATGCATCTTCACGGACCAGGTTTTCTGCTGCCAAAACATCGATGTCCAAATCCTCAACATCAATTTCTTGTCCGAGTTTTTGCAAACTGAGTTTTTCCAACACAAAGTTGTATATGCTGTTAATGGAGCCCTCAGACAAGATAGGCGTCTTGGACTTCTTCAACTGAGTCAGCACTGCCTGGTATAATGTCAAGCATGTGTTTTCAGCAGCTCTATTTTTTGACGAATTTAAGTATCCCTGGTGGATATCGACGATAACTTTATCGTAAAACTGAGTTTGTTGGTTCAAGTTTTGAGTAGCAGTCTCTACTTGAGCCAATGCACAATCCACAGCAACAATTGATCTTTTGCTGATGATTCCAGACTCTTTGAATGCACCATTGACTAGAGAAGTGATGATTCCAGACAATTCAGATGTGTTAAAGCAAGAACCCAAGGTCTTTGTGAGGTCAATCAAGATCTCAATATCGTCGATAGTATCGATGGTACCATTGGCAAAAAGACGAGGCAAAAGAAGCGAAATGGTCTCTCTGGTCAATTGCTTGCTGAATCTCGTATGGGACTCATTGAAAATGGATCTCAAGGCCAAATTGGGCACTGATGTAGTGAACTTGGATGTATTGGAAGCCTTAGATACTTCCTCGTATAGTTTCCCAATGACTTCGAGAACAACTTCATCTTCAACATGACGCGTCAATGGAGCGAACGATTTGACTGCTTGGTTCTGAACTTCCATGGCGTTATCGGAGAGTAAATTGAATAATATTGGCACAAAGCTGGAGACGTTTCTGACTTGAATTTTTGGATCATTTAGGTTTTTTTGAAAGTCTTCAAGGGCCATGTACCGGAGGTCCGGATCAACATCACGGGCACGGTCTTCCAATTGCCGGATATTGAATGTAGACATTCTGATAATGGGGTAGTAGTTCAGAGGAAGTGTATCACAAGGCACCTTTTGCCATTAGTATTGTGGGGTACGGGTGCCATAATGGCACAACTGGGATTGACTGATGAAGTTGGGAGATTGGGTAAGGGGAAGAAGTGGGTTGGAAAATTTCTGAATTAAGTTTATTGAAAGCTTTTCATATCGTGAACTCAACTTGACATTCAAAATTCTTAAATGTGGATAATTTTTGGTGTAGAGCACTCTTATCTTAGGCTATGTGATTTGTGCGGTAGAGAGCCACACTATAGACAAGTGCAATTTACAAGCACAACTAACAATGTCACTACCAATATCTTTTTTCTACCAAATTTTATAGATCCATGCAGAATGTATTTTGTTAATGTTTCGTTGATATCAAATGTTTCTCAGAAAAACCAAAGGCAATCTGTGAATTTCATCTGATCTGTATAGCTGAGGCTTCTAATCACTACCACCTCAAGGTTCTTTATTTATCAGCCTTGCTCTTCTTCAGCTTCTTCTTGTCCTTTTTCTCTTTCTTTTCCTTCTTAGACTTCTCCTTCTTTGGCTCAGCATCTTCTTCCTTAGAGTTCTCGGAGTTACTGAATTCGTAGGTCTCAACTTCAATCTCATCAATGACTAAGTTATCCTCTGGTTCTTGAGGTGCTTGTTCAACTTCTTTGACCTCAGCCTTTGCCTCTCCTTTCTTCTCTTCCTCCTTAACTTCAGCCTTTTCTTCCTCGGCCTCCTCCTTCTCTGCAACAGGCTCCTCGACCTTCAAATCCTCCTCATCAACTCCTTTTAGTTCAACGTCTTCATTTTGAATTGTCGAGAGCAACTTCTTACATCTGATCGCATACTCCTTCAGTGGACCGGCCTCTTTCTTTTCTTCCTCCTCCTTCTTCTCTTCCTTTTCTTCTTTCTCTTCCTCCTTCTTCTCACCATACAATTGTGCATTCACTCTGTCCTCCATCTCTTGAGCGACCTTGTTCCAATCATTAACAATCTTCTCAAGCTCTGGAATTAATCTATCACGAGCTCCACCTTGGAGCCCATCAATGTATGCTATTAATGCTGTCTCGTATTGTGCTGGGATAGTCTCGATGTTCTTGAGGATCCAGTTTTGTTTTTGCTTACTGAACTTCCAGTTGTCCTTGTCATCAACATATTGACGCAAGTACACAAGCTGGTCCTTCTCTGGAGGTGGAGCCCTCTCTGATTTAGGTAGTTTAACTCTCTTAGGTGGCTTCTTTTGTCCTCCTTTCTCGGATTTCTCCTCCTCTAGTCTTCTCTTCTTATTGAGCTTTTTGGCCAATTTATTGGTGATTGTGTCATGTTCCAAATGTGTGGTAGTGGCAAGTGGATCTTCACCAGCGTCATCTTTGACTTGAAGACCCAAACGCTTCCAGGCTGGGACTTTACTCATTGTTTGATTGGTATCTATAGAATTGCAAATCTAATGTGGAGATATAGCCGGTCGTGCGCGTACCGATGAGTTCTAGTGAACAGAGGTTATACGTATATAGACAATTTTATGGATTTTAGAGGTGATGAGTGGTTTCAAATGTTCGAGTAGAAATCTCCCTATTCTTCAAAAGAGAGAATTGACTAGAATTTCAACTCACTTTTGCAACTAGATGCATTGGTATGTATGCAGTACCGGACTATATAAGATGCCCATCTCGCACTATACTCAATTCCAAAATTTGAACCACAATATACGTATAAAGTATACCATGTTTCTGTAGAAGTTGCAGATGTTGGAATGGGGCGCTTGCGTTTCATTCTGGCGAACAGCTTTCCCATGCTGTTCGTTCTCTACATCGGGCTAGATCAATGACACAATGTTTGAGTCCGCCATGATTTAATCACACTTGTGGTGGATATATGAATCTGTGTACATTTTTAAACATCAAGCGAGTGTTTGATAAGTCTTTTGTATCCGTCAACGGCATCAAGAAGATCTTGGTTGTCGACGAATTCGTTGTCTCCATGGGCAACATGGATAGAACCTGGGCCATAGAGGAATCTCTTCTTCAATGGCACAGTCAAGTTAGGAACATCAGTAGTGTAAGCGAGAACAATTGACTCGAAGCCTGGAACCTTGAAATCCAAAAATTGTGGCTCAGTGCCGAAGAGACTCAATGGACTGACATGGTCTACACCGTCAACCACTGAGTGGATCAATTCGAACACCTTAGCCAAATCATCAGCAACACGAATTGCAACAGTTGCCTTAGCAGATGCTGGAATCACATTAGCAGCCACACCGGCCTCGATCTTACCAATATTGATGGTAGATGGACCCAAAAGGTCAGACTTAGGCAAGTCCAAGTTCTGCAACTTGTATAAGATTGGAACAAGAATCTCAGTAGCAGAGATACCCAATTCTGGGTATCCAGAGTGAGAGGCACGTCCTTCAACATTAATATCGAAGAGAACAATTCCCTTGTGACCTACACCCAACTTGTTCTCGGTTGGTTCACCGAAAATGGCAATGTCCCAGTTCACACCAAGCTTAGCGCTTGCTTCACGCATACCACTGCCTGAATTCTCCTCGCCGACAACAAATAAGAGCGAGACCTCACCTTCCTTAAGCTCACCCTTCTTGATAAGCTCAAGAACTGCGATGACCTGAGTTGCAACTGAACCCTTGGCATCACAGGTTCCTCTACCACGAATCTCTGAGCCGTGGACCAGATATGGGATATATGGTGGCACAGTATCAATATGAGACGTCACAACGACGGTGGTTTCTCTTGTTTTACCCAAATATGCGTATACGTTGTATCGAGCACCAACACTTTGCAATTCGACGGTAAATCCGGCTTCTTCCAAATATTTACCGAGCCATTTACCAACCTCCTGTTCGCTATCACTGATAGACTTGTGTTCCACCAATGAACGGTGCAATTGCAAAAGAGAATACTTGGAGTCCACAATATAGTCAGTCAAATTGTTAAAGCCTGGTTCCTGACCAAGTTGTTGGACCTGAAAATAAGATTGCACCTTGAAAGGGTTGAAAGCAGCAGCCAGAGCCAAAAGAGCTCCAAAAGCAGCGACTTTAGGTAACAACATTGTCTTTTACTGTGGTATAGATATCGAGCCAGCCGGAGTTGCTTATCATTTATTGCAAATGTCACGTGACGAGTGGTTAAAGCCTATCAAAAGTATGGGGTATGACTAAGAGTTGAATTTCAATTCATTAACTATTGGATAATTTTGGGTGATCATTCTTGCTTCGTCTCCTCGGATTCTTGCTTCTTTTCATCCGTCTGTGCATCAAGTTCGGCCTGTTTTGCATTGGCCCAGTTCTCAAACTTCTGTTTTAAGTCCTCGGCGATCTCCTTGGCAGCCTTTTCTTGATCTGGAGCCTTTTCCATGGTATCGAACATATTCAGAATATAGTTGAATGTGTTTGTGATATATTGGTTAACTTGGTTGTCTTCACCATTTGGATTCAATGCCTTTCTGACGACATCTTCGATTTCCTTTTGCTGTTCCTTAGTAGGAAGGTCGTTTTTGACCTCCTGCTTGGTATCGGATTGAGCGACAGCAGTCTCGGTAGATGCAGATTCTTTTTCTTGAGTCATGGTTAGAAAGAAAAGAGTACGGAATTATTCCGGTGGCGTTGGTTATAGATCGATGACGATTCATGTGAACCCGCAAAAGTTACCGCATTGGGTAAATATCTACAATTGGAAGACAATGATACAATATAAGTTGATTTATTAGAAGATGATCAGTTCGATTGACCCTCAAACTTGCCAAGGTTGCCCTCGGTCTTGCCCAACTGACCCTCGGTCTTGCCTAGTTGTCCTTCGGTCTTGCCAAGTTGACCCTCAGTCTTTCCAAGTTGACCCTCAGTCTTACCAAGTTGACCTTCAGTTTTGCCTAGTTGACCTTCAGTTTTACCAAGTTGACCCTCAGTTTTACCTAATTGACCTTCAGTCTTCGCAGACTGGCCAGTTTGACCTTCGGTTTTACCCTCGAACTTCCCTGGAGGAGGCTTTGCTGATGAGTCCTCAGTCTTACCCTCGAACTTACCAACATCACCCTCAGTCTTGCCCTCAAACTTTGGGCCAGAGGAAGAATTGCGTTGGCCACCCTCGAAAGAGGTGCCTGAATTACCAGCGTCGCTAATGTCTCCGAGTTCACCCAATTGCTTGGCCATCTTGGCAGAATAAGTATGGAAGAGATGACATTGAATGAAATGCAAGCTTTAGTTGAGTGTGCTGCATGGTGTATGCGTCTACGCAGTCTTACAAAACCATGCCGCTTGCTCATGCACTGACGTACCTACACTTCTGCAAGTTGATGCTGGCAAGTACGAGAAACAGTCGATATGACAAAAAATCTGGTCGGATCGCAAAAAGGGGTTCCCGTGGCTAGATGTATCCGCACATTTATCTAGCCGCCTATTGTTTGACAATGGCTGATGGGGTGCATCGTCACCGATGCGAAATTTCCTTTAAAGGACATTTTTGCCTATAAATGACATGCAAGTCGGTGATAGGAGTTGGTGCATTTGGACCGAGCTCATGTGGCCACTTCGCAACCTACGTGCATACACCTACAATAGAGCATATAATGCATAGTTGATGCTGCTCTCCACCTCTTACTTATATATCATGGCTGCTCAACTACTGGATGCATGCAATCCGTTCTTTGAAAAGGACTATGCGTGGTCATGTGCTTGTCTCTGATTGGGACGAGACCATCACTTTCAAAGATACCACCCTGCTCATAGCCCGCACGGCATACGCCCACAAAACAGGCTTACCTCCATTCTCGACATACACCGAGATTTACCTTCACGCCAGAGAAAAATTTAATCTGGAACACCAAAATAGCAGAAACTCTATTGAAGATGAAATCCGGTACCAAAGGGATTTGACAGCTGTTGAAATGGCATCGATCAGGGCAATTGAACGTGACGGAATCTTCAAGGGCCTAACCCCGAAAATGTTCCGTGATGCTGCAAGTCAAGTCAAGATAAGACCGGAGTTTGTGGAATTTATAAAAAGGCCTGATTTGGCATCTACACCTGTCTACATTGTCAGCGTCAATTGGAGCAGAACCCTCATCAAGGCGGTGTTGGCACTTCACGGCATTCACAATATTACTGTGCATGCGAACGATTTTGAAATCGGTCCAGATGGTCTTCTAACCGGACCCTTTGATGTAGAGTCTGACCTTCGCACTGGGTTGGACAAAATGAACAGATTGGAGCACATTCGTCACCAGCATCCAGGTGTGAAACTCGTATACTTTGGTGACAGCTCCGGAGATGTTCTTCCATTGAGAGTGGCAGACACAGGTGTCGTCATAAGCGGGGGACTGGCGAGAGAATTCTTTCCGGAAATTCCGTCGTTGGGCCAGCTAGAGGCGTTGACCGACGGGGTCTACGAAGGTGATTGGTCAGAACTAAGTAAACTTTGGTGAAGAACGTTGATTCTAAATGACAACTAGGTTGCGGTGTATAAATGCTAAATATGGACCCAAGTCGGTCATTCAAACAGTGTAGCAAATGCAGAAGCATAATCATTAACGGCGCCAGTTTGGAGTGCCAGCGTAGGCCTGAACATGAGCCAACATTCCACCATGCATAGGCACGTATTGGCCATAGACGTAGCCTGGATGATTACCAACCGGGTATCCTTCGGCTGTGACGTGCTGGTGCACGAGTGGAGACCGGTGAGGTCCTCCATGTTGTTGAGGTCCAGGCGATGTAGCCATCATACCATTTGGAGGTGGTTGGAATTGGCCTTGAGGAGGAACTGGACCTTGGTACATGTGTGGTGGTTGATGGGCCATCTGTTCTTGGGTTGACCATGGATGACGACCACCTGGAGGGGGTAGTTGTTGGGGCATTTGTGCTGGCAGCTTCTGGTCTGGCTTGTATGGTTGCGACATTGGATACATGGGTTGTGGAATGTTTCTTTCAGGACCATTAGGTGGGGCAGGCGAGTTGGCATACTGCTGTGGTTGGCCTTGCAATGGTGGTGGGCCACGGCCAGCCATGTACATCATACCATCGCCTTGGGAGGAATGTCCTTCATAACCATTTTGCTGGTTTCTTGGGAATTGAGGCTCGGCATATTGGGATGGAGTATATTGAGGGAATTGGCTTTGTTCAGGGTGGGATGGAGCACCTCTTGGAGAAGAAGCTGAACCCTCTTGCTTAACGGAGCCATTGGTTTCTCCGCCTTGCTTAGAGGACTTTTGACCCATACCTTGCACGAAAGCGATTCTCTCGGCAGGCAACAATGTCACAAGATCACGCAAGAAGTAGTTTGGAACTCCCAGAGGGTAGTTCAACTCCGGCACCGGTCCGTTTCCTTGCGCTGCTGCTTGCAACTTCTTACTTCTGTCTTCAAAGTACTCGGCACTTTCGTTATTGCTGAATGCTCTGAAACACATGGCTGCTCTAGAGCAAGCGTCGGCTGCATCTGTGAGCTGGTCATCACAACGCTCGTAGACACAACTCAAGCCTTCCCAAGCTGAGGCAGTACCTGGCGAGTTCTCGTTCAATTGAAGTCTAAGAGCTTGCGAGTAAGCTGCCAAAGCGTCAGGTAATTGCTTCAACTCTAAGTAAAGCTTACCCACGGCTAACCAAGTAATTGGCAGGCTGCTGGCACGACGCAATGCAATTTGGTAAGAGTCGTAGGCAGCACGTGGCAGATCAAGAAGGTTATAAGCCTTTCCAAGTAAGTACCAGGGCAAAAAGTCTCCAGGAACATTTTCCTCTGAGTCCTCGAATTCCTTGGATTGTCTCAATTGTTGAGGTTCTGCTTCCACCACTTTGGTCAAGAGTTCCACTGCCATTTCGGCATTGGCCTTGTCGTCGTTCAACAAAAGCAAGTATGCATGGGTAATAAGAATGCGAGGAGATGGGCCCACGGCGATTTCTGCTCGTTCACAGGCCTCCAAAGCTTCTGGAATTCTATTGGCTCTTTCTTTGGCGGTTGCGAAGGCACACCAAAGGGCAACATGCTCGTCGGCACGCGACAATGGTGGTGGGGGCAACAGAAGCGTGGCTGTCAACTCAGCGATCAGAAGGTCGATGTTGCCGTCGGCGGCAGCTATAGCGGCCAACTCAGCATGGGCACTTCTGGCGGTCTCAATGTCAATCTTTGAAAACTCCGCAAGCAGCGAAGGAAGAAGCGAGAGACAGTGAGTCAATGCCGATGCAGCCTGAGGTCTAGCTCCAGCCCTGATCAATGTTTGGGCCAGTAAAAGGCAAAGTGCTGGATCGTTTGGTTTAAGTTGAATTGCTTGCTGGATCGATTGTTGCGCCTGCTCATTCAATCCGATCAACAAGTAACATTCGGTAAGTTCTCGGAATAAGTCCAGGCTCTTTGTGATCTCTGGGAATTGCTCAGCTGCTTTTGTAAGCCGCTGGATCGATGTTTGTGAACCAACAGTCTCATTGACATTGATATCGTTCATCCGGAGCAGATGACTCCAGCCAATGAGAGCATCGACCGAATCAGGACGGTGAACCAACGCAGATTCATACAGCTTGATGGCCATAATGATTATGCCCATACTTGTGGCGCAGTTGCCTATAGCTGTCCACGTCTCGGCAGCACTATTTGGATATGTGTTGTTCGTCAGTGAGCTGCGTCTTCGCTTGGTTACTCTTGGTGATGTGGATGCGGATCGTTTACCCATGATGAATTATGTTGTTTTAAGTGGCAAAAGTGGCGGGAGTAAATTCGTGAAAGGGAGCTCGTTGAAGGTGGAGGCTCAATAAATATGTAAGGTCTGACCGCAATCAATGAGGTGCAAATCGGCAATCCGGGATTGTGGGGAGGTAAAAGATTAACAGATGTAAAGACACTGGTGGTTGAGGAGGAAAAGGATGTGGTAGTAAGATGAAAGGAGCAACAAAAAATTGGTGTGACAAGGTGTCGGGAAAAGCGAATGAATTTCGAAGTGCTCTAAATTTAACAAGCATGACATTAGGCGCATTGCAACAAGGAGGCGCATAACGCATGTAGAGCTCAGTATTATAAGTAGTAGGTGCGGCGTCAGCTGCAGCAGGCTGCATTGTGGTCAATACAAAGGATGCGTACTTAATTGAAGTATGGTTAGAGCGTTCCCCTTCATAAAATCACTACCAACATATGCATGGAATAATGCACCCATAGCTGGGGCCTACAACCATGTTGTTACCCACATGTTATTTGTGTGCCTCCACTGTAACGCACCACTGCTTGTCGGGGTTGTAACGACTTGACAGCTGGCTCAGAACCTTCTTGTTCACTATTGCCACAAATTGCAAGTTTATGATTTGCAGATTGTAACTTGCCACATCATTCAATAGTCTCGGAATAGCCTGGAATTACCTACTTCTTACCAAAAACGTGCTGACGGGAAAATTATATTGCCCCTAGATCATTCTCCCTTGAGATTTTCTAGTATCTGCATTCCAACGAAAGCGTGAGTACCAAGGTAAATATACGTGCGTCCAGAATATTCTCACCAACTGTTGGGCATAACCTACAGTGCGGAACGCAACTGTATGTGAGCACCACAAGTTTCACGGTTTCTCGGAGATGCAACTACGTGCGGGTGATAAAAAAGATCAAAATGAAACCGCGCATACCACGTATTGTGTATGGGTGGTGATTTACATGGATGTATCGGCTGCGTCTACCCAGAGTACCCGAAAAAGTGCAGTGGGAGGCAGATTCTGGATGTCCAAAACTGATTATGTTGCACAGTGGACCAAATTCAAATAGTTTCCGTCTATAGGGGCGGGAGCGGAATATGTGCAGCCGAGGGTAAATTTGTTGGCGGGCAGTTTCATAATGGTTGGACCATGAAGTCGCGACGATATAAGGAGATGTGCATACTGTAGTCTTGTGTCAATTCCATGATCTGAGCAGCGCAAGTCGGGTGCATAATTCCTATGCAAGATGATTTATTGTAGCCCGAAAAGATGCATGATTTTGACGCCAGGTACCTGCACCATTCGCTTGTGCCTGCTTAAGTGTGTAGTGTGGTCTAGCTTTTGCCGGTGTTGCATGCGTAAAGAAAATTTGATGGCGGGTAGCCTCAAAGTGTCTCACAAGCTGAAATTACGGTACGAAATTTTTTTTGCCCACTTTCTTGTTCACTCAAATTGAGACTGCTACCGGCACTCCATGAGAATTAAATCATGCTATTCTGTTAGAATTGAGAATGCTTGTTCCTAACGGCGTTAAGCATACCTCCCAAGCCCTGACTTGCATGCGAGTATTTACGTCACATCAATGTACACCAACTAGCAGCTTGCAGTGAGGTGGGAATTGAGGTGGCTATTGTTTTCGCGGACGGCTGGGAAGTGTGTGATGAAATACACCCAAGCGAGCAGCAAATGTAAGTCTTGGATAATGCGACATTCCGCGGTGGTGTGTGACTCACTCATATGGTTCATGAAGGTAGTAACAATCAATATATATCTTCGTTGAACACGACATTGCCCAATGATGAAAACTGAACTATAGAAGCACCTCGAGTTAAATTATGCACATGAGGTTTCTTTGTTGGAGCAGACCAGGTTATTGTTTGAGCATTTGGTGATGCAGTCTGCATGCATAATTTCAAATAAACGAGGCTGCAGTGTATCAAGTCTTTTAATGTAGATTAAATAATCCAATCTGAGGGGGTAGTCAGAAATGACAACGGCCGATCATTTCAGACGTTTGCAAGGATCATATTGACTTGATAAATTTGCATAATGGTGCCCGTGTTGGCCTGATTTTGCGAAATCCCGAGCGTGCGGGTGGCGCATACATAGCTTCTGCAGTGATCTAGTGCATAATGTGCGGCACTTGTTGTTGTTCCTTGCTTCTTCTCCAGCGTTGCGACGCAACCAAGCCCGCACCCGTACCCCCGGAGCTACCAGTGACTCAACCTCAACCAGCGTAATGGACACGGGCTACGCTGTAAAACTCTAAAGAAACTGACCCAGGAAACGAAGCCCAAAGCGATCTAGCTGCAAACCAGCTTATGTCAGAAAAACACTTGTCATAAGTCTCCACCAAGCAAATAGCAACTCCGTATTTATCTCCGAATCGAAATAACGTTTAGCATTTTTTAAATGCATGTGGTTCGCACTTCTGCATGGCGCTTCTGCGTCGCCGTTTGAGCCATGCACTGTATCGAAAATCTAACTCACATGCGTCTTTGCCCACATTTTCATGCAGAGTGTCTCTTGTTAAGCTCGACATATCCGTGTAAGTGCAGATAGGTCTCATGTTTTGTGATGATTGCTTCGCACATCGAGCCACGTATTTATTTCACAGCAACGCTCCTATCTCCTCCACTACTGTCCCCCAAATTCTTGAAATTGCTCTTAGGCCTATTTAGACTTTCCGTCGACCCAATAAAGGCAATTTTGTTTCACACACCGTAATTCTTGTTTCTCTTGCGATCACATAAAAATTTACTCGACATGCGTTGAACAACTAGAACAAAATTCACCCTCCCTTTTTTTAAAATGGGAAGAATCACCTCAATAAAGGGCCATTCACAAGCCATTGATCGCCATTTTACTTCATCTTCGGATCCCCTTCTTTGAGGCGAAGCGTTACATTACAAGATTGTCCCTATGTAGGAATGATATTTACTGGTTTGAGGATTCGAAGGCTTCAACGCCCACGAGATCTCGGCAACCTCATGTTTGCTGCTTACGGAATACGCAGAAATTAGCCGACGCGCTGAAGGGGACGCAGTCCCCTTGCTCATGTTAACAGGGCTCTATTAGATGTCGGACGTCAATTAGACTTTATGTGGTCACGCAATGCATCGTCAATTGTTGAACCAATTCGGAGCCGATCTCTGTGGCCTCATGCAACGTTCGCTTGTCGCTTTCCACATTGAGCGGCCACATTCTCCTAAATATCACCCCAGCCTTATCAGTCGTACTTGTGCCTACATCTTGCCACCTCGACATTTATCTTTTGTCTCACGTGCGTCGTCACGTTCGCGTTGCATCTCCATGTAGAGCTCCAGCCTCCCACCATTAATGTAAATATCAATGATTCGATTCCCACTAAGACGCCTCAAGCTTCGAGGTGCCTTACTTTGCGCAGCGTCTCGCATCAACTATGCTCGACTCACCACATTCTCGCCACGTCGCCCGCTTTCGACGCTTGAGTCGATGCAGATGACGCCCCTCATCGCAGATACTCTTCTACCGAAATGCACATCATGCGGAGTGTTATTGCAAAGCACCGATCGGGCCAAGCCAGGCTATCATGTGGATCCCAAGGATGCGCATTCGTTCGTTAAGAACACAGATTCAGTTTTCGAAAAATATCTGCAGAAGCTATCAAGGGAAGATCGTGAACTTCTTCTCAACGGCGCATCATCATCAACTCCGCATGCTGGTGCAGAATTGGTAAACCAAAAGAAGGCCTCTAAGAAACCACATACTCAATGTATCCGTTGCAGAGATGCTCTCTACAGATCGAAATTTCACCCGGATCAATACAAGGTCGATACTGTTTCGCAGGTCATGGAGAGTATGCCACCATATGGAAACTTAGTATACGTGATCAGTGCCATGGACTTCCCATTATCGCTTGATGAGCTGGTTTTCCAATATCGACCAGCTAAAACGATGCAATTTGTGATTACCAAAAATGACCTACTTTTTGCTAAAAACTCGTTTGCAAGTAAATTCGGTTTGCAATTCTTCCAAGATTACCTTTGGAGAACTCACCAAGTGCCTCCTGAAAACGTTCATTGTGTTTCTGGAATGATTGATTGGAATACTGAGAAGCTTTTTGGCCATATCAAGGATAACTCGTTTTTCATTGGATCTGTGAATAGTGGTAAATCCACTTTGATCCAGTCATTACTTCATGTTGCCGAAAAGTACCGTCAATCTCTTCCTAACGCAAGAAGAGATAGAGAATTGCATAAAATTGATAACTATGCCATTTCTCATGGCAAGAAGCCTTCTACTCGTCAAGCACTTATCAAGCATAATTTGGCAGCTGTGGAGAAATTCAAAAAAGAAAATGGACCAGGCTCTTCATACATGCCTGGTTTCACTAGAGGCAACCTCCCCTTTGAACTATCAAGGAATGTCACCATTTACGATGTTCCAGGTTTCGCTGCGGAGAGAGCCAGCCAACTTTACGAATACGTCCAGCCAGAGGCTATCAAAAAACTCATTAAGGGTCAAAAAGTGTACAAAGCCGGAACGTACAAGTCACACTACGACACTGTTAAAGAAGGGCAAGTCTTAACCGTAGGAGGACTCTTCTTCTTGGAGGTTCCTCAAGGTACAATGCTTCGTGTCCGTAACATGATCAACCACAAATTGCACATCTTCAAGAGCATGGAAAAGGCCATGGACGCGTGGAAAATGAACAATAATCCAGCTTTGAAAGACGTGTTTGTGGTAAACCCTAAAGATACGGAATTAGTCAAGTACATCATTCCATCATTCTACGGAAGTGTGGATTTCGTGATGAAATCCTTGGGATTCTTGAACTTTACTCCGACAGGCTCCAAAACGCCTAATAGTTCGCCATTCACGGTCTACATTCCTAAAGGGTTAGACGCTGTCATCCGCCAGCCAATTGCAAATTACATAACCCGTACTTTGGCGGGTAGAGACAGCCAAGGTAACCCATTAAAGAAGGAGCACTGGGTTGCAAAGAGTGTTACCGAGGTTAAGCGGTTCAGCGGAAGGTCGCCATTTTTCAGCAGGCTCATTCCGGTTGAGTCTAGTTCATCAGTTAATGATAACGAAATTATGGTTAGATACGTGGAGCGCGTCAAAGGAAGAGCGACTAGACATGAGCAGATCACCGAAGAAGCCAAATACGATAACTGGATCTAGAACAAACCCGGTGAAAAATTAATATTTTTTTGTACATAGAAGTTTTGCAGGGGCATATCAATTTGACGAATATGGTGATTTTCAGTACAGATCCGCTTTTCTCTCACCGTGCATTGACGCATGAAACGCAGTGATATGTGCTCTAGGTGCGTGATTCCCCTCACTAGCCCCCAACAAGCATCGTCTACTATGTGCGACGCACCGAAAAATCTGCCTGAGCCCGATTCTGTGCGCGTCGCAGGAGTCGATAGCGTGAATATCAATACAAGTGTGCATGAACAGAAGAAAAAATACATCAGGTTTGCAGCATCCTGGATTGCTTCATGTAAGTCTCAAATAACACTTATACCCCTACTTTCTTTCTCCTTTCCCACCCCTTTATTGTTGTTATTATCATTATGCTCCGCAGTCAGAGCATCTCCCACCTCTCCGAAAGGAGGAAAACCGGACTATTCACATCGCTTCGCATGCGTAAGTCCTCAAAAGATTTAGCCTCACATCTCACGAAACCATCACCAACAACAACCACAACAACAACAACTATTAGCGAGAGTGACCCTCCACCCATCCCAAAACGTCACAGCGGGATCATCTGTCCTGTGCGTTTGCAAATTGATACCAAAAAACAGCAGCCTGACACACATGATCACACAGTAAAGTCCCAATCCATGGACGATGGCGAATCCGCGTCTAACAAGCGAAGTCTGGCACTTCCTAAGAGTAAACCTCAATCTCAAAGTCCTTCAAGTGAAAAGACTTTGGCTATATCATCAACAACGGTTCTGGAATCGGGTGACATAGGATCGATGGACACGCTTCTGTTGGAACCACTCAGTACATTTAGTCCCCTGCAAGAAACTAAAATTGATTCCATGGACTCTTCTCCAGTTGAATTTGAAGAGTTCGCCAACTTTCTCACGGAGTTTTCCGAAAAGACTCCTTTGGTTAGTCCCACTAGTCCAACAGTGCCTCGCAGCATGAACCTTAACAATATCCATGACTTCATAAAGGGGATGGACACATCGGCGGTGCCTCTAGCCAACAGGCAGAGTCTCGCTGTTGAGGCCAAAGAAATCCAACACCTACAAGAGATCCTTGGCAATGAGGAATTGACTTTACACTTAGTTGAGAGCGTCATGTTTATGAGTTTCCAATCTAAAGAGGTCCAAGAGGCTAAAAAGATAAGATACTGGGATGAAATTGATACCGACGAGGTATTCAAAACTGAGAAGTATGAGAATGATGAGAACATCTACTTGTATATGTAAGGGACTTAATAATATGACTGGGCTTCGTTAATTATGATGTAGATCAATGTAAGCATCAATGTAAACATAGAGAATCTTATACGAGTGGCGAACTTTCGACGATTAATTTTCTTCTGTAAGGGTTTTGGTCATGCCAAGATCATCAACTATCGTCAATTTTATTTTTAACCTAACATTAGCCGGTTTCATGTACGTATATTTACATATTTCTCCGAAACTGTCAATGCGACGAAGAATGTGCAAAAGTTCACAAGCACGATTTTTTTTTTCTGGAAAGTGATTTCGAAGAAACATCAAAGCATGGAACCGTCACAAGAAATCGCCTTTTTTTCTATTTTTCTATAATGAAAATTGTCAATCTTTACATACCTCTGCCATCTCTCCAAGACAAACACCCGTACACCACAACATCCATATATTCGAACTTCTCAACGAAATCACTAAAACTATAACAATGTCTGCCAGAGAAGATTCCGACGCCTCGGAGTTGCTCTCGTCGTTGTCGATTAACAAGACAGCCGAGGGTGCTCAACCTGCAAATGATGAAAAAACCGAGGAAAAGCCTACGGAAACCAAGCCAGAGGCTGAAGTGAAGGAGGAATCAAAGCCAGAGGAAGAACCAAAGAAAGAGGCTGCTTCTGAAGAGACTCAAGAGACAAACTTGATTAAATCCACATACGAAGTCAAGGTCAAGTTGGCTGACTTGCAAGCCGACCCAAACTCGCCACTTTACTCTGTTAAATCGTTTGAGGAGCTTGGTCTTAAGGATGAACTACTCAAAGGATTATACGCCATGAAATTCAACAAACCATCCAAGATTCAAGAGAGAGCTTTGCCACTCTTGTTGAAGAACCCTCCAACAAACATGATTGGTCAATCTCAATCGGGTACTGGTAAGACCGCTGCCTTTTCCTTGACCATGTTGTCTAGAATTGATGAGCTGAAGAAGGCCGTTCAAGCCATCTGTTTGGCTCCAGCCAGAGAGCTTGCAAGACAAACACTTGAAGTTATCCAAACTATGGGTCGTTTCACTAAGACTACCAGTAGATTGGTTGTTCCAGGTACTTACACAGCAGAGACTGTTTTCGACGAGCACATCTTGGTTGGTACTCCAGGTACATTGTTGGACTTGATCAGAAAGCGTAAGGTCAACACAGGTAACGTTAAGGTGTTTGTGTTGGATGAGGCTGATAACATGTTGGATGCTCAAGGTTTGGGTGACCAGTGTGTTAGAGTCAAGAAGGTGTTGCCAAAGACTGCTCAATTGGTTCTCTTCTCTGCTACTTTCCCTACTGAGGTCCGTGAGTACGCCGAGAAGTTCGTTCCAAACGCCAACTCTTTGGAGTTGAAGCAAGAGGAGTTGAACGTTGACGGTATTAAACAACTATATATGGACTGTAACTCGCAACAGCACAAGTTCGAGGTGTTGTGTGAGTTGTACGGATTATTGACCATTGGATCTTCGATTATTTTCGTCGCCACCAAGGCCACTGCTGACAAGTTGTACCAAAAGATGAAGAGTGAAGGTCACACTGTTTCTGTCTTGCATGGTGGTTTGGAGAACCAAGAGAGAGATCGTTTGATCGACGACTTCAGAGAAGGTCGTTCCAAGGTGTTGATCACAACCAATGTGTTGGCTCGTGGTATCGACATTGCCAGTGTTTCCATGGTTGTTAACTACGACTTGCCTACAGACCAAAACGGCAGACCTGACCCATCCACATACTTGCACAGAATTGGAAGAACCGGTAGATTCGGCCGTGTTGGTGTCTCTATTTCTTTCGTTCACGACAAGAAGTCTTACGAGGTTTTGACTGCTATCCAGCAATATTTCGGAAACATCGAGATGACCAGAGTGCCAACTGACGACTGGGATGAAGTTGAGAAGATCGTCAAGAAGGTGATTAAAAACTGATGATAATTAGAAATACACATATGGACTGATTTGTCCAAACCAATGTTCAAATGGAAATTTTTGTATGTCCGGTATTAGCTTTTTATGTACAAGTTATTCTAGTTTTCAAACACAACGGATGGCTTGAAACGACGAGGAGCTCTCTTGGCCACAACGGTCCAGTCAATGCAATCCCACAAGTTGTCCAAGTATTGTTGCTTTCCAAAAACTCCGTAGTCTCCAATGTATGCTCTCATAGAGGCATCGATAGCAAGCAAAGGAACCAACTTCTTGTTGGAGAACAAGAAAGCCTCCTCGGCCTCCTCGACAGTTCCCAATCTCAAATCGCTTCTAGAAGTCTCAGATTGCTCAATCTCAGCGAACTCTTCGTTCTCAGCCTGCTGTTCAGCTTGCTTTCTCTTCAATGCAGCCTCCTTGGCGACCTTTTGTTGCTTCAACTTGGAAACTTGACCAGATCTGATAGAATCGTCAACAATTCCGGCATTGTAAGTGTTCATCACAGCCAAGTTGTTGTAAGACAAGTCAGAGCCACTAACGTTACGCAATGTGTTCTCAGAGTAAGTGGCTTGAGCAACCAACCAAGTGACACCGTCACCGTTGATGCTCTTGGCACTGTTAAGCAAAAGAGTTCTGAATTCAGCCATAGAGCCAAAAGAATCTTGAATCCACTCAACTAAGGCCTCATCTTGTGGCTCGTTGGAGAAGGAAGTGGCGATAGATGGGGTTTGCAACAAAGCAGAAACGTCAGCTTTGGAAACTCTGGCATCTCCGTTGGCAGCAACAGTTGGCTTCAAGGATTCGAAGCAGAATTGTAAGTTGTGCAATAGGGAAGCGTATGCGAAAACACCCTTCAAGTCTGGCTTGTTGAAAGTGGCGGAAATCAACTCGTTCAAGTCGGAAGGTGGGTTGGCGACCTTTTGCTCTTCAAGCTGACCGTTCAATTTGTCAACAACGGCTTGGCCACGCTTAAACCATAACTCATTAACGGCCTTGTTGGAGTAGAGTCCGTCGAGGCCCTTCTCGCCGGATTTTAGGGTTTCCAAAAGCGGCAAAGCGGGGAGTATATATGAAATCGACCTTCTGGAGACG
Source organism: [Candida] citri (assembly GCA_030571295.1). Classification (NCBI taxonomy): domain Eukaryota; kingdom Fungi; phylum Ascomycota; class Pichiomycetes; order Serinales; family Metschnikowiaceae; species [Candida] citri. Next base: position 607,927 of record JAJLXN010000002.1, on the reverse strand, counting down.
ATGGGAAGCCCTGTGAAGGCAGGTGAGAACCTTAACATGTTTTTCCAGGGGGTGGTTTAGAGTTGAATCACTGAAGAGAGGAAAAATTCACTACTATACAAAATTGCACCGCGCACGACAATGTTCAACGCTACGGGACCATAATGTATAGATTCGGCATTTGCTTTTACATTGTTTATTCTAAACTTGTATTTCTGTTTGAAGTGATATACCACGTCCTTTCGACAGAATTAAACCAGGCGGCTCCCTTCGAGCAGCAATCCTGTCTCCCTGAAGTTTATCTATAATACAGCGTGCTTACTGGGTAGCCAAACTACTTCCTTCCAACCTTTAAACTCTTAACTCTCTTCAACAAAGATGATGCACCCGCGTCATCTTCTGGAGCGAAATTTGGTCGAGCGTACTCGCCCGAGTTGTCGTTGGAGCTTCTTCGCGACGATGGCTCACCCTGGCTGTTCTTACGTAACCTTTGAACCAACGACTTCTTTCTGCCCAATCCATTAGATGCATTCAAGTACTCGTCTCCCTTTGGAGCTGGAGCACCATCAAGGAATGTAGATGATCCCAAACCGGCAGTGGTCAGTCCATGAATAGGTGCCGATTTTTGATTAGCGTCCAAAACAACAACCGATGGGTTCAAACGAGGGATATTAGATAATTGTGGGTCGTTGGAAGTTCTGTTGGTTTTTGGAACTGGCAGGACATTGGCGGCATTGCCTTGTCCGACCTTTCCGACAATTTCATTTTGGTCTTCGGAATAGTTACCGAATGCCAAATTCATACGGTCATCATTGTTCACACCAGGACCAAATGCCTTCATCGAGGTGTTTGGACCGTCGGCTGCGTAAGCCATGACTGGAGCGTTCTTTTCGTTCTTGTTTCTGTGAGGAGTACAAGCATCGAAAGGACCGTCGTGATGGAAACGGCCACCGTAGAAAGCGCTCACATCCAACTTGTCAATAGTGTCCAAGTTCTTGGAGTTATGTGGCTCCACCTTCTTCTTGGATGGAGACTTGTTTCTGGAAGATTTATGTCTTCTCTCACCAGATTTGTGCTTTGCTGAGTCACTGTGGGAACGGTGAGGTCTGCTTCGACGAGAGGAGGACAGCTGCAGCTTCTCTTGAGGGTAATCTCTGGAATAAGCATCGGAGCCCGCGGCTTCCTCGTAAGAAGGAGGGGGAGGAGCCGGCTTCTTGTCTTTCGAAGGCAGACGCCTGGATTCTCGAGATTGAGGAGGTGGAGGAGGGTCTCTAAAATGCTTGTATTCACCGTTCATGGCAGAAGCGAATGGATTATTGGATGACATTTTTCTGCTGGCGAGTTAGTATCGAATAACGGGTGTTCTTAAGGAAAAAGAATGTAGTTTCAGGTTGGGAATTCGTGAGAATGCCCCCCACAAAGCAACAACAAAATGGTGTTCGATAACTGCTGTGCCTGCATATGAACCGGCGCGCCTTGTTATACCCAGCCATAGTGAGTGAGCAATTACAGTTGCTAGCGTCACGGGACGCAAGGAGAGAACAGCCTCCCACGTGACGGGGCACACTCGTGGTGAGTGCGCATCACTCCCATTTGGGTAAAGTGGCACTGCCTCGGTATGCATATTGCTGGTTGTTGTCGCACGGACATGGGGATTCAGACGACTAAATTGATCTGACGCACCACAATCCTCTGCACATTTAGCGCATGCCACATCACCTGGCCAGAATGTGGTTGGCTTTTACAACACTGGACTCAATAGCAACAGCAAGGGCATAGAGATCAAAGCCTTCGTCATGGAAAATATCATGATCTCAAAGCCCACAAAGCCGAGCCGATGGTGTCCGTATGCAAAGGCCAAGACATCAGCCACATCACTTATTAACACACGAATTAGGCGAACATTTAAGCTGCCGGTTTTAGATCACCACAATTCTACATTCATAAAAAAACCGTAACATACCTGCTGTAGTTGACATTGCTATCGCTGCCAGTGCGTGATTGAGTTGGAAATGACGGTCTCCGAAGCACTGGACCCTCATCGTCCAGATCAATGAGTTGTTTATTCTTTTGGACCCAGTCATCAAAGGCTGATGTGCTGGAATGCGCCGAGTGTGTGGACCCGACGGTTGCGGTGGGACCCACATCTTGACGGAACGGATTGTTGGACGAGACCCTGTGACCCACGGAGTCAACTGAGTGGTTGGACAGTTGATACATGGAGGCGAATGAAGGAGAGAAAGCAACTGGGTTGACGATTGTAGGTTAACAAAATAGCCGGCGGTCTGGCCACTTGGGACACGCACGCTAATTTTTTTTTTTACGCGTTTTCCCCATGATCGGGAGGTACGGGTGCGCCCGAGGGGTCGAGAGCCCACCACTGTGGTAAAGTTACCATGTGCGGCTAGCATTCTAACGAGGCTCATTGCACATGGATGCATGAATTTGCGTCTTTCAGGGCAATCTGGATAATCTGCGTTGATTGATTTTGTTCACTATTAACACACCAAGAATTGAAGTAAAAAATTAGTTGTCTCTAACATCCAGAGATCACATCGGTTTTGATCAGTGGAAAAAAAAATTGTCATAGCACCTGCTATGTCCCATTACTTTTGCTAGCCCTAAGTTTCTCACTAAAGAGAACTTGCTTACTGAAGGAAGCCTTAAAATGAACTCCATGTCCAGTCTTGCGGAACAGTACTTACAAGGGAGCCCTGTCGTTCTGCATCTCTTGTTGTATGCTCCTCTGTTCGAGAAATTATTGCGTGTAGACCCACGGAGGCTCCCGAGGCATATGCTGTTAAGTATGGGTTTTCGATGAACACATACGGAGTAGTAACATCTTCTGCCGAACGACGGTTCATCAGATGCACTAACCGCTGGTAGTTGTAGCCACAAGTCTTGCAGATCTTGCAAGCCTTGAATTTTTCCCGAAGAGCAGGCCAGCTAAGCCCATCTTTCGAGAGATAACGGAAAATAGGCACCACAAGTCGTGCCTTGGAGTCCATCATGACTCCATTATTGACATCGTCCGCGTTTGATAAGGCAGAAATATTCGAAACAGTCGAGCTGGCATTCGATGATCCACTATATGCTCTTCTGTTGAATGCCAGGGTCTCTTCCGATGGAGGAGGAACCTCAAAATAGTACATTTCCTTGCTTTTATAAAGACAGTCAAGGCAATAGAGCATGCCACAGAATCTGCAGTGGTGTCTTCTTTTTTTCTGAGGAGTGAAAAAATTTCCAAACTGCTCAAAACACTTCGTACAGTGGTCTGTTGAATTATTTGGTTTCCAGTGATCATGGGTAGGCTCATGCTGAGGGGCCTCCTCTCCATCGATAGGGATTTGGAAGGGATATTCTTGCATTTGCACCAACGGAGTCAGCGGTTCCAGACCCAGACTTGGCTGAATATCATCCTCATTATGCTCTTCGTCGGCGTTGATGGGACGAAGCACAGCCGGTGTACATAGTGGCTTCTTTAAGTCGTACACCTGTTGCACACCAGGCCCCTTAGCGTCCGCCAACTGGGGGCTCCTCATACGAGAGCCCACATGATCGTCGATATTACTGCCTGGAGTTGCCTCAACATTCCGCTCGGAAGTGGTTGTATTGTTATTAAGGTTTTCAAGGGCACGAAGGAGCTTCAGCTTGTCCAGCAGAACAGTCGACTCCAGCAGGGTGCTTTCAAGCAGAGGGGTGCGAGAAGGCAGCGGGTGTTCCAGCGGAACATTCAGGTTTCCCGAAATTTGACTTTGTTGCTTCTCAAAGTAGTTATTATTGGCATATGTCAAGATAGCCGATGCGATCAGACCTGTCCTATGTTTCAAGGGCTCCAGGTTCCGTCTTGTGGGTTGATTAATATCAGCAGTAGCGGGAAAATATCCTGCTGACTGGTCTGCACTGGAAGCAGCAGTTTCGTCTTCTGGTTTTGTTTCCTGAGCGGAATCAAGCATCAACATCGAATCATGAGAGTTTGATCTTGTTGATGTGACGCTTTTTCGGTCGGTAAAAGGCCTTGGAGACTCCGGTTTGTAAGTATAGTGAGTTGCCACGGACATTCTGGGTGCCCTGATCTGTTCATCGTAGTTGATATTATTTAGACTGGCCTTGGAAGCTGGCTTCTTGTCAGGCAGAGTCTTATTAAAAATAGACGACATGACAGAACTGGAAAAAACATTTTTGATGGGCTTCTTGGAGAAGGAAAATGGAGGGAGTTCTTCCGCCGCCGTGGCGTCCAACTCCTTCGCCATAACAAGTTGTGGTTCTTGACAAATGTGGTCTAAGGAAGTTCAAGGGTTTTTGGGTGATAAAATGATCAATCGGGTAAGTACGTCGCCGCGTGCAGGTATAAAGATAAGAAGGAATTGTAATATGCCGAGGGTTCGTCTCATACCAAATTTGGACAAGGCTGCAAAAAAACTTAGTAGCGGAAGCTTATAGTGTAAATGAGTTGGCCGCCACAAAAACGGGGTTTGATGGTTAGTTGACAAGGTCTCTTTGTTTGACGGCTCCCATTATTGGCCGTAAAGACGGAATCAGCTGGGGAGATAGGGTGGGTCTCCGGCACACAAGCAAGAAAAAGAAGGGTTGCCGTGCATGGCGAGATAACAGACCAGTGTCAAGAAAAACCAGAACGCCTACTCAACTGTGGCGAGGTTACCAGGGCGTTCAGAGACAGGGCCCACGTCAGAGGCATATTTTCTACCTAAAAATGGCTGCTAAACCGTCTCCTTTAGCCCGTTGATAATATCCAGGGACCCGAGCATGTGATTGGCTACCGATACTGTAAATCACGTGGAAGGTGTGACCTGTGCCCTTACTCTACTAATGTGAAACAACAGTTTTTATTGCACTAGCATAAAATGATACAAGGTAGTGGGGCGTTGTTCGTTAACAGACAGTGACTTCAATTTTGTGACACTCTCATTTCTTGCTCTTTGCTGCAAACGCAACAGAATTGCTATTAAAGCCTCAAAACATAAACATTGCCCTGCTGCTAAGCGCCAACGCCACCTAATTGGTCAGGCTGTTTAATCCTTCAAAACAACGTACAAAGCGTGAAGAATAGCTGGGAACCACACAAACAAACACAAGATGATGTTAATCCAGAATTGACCGGTAAGTCCAACCTTCATGAAGACAGCCAATGGTGGCAAGAAGATGGCTGAGAGTTAGTAAGGGACCCTTAAACGTAGGCAATTGACTTGGCGAAACATACCCAAAATGATGGCGACGATTTTTTCGCTGTTCATGATTATTTAATGGGAGTAAGAATAATTTGTAAACAGAAACTGGGAAATGCGGTTGTATTTATGGGTGTGGGTAGGCGGAAGGCATATAGACCCGAATTCCGATTTTGTGGGTTTACGACAATTTCCTGTCTTCATAACCGTTGGGACACATTGAGCATTAACAATTGAGCCGCTTACGAACTACCTAAAATGACCACTCGATGACCTGTCGGGCTATGACGTCTGACACCTGTCACTGCCCCCACGATGACCCACGAAAAATAGAAAAATGGCAACTCTCATAACCTTGTACTTGCCTGTTTGCGATGTCTTGCTTGCCATGCACGGTTTGCGATGCGGGCTTCTCTACAGTATAAGCACTTCTACAGGGGCTTCAGTGGAACATTTTAGCCGTGTCATTGACATATTCGCTACAGCGACAACTTCCATCCGGACTCCGGAGTTCTCTCGGAACGTTCACGATGAGTAACTGAATGACGGTTCAACATGGCCTCCAAGTCACTTGAATATGGTGCCTTGGTCTTTGTTGGGTCATTGTGAGTTTTGACGACCTTAAAATAGTTCTCATAGAAGTTTCCATCATACACTCCAATTGCTGAGTTCAAAAGCCCGTCGGGAATTTGGAATGAGTCGGTCAATGGAATAGATTGCTCTCTAACTTCGAGACACAATTGTGGGATGAGGTCGGTGGTGATCTTCAAACTCAATTGTGGGTCTAAGACTTGGTAGGAGATGAACTCTTTGGCGAAGTTCTCCAAGATCAATGTCAAAGCGTACAACTTAGCCACTTTGGCCAACACATACAAAAGCTCTGGTTGAGTGACTTTGCTCAATGTGTTGACAACGGACTCCAAGAGATAGTGGTGACATCTCAACTTGGAAACCAAAACTCTCTCGTAGGAAATGGCGTCCCAGCTCTTTGCTGCCTTTGCCTTCTTTGACGCGGCTGAACCAGCTCTCACAATCAAAACCTCCAATGCCTTAAGAATTTGGGCTGGGGTCAAGTCGGAGTCGCTCTTCAACACCGGTTGAGTTCCAACGCATTCTCTGGCATTAGACAAGAACAGCAAAGTTCCGGAGATCTTGGCGTTCTTATCCAACACGTCGTCGATGTTCTTGATGATTGTTCTGCCAGCAGACATTCCCAAAACGTTGTTGTCTCCCTCCCAGGTACATTGGACGACCCAGTCATCGTAGGACTTACCAAATCCACTGTATGCGGAGTATCCCAGACCACCACAGGCTTGTCTGGTCTCAGTGATACAGTTCTCTGCGATCCAAGTCAAGGTCGACTTCAAAGCAGCAGAATCGACGAAAAGAGACTTGGTGTCTCCCAAAGATTTATAAATAGCCTTCTCGTCGTTTCTCTCGACAGCTGCCTCCAATTCTGCCACAACAGACTCGTGTTGTCTCTCCAAACGGTCAGTACCAAGACCAGCTGCGTATGTGAATGCTAAGTATGGCATCAAACGACGTTGGTGCAATGGGTAGTTGATCAATTGGGTTTCGCCTGGGGTCTTGACTGCATCACCCTTGAATTGACGACGTCCAACAGCGTATCTAATGGCCACAGTGACAAATCTGGCACAGATTCTGTATGAGTCTGAGGACATACCGACTCTTCCTTGCAAAAGCGAAATGTAACTCAATTGTTCCAAAGGTGGCAAAGTGACCTTACCCTCCTTGGAAACTTGACAGAACTTTTGAAGCATGAAGAAACGTGGAACTCTGACGTTGGAGAATTGGATCCATCCATTGTCAACACCCTCACGACCCATCTTGGATCCAATGTCTCCAATACTGACACCTGGCATCAAGTTATGGTTGGAGTCTCTCAAAGGAATGACAAATGTCTTGACACCATAGTCTTTGCCATCAATGATCAATCTGGCATAAATAGAAGAGTGAGTTGCAGAGTGAGCAGCTCCTCCGATCCACCACTTAGTGGCACCAATGTGTGGGGTGTTGATGATAAATTCATCGGTAGCCTTGTCGAAAGTGGCAGTGGTTTCAACACCGGCAGCGTTGGATCCGTGGCCCAACTCGGTCATACCGAAACATCCCCACAATTGCTTCATGTACTTGGCCTCTTTGTCCAAGCACCAGTACTTGTATTGCGCGTCAGTACCGTTACCCTTGATACAGTTGATGAAGAGACCCAAGTTGACGGAAATTCTGATGCCCAAGGATGGATCATAAGCAGTAAGCAAATTCAATCTTCTCCAGAAGTCTGGGTACAGCTCCAGCTCAACGTACTGGGTCATTCTGGCGATTCTTTGAGTGGTTTGCTCACGGTTTTGGTCTCTGGACAATTCATAATCATGGTAACCAGGAGCCAAAATTGGGTCTCTCTCCAACAGCTGGTAGAGCTCCATGATCTTTTTGGCCTTTTCTGGGGTACCTTCCACCACGTTGTGCATATCAGAAGGATCAAACCTGGCTTTGGCTCTCTCCTCGGCCATCAGCTTGGCAGGATCTGGACCTGGCGTTGTGCTTACAAGAGAAGTCCCGGTGATAGGCATAATTGAGTTTTTTTTACTTTTTCAGGGTGTCTTTTTCATACGATGACCATCGTGTTCCTTATATATCCTGTATCATGCGAGGATTCTGAGTTTTGTGGGGTAGCCCTCCCCTCAGTCAGTTTCACAGGGCTTCCACGGAACATATAAAGACTGAAGAAATCGGACCATTTG